>CM063504.1:84793123-84845623 GCA_032207245.1 Pardosa pseudoannulata
TACGTAATTCCTTAACTAAATACAAAATCGTTGTTATTGAAGGAAGAAAACTATTTGAAAGAAAGAATGATAGGGAAATTGCTGTAATTTTTCCTGTAGAGTAAAATTTTGCAGAGAATCAATATAACACGAAAATATTTTAATCTGTTGACAGGACAAGTGTTAAAGCGTCATTGTTAAAGCATTTAAAAATATTTATAAATGAAAACATTAGACATAATTTTAATGAAATTGAATCAAAAGTTAAAGAATTAGCAGTTCAAAGATTTGAAGGTGATAAATCATTAACAAATATATTCGGAAAATCCGAAACAATATTTTTACTATTTTCTATGTATTATGCGATTACTTAATAGCCCTTAATACTGAAAAAGCTTTAAATCAAATATTTTCAATTCAAAACAAAAACAGCATAACTTTAAAATATCGCTAAAAATTAAACCAAAAATAAAAAATTCACGGCAGCGTAATCTCTCTTAAAAAAGATATGCTTGTTTATTACAAATTTTGCATGCACTGGTTGGAATTTCAATTGAAGCTAATAAAAATAATAAAATATAATTGTATACTAGGCTTACAAGCTGTAAAGAAACATATTTTGAAAAATATTTGTATACAATTTATTTCCTAATAAAAAAGTTTTTTTGCAATTTCGAGCCAAAATACCACTTCTAAAATTTGCCGTCTCTGACGTGAATCGGGTTTGTTCCTCCCTAGAGCCGCTCCTGTATCAAAAGTATTTCGTTTTCGAATGTACAATTCGTAATGAAAGCGCCTACATAAGTGATGTAGTATGAAAAGAAAAAAAAATTGTCGAGGAGAGGATGAACAGCATTGCAGCTTGAAAAATTAAAAATGTTTTAATTAAACACTTTCAGTTTTAGCTTTAAAAGCATATTTTTTTTCTCAGAACATACTCATTCTAATAATTCCAAGGTCTTTTTTTATACAAATGTATTTTTATTCTAAATAGCTTTGCATTTTTATAAATGGCTAAAACGCAGATGTGTATTTAAATTCAAGAATAAAAAAATCTGTATTAATTAAATGTCAAATAATATTATTTTTATAAGAACATGTATATTTTTTGCAAATATAGTAATATATAAGCCTGAAAATTTCTGAGAAGGGGGCGAACTCCTTAACTCCACTTTTCCCATCCGGGTAACGGTTTTGCTGTGGAAGACTGTTTCGTTAGCAAATATGTTTTCATTCCAAACATCTCCACAGTCATTGCAAAAAATTTGTTTGGTGACCTATTGAAAGTCAAACTACGCATGTTGTTGTATTATTCTTTCACTTTCTAGAAACTTCTTTGTTTACCCGAAAGTTGCTAACTCCAAATCAAAGACACAATCTGATTGGATAAGTTCCTAGTGATTATAGTGAACGGCACTCACGGTGTGTACATTCACTACTGTACTGTAATCGTGTTGAACAAGTCATTGTTTGAAATTTTAACTGATTATGTGATGAGGTATCAGTTTAACACTCGATTACGATTTAATTATATATGATTATTCGAAAGAGCCTTCTTATACAAAATACTCGAAGCTATTTCCTAGAGATTTTTTCAAATTTTTATTTATCTATTTACAGTTTTTACTCGTGAATAACGTGCACTTAAAAATAAAAGGAAAATTTAAGGCAAAAATTCAAGATATGCATTACACACAGACATTATTTAATGTTAGAGGTAATCACTATATACGCATAGTTCAAGACAAATATTCAAAGAAGAAAATATCAAGGAAAGTTTTTTACTCATTAAAAGTATTCCCGTATATTTATTTCCCTCCTATTGCATTTGTTTTATACAACATTTCTAGCAAACTAATTTTTTTGCTTCGAACTTTGAATTTTCGACTTGGAGCATGGTTATCCTTTTCTTTTTCATGGATCAACTTAAATGCTGCCGTATAACCAGATTCCGGTTGCTATGTCTTGTGTTCTTTGGAAGTTCCTTCCTTCCATATAAAGTGTTCCGTGTAAGGTGAATTCTATTTCGCGAAGTTAGTGGCTAACTAGTGGTCGCGACATGGTGATCAGCAGTGCTAAAGATAAAGGGGCCTTCAGTAGCTTCGTAGTTAGCCATTGTAGTCACATTTGTAGTTAGCCATTTGTGCAGGAGGGGAAAAATTATCAGAGTTTTTATTTGTCCCCTCCTTGAAACTCCTGCTCATCATCTGGTCTGCATGATTACTTCTAAGGGTCAGTTGTTGGAAGAGAAGGGTTATGTTTGTGATGCTCTCTTACGGTGGGCTCTATGCAGACTTTTCTTTTACAAGGGTATCACTTGTCCTTTCTATCCATCACATATGATATATACATCTAATACTTTACACGCTTGTTTGTCACATTTGATACACAATGATAAAAAATATAAAATATGTAAAAATTGTGTATAAAATATAGTTTATTATATATCACATGTGATATACAAGCGCATATAGCATTAGTTTATATTAAATGTGATGTCGAGTGATAGTCGATTAGATAGGGTGCTGATCTTCGGTATCAGAGTAGGTGGGTTCTTATCCCATTGCTGACTTGCATGTTCGTAACCAAATTGGATCAAAACTGTAAAATGTAACGCTCCAAACCAACAACCGTAGGCTATGTACAGGACAGACAAATAGTTTAAAGAACACTATCTTCTTCTACAATGAAGAAGAATAAAAAATGCAAATTCTCCTATTACACCCCACTAAAAGGTCTTCAATTTGAGCCTCCACGGTGGTTTCATACTTATATTCCTCTCATAACAGTTGAATTTTTCCGAATGACCTAGGACAGGGGTTCTCAAATTCTCATTCCCCGAAACCTTTTTCTTATTACAGGTATAGCAACGGAACTCCTGAATGAATATTAACTGAGAAATTAAGGACCTATTATTTATCATTGATTAGACGTAAACATAAATAGTAAACAACATAAAGAAGTTTAGGAAAGTAGATAATATTTACAAAAACGACGTAGAAGCAAGAATTTTTGTAATGAAATGATACAATATTTTCCTTATAGTTGTGCTTCTAGCCTTTAATTACTATTATCAAATATAATTATGTAAAAAATATGTTGAAATTACAAAAAATTAGAGAATAAGTTTACGGTTTTTCTTTAAAACTTCGATGGTGTTTAAAAGTTTCTCGGTGAACCATTGGAGGTTCTAGAGTTCCACGGAACACACTTTGAGAAAATCCAACCTAAAATAACCGTTTAAAAATTTCTCGAGGAACCTCTGGAGAGTTGTTGCTGAACCCTAGAGCTTTTTGGAACACACTTTAATAAAGCCAAACCTAAGACAACGTTTCAATATTTCTTGAGGAAATTCTGGAGGGTTGTTGCGGGACCCTAGAGTTATTCGGAACATACTTTGAGAAAGCACAACTTAAGAAAATATTTTTAAAATGTCGCGAGGAACCTCTGGAGAGTTGTTGCGGAATCCTAGAATTATTCGGCACACACTTTGAGAAAGCACAACTTAAGAAAATATTTTTAAAATGTCGCGAGGAACCTCTGGAGAGTTGTTGCGGAATCCTAGAATTATTCGGCACACACTTTAATAAATCACAACTTAAAAAAAATTTTAAAAATTTCTCGAGGAACCTCTGGAGGGTTGTTGCGGAACCCTAGAATTATTCGGAACACACTTTGAGAAAGCCCAACTTAACAAAACATTTTAAAAAATTCTCGATGAACCTCTGGAGGGTTGTTTCGGAACCCTAGAGTTCCCCAGAACACACTTTGAGAGAGCCGAAACAAAGACAACGTTTTAAAAATTTCTCGAGGAATATCTGGAGGGTTGTTGCGGTATCCTAGAGTTCCTCTGAATTTTGAAAGACCCCAACTAAGACAACAGTTAACAAGTGTGAAGAATTCTGTCAAAACTGATGTGCCGTTGAAATAATACTGAGACTTGATTCACTGGGTTCGCGTAGCGAATGGTTTGCAATAGAGAAAGTCACGTACCAAATTTTAAATACACATTACGCATGAGAAATTTTTATATTCGACATTATTTTTTGTAAAAGACATTGCACACTTTATACAAGTATGCGCGTTATCACAAGTAAATACAATATTTATTTTTGAACTCAGAAATATAAATTAGGAAAAAAGTTGATGAATATTTTAAAATATGAAAGAAATTAAATTTAAGTTCCATCTTTCCTCTGAAGTTAATGCCAATATTGCGTATTCCATAGTCTAAGGAACGACTATAGACACGGGTTTAGGCGTGACACTTTAGAGAAGATTGTTGCCATCCCATAACTCTGAGTAGAAAAGAATTACGAAAAAGAAAGAAGTGTGGGAAAAAGAGAAAGAAAAAGTAAACAATAAACACAGGGAAAGGAGAGAATACTACGCGCGAAACTAAACAAAACTAAAAGAAGATTCAAAACAAAAGAATAATTATGCAATAAAACAAACAAAAAAACATTTTAGTCATAGAGCTTTTTATTTCCAAGTAAAGGAAATAAACTAGGTTTTCTATCTATGTCAAACATTTTGATAATAAAAGAAACACTTTTTCGGAATATTCTAATGGTGGCTTGCGGGTAGAGATGTAAATAACCGGGAATTTTGAAGAGGTGGGAATAAACCAGGGAATTTTGAGGAATAAATCTGGAATTTTGGGAACTTTGGGAAGAAATCATTTGAACAATGCTTACATTTATTTGTTCCACTGTGACTATTTAAGAACTAGCATATTATTTCTAAGAGATTTTTTTATTTTACTTTTGGTAATATATATATATATATATATATATATATATATTCAAGAAATAATAGCAATGAGCATTTAAATGCTTTTATAGTAGTACTTCTGTAATTAATTACCGTGTTAGCCTTATCAAACACATAACTGCTTGCTTCAATTTTAATTGCTAATATAATAATAATATACATTATTTTTTATCATCATTTATTATGTAAATTGCTTTATGTTGAACTTTTCCCCCTCTTTTTATAAAAATAAGTATCTTTAAATTTAAAATAACAGTTTATCATTTTTTGTAATGCATATATCATTTAAAGGTGTAAACAAATGACACTGTTGCATTTTGTGTCCAGTTTCTACACACACACACATTATATATATATATATATATATATATATATATATATATATATATATATATATATATATATATATATATATATATATATATATATATATATATATAGAGAGAGAGAGAGAGAGAGATGTTATCCAAGAAAAATAATGATTTATGGATTTTGTGACACTACAGATTATTGCCTAATATTTATGTAATAATAAAAATATTGAATATTTCTCAAAGGAAAAATATACTGATACTTTCATGCTAAACATGATACCTTGCCAAGTATAGTTAGTTAATCCCAATTATTCAATTTTTTTTCATAGCATATAATAGTTAAATTTTGTGAAGATATCAACTTTTGAGGTCTACAACAAAGACAGAAAAAAATGGTGGTTCTCATTGTGTCATAGGAATTGGCGACTTCAAAAAACTTCAAAATTCCCATGTTTTGGAAATTTTCAAAATTTCCTTCCCCAAAAAACCGGTTTTTTCCCGGGTTTAAACCGGGTTTTTTTCACTGCTCACAACTCTACTTGCGGGCCACATACCGCCTGTCAGAAAGTGCTTTGCGGCCCGCGTCGAAATTCACGGAATGTATATTTGAAACAAATATCCCATTTGTTATAGTAATTATAATATTCTATTTATTTACGGATTATTACTGTTGTTTTTTATGCTCCTTTATGAATTTTTAACTGTTCTATTGTAATTTTTGAATAATAACAATAAAAACTTTAACAATGTGTTTTTTCAATTTGCACCTTTATATCAATACATTCATATATATGCGCAGATGCAAACATACAGTGCTGTTCACCGACGTAAGATAAACAGCCATTGCGACACCTGACGCCTTTTGAATTGTCTAATCTTTCTTATTCTTTCACGGCAAACGTTATTTCAAGTTATTAATTTATTTATTTATTGTTATTATTATTATTTTGCGTTTAGATTTAAAACGAAGTACGACTAAAAATATATTGATTTAAAACGTAATATCTCAAGAATGATTTTTGACTGAAGAAAAATTCCTAACCGTTTACCTCCACATTTCTTTTTAAGTTAATAAAAGAAAAAATTAGGAAGTCGTAGTAACATAAAGATTGAAAACCACTGCTCTAAATCAAATACGAGCGGAGGAAGGATAGAAAGCAAATCTAGATATTTTTCAGTTTTCATGTTCCTTTGGAGACAACTTGAATTGATGAATGTAAAAATCCACGGAATGATTATTAGAATTTTGAGTCTTATACAGCATGAATACCATATAAGGTATCCTTAAATACTATCACACGATTTTGTTCTTATCATTTACAGATAAAACTATCCAGCCAACGTGAACACTTGAGTTAAAATCTAGAAAAAAAAATAGAATAAGGGTTAGTCTTGTCTGATTACGGCATTAGTCCTCTGTGTTACAGCTACCATTTATGTTAAATAGACATTTCTCGCAAAAAATAAATGCATGAGTGTTGTTCATTATTTATGGAAGTGAGTCCTAGGATTCGAATTTGATTTAAAAATCGGGTCTTTTTCAAAATCATGCATCCCTCCCAAAAAAAATTTAAAAAGCTTCTTTTTGGTACCTATAAAGAATATGAAGATATTTATAGATACATAATAAAAGCATTTGAATATAGTTGTAACACTAGTAAATCTATATTAGTGAATAATAACATGTAAATTAATTGTATAAGACAATGTGAAATTGATAAAAAGATAAATATAAAAGTAACAAATTTTTATTTTTACGAAGGCTTTAGGAGCAGTACCATATTAAACAAGATGTAGACCCTTAAGGCAGTCAAAATTTAGGGGTCCTGTCAACTAATAATTTTTTTTTAAATATGAATAGGGCCTAACTAGTTGTTCTAATATCTAAATTGAGCGATAAAATTATAAGCCAAATCTCATAAAATCTAAATAACTTATCCAGATGTCTTGTAAATGTTTCAGTTTTCAATAAAATATAATAAATATTCGATAACAACACATGAAATAAAAGAATAAATCTAAACTTAATTTTAAGATTTTTGAAAATAGATTTACCTTTTACTATTTTGAATGCGATCAACACTAGAATATAATAGAATATGAGCACACCCGAAAATCTGCAATTCTATTTGTTACGAGTAGAACACACAGGTTTTACACGTCAAAACATATCCTCACGTAAACTTGATGTATTATTTTCAATCTAATTATTAAAATTAAGTAAGCAAATGCCCTCTATAATAATAATAATAAATAAAAATAATACAAGATTAAAAATAAAGGTTAAAAGTGGAAGAAAGACATCCATTTTTAAAATTTTAATAATTTTTTTGGTTTTATTTTTACTTATATATTTTTTAATAAGTGTTAGAGAAGAAAAGAAAAATAATAAAAGAAGGCAAAAAGTTAAGTTATGCGACAATTAAGATAATATGAATATGAAGTTAAGAGAAATAATTATAAGACTGTACTACATTAAATTATAAGTCGAGGAGTGATTTACAGAATAAAATAGATATTTTGCTTTAATTTGACTCACAAATGTAATGTTTCTAATAAACATATTTCAAAAGTTATATGGCGGGTAAGGGAATTTAGCGTTTCCGTTTACTGCATATTTTATGTGTTGCTATAAAAATATACTGCATAAAATAAAAAAAAATATCTTTTAAAGTTTACGTGTTTGCAAAAAAGTATGTAAAAAATTCATTGTAAACGGAGCAGAATTTATTATTTGATTATGAATCTGAGAAATGCAGTTTTAATGACGATTTTAAGGGCCGAAAAGTACTATGTCCCCTTAACCCTCCGAGTGGAACAAACCGATTAAAAAAAGTCTCCAAAAATACGCTAAAGGTTTATTGTGTCAATGTCCAAAGCGTTCTATGATTTTTTACTTTAATCTTTTCGACTAGAATGGAATATCGGAAACCCACCCTCGTTATTGTCCCTTTACTTCGGGTTATAAATAGATATATAAATAGATATTATAGATTGTTAATTTTTAATACACATAAAGCTCATCAAGTCTCGAAGATCATCCCATAAGAAATAATGGATTCTAAAAGTACAAAAAAAAATATTCTTTAATAGAATTATTTATATCATCACGGATATTGGAGTTATTCATGATATTTAAGTGGTGCAATTAGAGATACATCTGTTAACGCAAACGAAATACTTCGAAATAGAGATTTACAAATCCATGAAAAGCTATTAGCGTCTTTGTGCCTCATAGAATAGGGGTGCATCCCTCAATAAATGTCAGTCAAAGAGGGATGCAATTTCTAAACAATCGACCTGACTCCCATACCTCAAACACTGGCAGAAATGTACATTACATCCGTTTTCGGAACGTTTTTGGAGGTCAAAAATTGTACGTGACAACCGTTTTAAAGACATCATCGGTTTGGCGGAATTGTACGTGAGAACCGCTTAGATGGTTAACCATTTAAGTCCACTTGATACAAATCTTTCATGTAACATAAAATTGCTGTCATTTACACAGTGAACATTTACACCAAGTGAAAAAAACAAAAATTAACTTACCCAGGGCATAACTTTTAAAATTTGTAAATCACCAACTATTTTTTTATATCAAATACAAGCTAATTACCTGTTTTGTTCTGTTTAACCCCAGTTATATAAACACGAAATCTATATTTTATAGTATAATAATAATTTTTAATTTACAATTTCAAAAGTGCTTTGCTTTTTTTAAATTTAAAAATATCAGATACCTTTAAAGCTAAGCCGATTGGTTAGGATGCTGGCCTTCGGTACCGGAGTTCGTGGGTTCAAATCCCACAGTGGAATGGATATTTGTAGCCGTTCGGAATCGGCTTTAAGCTGTAGATCCCGGTCTCATTAACCCTCGTGTTGCAAAAAGTAGACCGTAGCACTCCAAACCAAACCTTTAAAGCTTTGGTTTACAGACTATAACATATATTTATTTGAACTTATTAATGCAGATTTTAGTCTCGAAAAGTATTGTCCCCTTAAATCTTAACTCTAACATGACATATATATATATATATATATATATATATATATATATATATATATATATATATATGTATATATATATATGTATTATATATATATATGTATATATATATATGTATATATATATATATATATATATATATATATATATATATATATATATATATATATATATTTTTAAGATACATTTTATAGGGAAAAATATATTTAGCAACATATTGTTTCTAGGCTGACTTTTTTTTCCAGTATTTAAAATTTTTATTATTTACTTATCATTTGAATGCTCTGGATCATTTTCCGAACAAAGAAAACGTGCGCCTTGAGCTGCGACCTACTTGAGTATTTAAGTTTAGTTCTTAAACATATTTCTTTTTATGAGCTGGATTTCAGAAGTTCTTTTTTTTTTCTGCTACTAAGGCATCGCTTCAAGATTTTACTGAAGAGAACGCGAAATTCCGAATGAATGGAAAAGTCGTGAAATGTCTTTCCTTTCTTTCGTCATCTTTCACGAATACAGAATTTTTTTTCCTTGCCCTTTAGCGAATTTATCGCCGATTGTAATGAATTGTAATTGAGGAGGAAAATCTTTAGCATTCGTGTCACACCGGCGTATTAGAAACGGCACATCCGCATGAAGGACGTGCAAAGCAACAGAAATAGAGACGTGAAAAATGGAAAGTGCCACATTAGAAATATGAGATTTAAAAAAAGGAAAGGAAATCGTTCGCTGTAATTGGGAATTTAGACTACTCCAGGCTACACGACTTTTGTGAACTCGCAGGTTGATAAATTGCGATGTTTAGCTTAGTTTAGAACAGTACAGTAAATTTTTCCTATATAAAGAGTTATTAGACCGATATCTACTGCTTAACAGCGATTGATTCCGAACGGCTATAGACATCTATATCAAAAGAGGAATTCGAACCTGCAAACTATGTACCGAACTGTAGCATTTTACTGTTTTGGCCATCGAGCGGCTTAAATTATGATGTTGTAGGTATCGATACGTTTGACATTAAAAAGTAGAAAAGGCAACTAGTATTAAAAAAAACTATGTATTGTAAAATGTAGTGGTATTCTTGAAAAACCCATGGCTCTCACACACATTATATATATATATGTATATATATATATATATATATATATATATATATATATATATATATATATATATATATGTAATAATATCAATATCTAAGCCCTGAAGTCTATCCAAAATTATCAGTTTTTTCCCATTCATATTTTAGATCTTAATTTCTTCTCTTTATATTAACCATATTTTCCAGCCATCCAATTTAAACGAGGATGTTTTCATTCCTTCAGCGAAACCTCGAAATTCTTTCTATGATTCCCAAAACAGAAAATGATATAGCTGGCATTTTTAATTGAGGAAGTTATAACTCTCCCAGGAAAATTTGTAACGATCAGCAGTAATGCTCCTCTGAGACGCCACACTTTGCAGATGGCTCCAGTCAAAAGTTACTTTCTATAAGCAACTAAAACACGTGCCTCAGCATTTTTCCCACACACGGGTTTTATCCGTCTCTCGCAGAAGGTTGGCATTACAATTACTTAGAGAGAGAGCGTTCTGACACCGTCAGGTTCAGACGTCTCTGGATTCTGTGCTATTTTTATCGGATGAAATAAAAGTTAAGTTCGGCCACGACGAATGATGTGCTTCTTTCTAACGGACGGTTAGCGGGACACTTGGCAGCCCAGCATGCCCGGGCTGAGGAAAATAATAGGGGAAATTTTCAAAGAAGTTTTCAAGTGTAAAGTTCGGGGCCAGTGACACACCTGGACGATTACATATATATATATATATATATATATATATATATATATATATATATATATACACACACACACTCAAGAGCCAAAACATTATGACCACCTGTAAATAACGAGTTGGCCCTCCTTTGGCGCACAACACAGCTTCAACCCGCTTTGGCCTGGGTGCCACAAGTCCTTAATAGATGGCTGGAGATTCATATGGAGATTCTATGGAGATGGCTGGACAAACTGTAATGTATCTGACCAGGCAAATATCTCCCACTGATGCATGGACCAGTCACGATGTTCCCGGGCCCAGCGTTAGCGCAATTGGCGATGACGCTTGGTCATCAAAAACACACGAGTGGGACGTTTGCTGCATAGCCGCATATCCAACAGTGTCCGCTGAACAGTGTGCTCCGATACTATTCTACTTGGCCCTGCATTGTATTGGGTTGTCAGCTGAGCCACTGTCTGGCTTCGGATTTGATTCACCATGCGAGACAGTCTCCGATGAACTTTTTCTTTGATAGCATGTGGACGTCCAACACCATGTCGTCTACTGCTGGTTTCACCTTCATTTATCCACTTTGCATAAGTACTAACACACGTAGATCGTGAATCACCCACGAGTCGTGCAGTTTCGGAAATACTTGTTCCGAACATTCGAATCATTACAATCTGCCCTCTATCAAAATCGCTGTGACCAGCAGCCTTTCCCATCACACACAGAAGTAAGTGAAAGAATGCTTCTTCAGACTCTCCAGCAGCAGTTAAATACCACTTCCACCTGATCACGTGCCTTCCACGCCATCCAGGCGAGTTCATTGTAAAATGTAGAGGCGGTCATAATGTTTTGGCTGTTGAGTGTGTGTGTATATATATATATATATATATATATATATATATATATATATATATATATATATATATATATGGACGAGTGGTTAAAGTATGGAAGACACATTTCATTTCATATGTAAAAACTTCTTTATAGTAATCCTTCTGTTCATAGCTATGCCATTTATAAATCCTTTGTTCTCATACTTTGCCACGACAAGCGTGGAGGATGTTATCAGCCCGAGTATCCGCTCAGAACTGTCTGTTTTGGCGTTGCTACCTAAGCAAAATTCCTATGTCTACTTCCGCGTCAGCTCTTTTACTCTGTATAGTTCCGCTCGAGGGTGTGTCTTTCTCCTATTACGTTGTCGTTAATGAGTTGTAACTATTTTTAGTTATAACTCGCTTATTCTTAACCCCCATTTTTAAACCTGACATATATATAAATATGGGGGGGGGGTAGAGCTGATGACGTAAGTTTATCAACTTCTCTATTTTCCTTCATTAATTAGGCTCTCTCATTACTCAACTCTCAAATTAATTTTCAGCATGGCATCGCACTTGCCCGCTCAGATTCATAACAAAGAAAAAAATTTTGGCACCAGTTTACTACGGTATTAGGTTTGGTTTGGTTTTGGAGCACTACGGTCTACTTTTTGCAACACGAGGGCTAATGACACCGGGACCTACTGCTTAAAGCCGATTCTGAACGGCTACGAACATCCCTGCCATAGTGGGATTCGAACTCACGAACTCCGATTCTGAAGGCCAGCACCCTAACCATTCGGCCATCGTTTGGCTTGATACGGTATTAAAATGGCATCTATTTTGTGTGACCCATAATGTAGCCTAATATCAACATAAAATTACTTGATTTTAAGTAAGGGACGTAATATCAAAGTGTATGCTGCATCATATCGAACAAAAGCTCCAAACTTTGAATTTACGTTTGGCTATTGATATATAATAAATATTCAAATCCTATGTTTTATAATGCCGTTTTATTGTCTGAAAATGTTGAATGACTCACCCAGAAGTTTGCTACAGAAGAGACGAAATAATTAGTATCCCACTATTTTTTTGTTTGTTTAACTTTTACAAGTAGAGACTTAAAGCATCGTCATTAATGTAACAATATACCTGCATTCAGTTTAAAATGAGCAGCTTTAGTGCGTATATGAAACCTTTTATTAGTTAAAAACATAATATCGAAGAACTTTCAGAACTGTAGTTGAAAGAGAAACTACTTATAGCAGTATAATAAGAAGCAATTTTATATGGAACAAGATAATACATTTAAAAACTGTCCGACTTTTTAATTTAAGTTTTAACATTCCTGGCACATTATTTATTTAAACTAATATATCCACATCCGTTTGAGGAAAGGATAATACCAAATGATTTATTTCAGCAAAATGTAGAAAAAAATAAATATGCTCGTCCGTCCATGCAGTTGAAATAAAAAAAAGCAAGTAAGTAGAACCGTATCTAAATTCTTGAGGCAGTTGAATGATTTGTGCCCGTCCAGTCCAATAAAACCTAATTGTCTATAGGAATTGAAAAAAATCACCGAATTTAGAGTACCTTTCGCATTTTTTCCATGCATCATTCGCTTCACTCTAGTACCAGTCTCAAACCAAGAGAGGCCTTAGAAATTTGGTCTACATAACAGATATAATAAAAATAGGGCACTTTGAACGAGGTATGCGTCGATGAGTGGTCTAAGTACTCGCGATCCAGCCTCACTCTCGGAAATCAAAGTGGGGGGCCCTACCAGCCCTGTCAGGTTCCGAAATGAGGCTGGAATATTATAAAAATAACATGAAAAAAATTAAGTAAGTTTAAGATTCGATAGTAATAAGAATAATAAGTGAAAAATAATGGTAAGTAGTTTTTCAGCAGTGGAATTTTATGAAAATCCACACGTATTAAAATTAAAACTAACAAAATATTTATATAAATTGATTCAGCGGGAAAAAACGAAGCAATTGGATTAGAAAAAAAATAGAAGGCAATTTGTGAGACAGAGGCTACACCAATGGTAAAACAGAGATTACACCAAAATGTTTTTTACGAACCCCCAGGAATCCGTGTTACTGCTGACGTAGTAAAGAGTTTAGAGTTATTTTCAATGACTTGTAACTTTTATGACGCATAAATAAAATACAGGATTCGAAGCAGTCGTATAAATAAACTATTGTAACATTAAACTGCATATGGATGTTTAGGGGCCAATCGAAATAAACATATAACTAATAAAAATGTATAAATGGAGTTCCACTGTATTATTATTATGTAATTGTATACAGTTTATTACTTGGTTCATAGTAAGGTGTTAAGGGATCCATAGACAAAAATGTTTGGGAACCACTCAGCTACACGAGTGAAATTAAGATTTTATGATACATTTGCAACTTTTCAGGAGCGCCAGCAACCTGTCAACGGCAACAAAAAATATTTTTTTCCCAACGTCTCCCATTGCTGTTTATGGAAGATTGTGGTTTTGCAGTTCAGTGGAATAGCGTGTAATACCCAATTTCTCCAAACAGGTGGCAATTTAAGATCTCCGTGAGCGTAATACGCGAATAATTTTTATTGCACCTGTAATCACCCGATACACAAATAAACAAAGACCGGTATTTAAGAAAGAAAATTAATGAGTTAAAAATCTTGAATTTAAAGGCTAATTGTATGTGATTGTGTTTTTAAATTTGTTTTCGCACTTGTAAAAATAATCATTTAAAACCAGATGAACATGTATAATTTGGTATATTTTGTTTGATTTTGTGCTGACAGTATTTGTGTAAAATTTTAGTATTAGGTGCACTTTATCTTTTTTTTTCAAAAATAATTACAATTTTTATTTATTTATTTATTTATTAATTTTAATTTTAATTTTAATTAATTTATTTTTTGTACTCAAGCTATTTTATTGGCAGCTGTGTCGCAAAATAATTTTTTCAGCCCAACAAATACCGCGTTGACAAAGCGTTAAGGTTTGGTAAACACTGATTTCATTAAACATACCTATTTTTCATGAATTAAGGATCATAAATATTTAAAATTTTTAGACATAAACAATATAAATACGAACTGCAAATTTATTAGCGAAAGAATAAAATCGATTCAAGTGCTTCACTTTAAGACTAAGTTCTATATGGACGACTACATCGTTAAGAAAGGAGCCGAAAATATAGGAGAGTTAAAAATTATTAAAAATGTGTAATTATTTGTTCATGAAAAGCATGTACGTATAGTTTGGTTAGTTATCCGGAGCTGTAGAGGAACCGGATTTGGGAGGTGGCATCGGTGGAACAAAAGCTGTTTCTTCGAGGACGGAGGTCCTAGAAGTAATTAATGGTTGAAAAGGAACTTGAAAATATGGTATACTTAGCTATCTTGATAAATTCTGTACCGAATTATAAAAGTTTACTCGTCCTACGTTTAGTTTTATTCAGTATTTGAGTTGATAAGTTCCAACATAGTTACAATAACTTTGGGGAACACACCAATTGGCCAGGCATGGTTAAAGCAATGGCCGACTGGGACTTGGCCCTCGGTCTCCTGTTTTTTTGGGCTCCAAAATTTTAAATCTAATTTTTAAAACTTAAGTTAGTTAATGATCAGAATTTAAAAATATTTCTGGTTATTTCTTCAAGCAATATATATATATATATATATATATATATATATATATATATATATATATATATATATATATATATATATATATATATATATATATATATATATATATATATATATATATATATATATATATATATATATATATATATATATAAATATATATATATATATATATAATATATATATATATATATATATATATATATATATATATATATATATATATATATATATATATATATATATATATATATATATATATATGTGTGTGTGTGTGTGTGTGTGTGTGTGTGTGTGTGTGTGTGTGTGTGTGTGTGTGTCACAGGATGCGAAATTTTCAGTCGCCGTTACAGAAGGAAGTTATGCCCCTAATATTTTGAATTACTTGGTCTTACTGAACAATGAGAGAACTTAAGTAGTTTTCAGCCGTAGTTCCATTAAAAAGAAGCACGTCCGTGGTAGAACTTTAACGTTGAGACTAAAAATGGACATCTATACACAACAAGAGCCAAGCATCGAATGATGACGAAACACACTTCTATTACAAATTTCGCCCATCAGCGAGTGATCACGCGGATTCTTTCCCATGAGAGTAGCGTAGTCAGCGTTATTAACAGTCAGAAATGAACTTAGATCACTTAAGTCAGCTCGAAAATGTGGCCAGTAGACAGAAAATTAGCATTTATTCTAGCATTAGTTTGGGAAGACTGGTAAACAGAATTTAAGTCAGCGAACACTCCTTTAAATAAGGTGTTATATGGCTGGGAAAATAGGTATGAAAGATTGAGGAGGGGAAAGGAGAATTTTAGGTAGATATTTTAGGTGCAATAATTTTGATGTAGTACATATATATATTTTTATGTATGTATATACATACATATATATATATATATATATATATATATATATATATATATATATATATATATATATATATATATATATATATATATATATATATATATATATATATATATATATATATATATATATATATATATATATATATATATATATATGGGTATAATTAAATTTCTACACACACATAATTTGATTTTTATGCTTTGTCAGCAATAAAGTAAGTTTTAGAAACAGTTGAAATGGTCTCTTTTATTATTATTATTATTATTATTATTATTATTATTACAGAATTGTTCCTCAGATTAATTTCTGTCAAGGCTGGAAGTATTCGATTTCTGCCGGGGCGGTTAAAACCAATAGTTCTAAACTGGCAATTAGTTTTTCCAAGAAAAAAGGGCAAAAATTAAAAAGTGTAAGCAATAAAAAATTGAATAAGTAATAGTTCACAATTCGCATGAATATCTGATATGTAAACATCTAATCATTAAGACTAAAGATTATGAATGCTATTCAAGGGAGAAAAAATTTTCAAAATGATCATATAAATATATTTTGTTTATATAAAATTAATTTTTTTCACCTGAAAACCAGAATTCTGTATATGGTAATCTTGTACTGTAAGTGTTTAAACCATAAATATTATTCTATAATACTGAATTTCTAATTAGAAGTATATTTAAATTAAATTTGCGAAAAGATCATCAATAGTTTTACATCAATGTATAGTGTATTTTTAAATAAATAACCTTATGCATTAAAGTAAAGATTATGTATATACAATTGGAGATGATTCCTGTAAAAATATATAAGAAAATAATTTAAGCCCATAAGATAACAGAGAAATAAAGTTTGGTGGAATATGTATATATTGTACGGATTATTTCGTGTTATTGAAAGAATAAAATTACCATTCAAATACACTTATGCCACTTTTCCAGCTGAACATTCCATAGCTAGTTTTGATATTACAAATTAATTTTTCTAATTAGATAATAACCATAATTTTATTTAACTAGTAATCCCTAATAATTCATTTAGAATTAGTAACCCATAATTCTAAATAAAATATGCTAAGGAATTTAGTATCACTCAGATAATAACATGTGTTTTTGCCAGTTTCTGCCGGTTTAAACCATTTCTGCTACTACCGCCGCAACTATTTTTTTTTTACCAGCAAAAAACCAGCTCTGAATTTACACCTCTATTTACAATTACTAAAAAAACTGGCACTGATCTCCAATAAGAGAGAAAAAAGTCGCTTTAGATTATCTAGATAACAAAATATCAAGCGACAAAGGATCTTGAAGAGCACCAGAAAAAAATCTATACAAATAATTCTTGTCGGATGAACACTCTTTTCCCCTCTCTCGCGGAATAAAATAGTCTCTATTCGTCATCTACTGACGCTGCGCGCTCATTGCACAGCTGGAGTTTAGCTCCTCCCTCAAATAGTGACGTCGCACTCGCTATCGCTATCAACAGAAGCTTGAAAAGTTAGGCCCAGTGGTCTAACGGTTCGCACTCGGTTTGAAGCTGAGCGGCGTTGGGCAGTGCTAGTTCTCTGCGCTATTTAATAACGAAAGCATGGTCACTTGTGTGATGTCCTATGTCTAAGGAGTTGATCCTTTAGTAGGAGTTTAAAGTAGCTGTTAGATGCTTCTTAGGAACTGTATAAGAGAAAAGCGACCTGCCGGTTGTTGATCAACAAGTGGGTGTGATTACATATTTCTGTGATTCAGTGTGCTAATTTAAAAAAAGTGTGATTCCTACACAGGATAGAACAGCATCATGACTCTTATGTGCATAGATCGTTCACAGGTGAGTGAAAATTTTTAATATATCTAATAGTCGTGAAATAACATTTATTTAAATAATCGTTCCTGAACTTTAATCTGGGATTTTTTTCCTGTTTCTTTTAATTAAATACTTAAATAAGCAGAAAATATGAAAATTAGTATTAAAATGTGTTAATTTTTTTCAGTCCATTATTATACAATAGTTTTAAATACCTTTTAATGTGTTTGGCAATTAATGCTCTTGACTGATAACTGCTACTTCGTTTCGAAAGTAAACAAATTGCTTCTTGATAACTGTTAATAAGTACCTTTAATTTCATTTCAATAAATTTTTACTAATCGAAGAATTGCTTTTTCTAATCTAAAACACCTTATTGCAAATACAAATTAATTAGTAAATCGCTTTTTTTTTCTTTTTACCTCAATCAAATCAAGAAACTGAAGATGTAGAACTTAAATTGCAAGCTTCCTAATTCAGTTAAACAAATTGCCATTTGTTAACTATAAATAAGTATCTTTAATTTTATTTCGATAAATTTACACTAATCGATGAATTCCATTTTTCCCTAAAATATTTTAATGTGGATAAGTAATAATAAGTAGCAGATTGTCTTTTTTTTTTTTCGCTTTTTGCTTCAATCAGATCGAGAAACTGACGATATATAACTTGGAATTGCAAACTTTCTAATTCAGTTTTTTTTTAAAATTTTCTTTTGAGAAATAGAAAAAAAAACATAAATTGATACAGTTTAATAACTATAGCATGCTAATAGAAATAAAGATATATATATATATATATATATATATATATATATATATATATATATATATATGTATATATATATATATATATATATATATATATATATATAAAATATTTATATCACTTTTTATTTAAAGAATAATTAAGATAAAACTTATTTAATCCTACGTTACTGCTAATCAGTATGCCGTTTATTCATAGATTTGTATTTTTCCTATTTAAACGAGCATTTTAAGTTCTGTGTTACGATTTCAAAATGTAGATGTAAAATCCCGCCTTGCGTATGGATTCCGGGAGGTAGATGTTGAGCTATGATGCAAGCTTATTTTGTAAATTATTTTCTTCAATTTATATGCCTTAGCCTTCTTTTAAAAGTAAATCATCTGTGGACCTCAACTAATTTGATGAGTTTAACATTTGCGGAATTTAAACACTGTCTCCGTTGGAAAGTTGCAAAGTGTTAAGTCAGTTAAAAATTGAAACAAATTGATTCTGTTTAAGTTATTCTGCTAAATTTAATTCAGTACATAAGTAATGCAACATATTTGCTTTTTATAGCTTCTTAGTTACAGATTGTTTTTGCAAAGGTTTTCGGAATCATTTATTGTTATTCTACTTTTGTTTTCCTATGAAATAACTGTATTGGGAAAAATTCTTAAACTACAGATTTTAAATGTTTCTAGGATTCTGTTTTAACTTTCCTAAAATGCTCTGTAAACAATAGAATATTAACAAATTATACGGTTATTTACAGTGTATCGAAGTTGTATATATAAAATAACTCATAGAATTTTTCTCATGCATAAACTTTAAATGCTGTTTGAGCTCTCTTAGACCGTGCAAGTTTCTTGATAATTTTTAAATATTTCATTCAACGAAATCAAACATAAAACTAGTAAATATTATGCGCAATAAGAGCGGCACACCTCTTCCGTAAATGATTTACTATTTAGGATCACCAGGTGGCGCTATTAGTCAAAATATGGGATTGCGTAAAAATACAAAAGTACTGTTCTGTTTATTAGGAGAGAAATGAAACGAAATTGTCTGCAACTAAATATATATTGCCGACATATCGTTTTTACCTGCCTTAGAAGGCTCAGAAACTCCCAGTATTGTTATTACTAAAACCAATTTTTGGGTTAATAATTTTGTCTCTGTTCATTAAAGAATATTCTGAGAAAAAATTTTCTGGAAAACTTTTAAATCTCCCAGTTAATTCAGGAAGGAATGGTTTTCTATTATATTATCTTATATTGTTTGGTCACCAAAGTCGTTTATGTGTTAAATGCTTAAAATTAAATTCAAGTTTTCTGTGCGAGAAAAAGTACATTTTATTGAACCCAAAATACATTTTCTTTCATCATTAGCCTTTCAATCAAATGGAAATAAAGATTTCTTTTAACTATATCATTTATCAGAAATCGCCATTTTTCTTAAGAGACGTGAAAGTGTGTGTGCGTGCGTGAATGCATTGCTGTGTGAAAAATAGAAATCTCTTTACAATCAAATGTAGTATTTTCTAATATTTATGGCAAATTGAAGTATCTTTTATTTTATTTACCCTTCGTTTTGCTATTTATTTAAATTCTTTTGCCGGAGATTTTACTGTAATCATAAAACATGTTCTTGTCCCGTTAGAGATATTTGACAGTCAGAAAAATATCTCTGTAACTGTAGGTAATTTTTCTTTTATTTGGTATAAATTTGAGCCTTCTGAGGGTTGGTTCTCAATTCCAACTACTCGGAATGGGTTACATTATCGTCAGAAATAGAATTCAGTAAATTTTGCTATATTACTAAAACTCTTTAATGATTCTGATTTTAGTTTCTAACTACGGTTAAGCGGTGTAACGCAGATTACATTAAATATATGTTTGAATCTCTCTCTCTCTCTCTCTCTCTCTCTCTCTATATATATATATATATATATATATATATATATATATATATATATATATATATATATATATATATATATATATATATATATATATATATAAATATGTATGTATATATGTATATATATATACATGTCTGCGTGTAATCAACTGCATGAAGCGTGTCTTAATGCAGCAATATAAAATAAAGGACATTAAGCAGGAATTTAAGAGATATCCCTTACAAAGTTATAGGAAATTTAGATGCAGTATAATAGACGCATGGCGGACAAAATTTTAGAAAACATTATTCCTACGTCATCTGCAGTTACAGTGTTAGTTGTACAATTTAAGTAGTTCATGATTTCGTACTCCATCAAATTCTTAAAAGAGAGTCGAAACAAGTATGTAATATACTTGTAAAATCTGTATAAGTATGTTAAATAGAATTATATAAAGAGATTCAACAGAAAAAAAAGTATATCTTATGCTGCTAATTCATAAATAAAAGAAGCAGACAGTAAATGTGCTCTTTCCCCTAAGAATTTAGTGAATTTTTGAATATATAGTAAATAATGTAAGAGTTTAATTGCTTCGAAAATTATGCATTATTTCAGAAACTCAAAATCCATAGCAAATATCTCAGGTAGCTTATATTTTTAAGTATTAAGTCAAATTTTCCTTGTAATTTGTCTCTTTAAATACATCGAACATACTGATATAGAGTTTATCAATTTTATCTTATAAAAATTCGTTCTAATAAATGAAAATTATATTTCTGTAAATATACTGTATTGAGATAACTAAGATAATTCCTAAAATAAATCATTTTGAAGAATATCCTCGTGAATAATTTATTATCTTATTCGTGAGAATTTGTATTTTCAAGTATTTAGGCATATATAATGGTATAATTGTGAAAAAATGTGCTCCCTATCAAGGTCTTTCGCTTTTGTTATTTTGTATCTTGAATATAAGGGTTTGTTTTTCTCCAAGCATCCAACAGCATTCTTTTTTAAACATTGTAAACAAGCAAAACACAGTTCCATCCACGTTATCTTGGTAATAATTGTTACAACTCTACCAATTCAGTAGCCAAGCCTAAAATTGAGATTCAAATAAGATATAAAGATCGACAAACTGGTTCAAAGGCAAAAACCGAGACCTTATTTCGCTATCGTTTTAAAAAAGGGGTTGTAACTAATTCGAGGTTGCTTTCAATACCTATTTTTGCACTTGGCTGGTCAACCCCCACAAGCACTCATACGTACGAAGTAGGTTTTGAGCCAAAGGCAACGTGTTTACCTCGTTTTCACAAAATGTGGTGCGCATTCTATTTTCATGCTCACTCTTTCTTTGCTCTAGGCGGCCTAGTTTTGGGATTGTGAAGATTTTGTTTTCTTTCTTCTGTTAAATCCGTTATACAGCGCAAATGTTCCATGAAAATGAGATAACTATTTTAATTGTCAAGGAGTGGCGTTTGATATTATCAATTTAAAAGGATTCAGAATTTTATAACTGTTCAGTGTAAATATCGAATAACTATATGAGATGGGGACACGGGCAAAAATATAAAACATTTCTCAGTAAACACAACTCGTACGTTCAAACTATTTAATATATTTAACGTCAGTCACATGCGGCCATCATTTCTGCAAAAGGTCTTGTTTCTTTCGAAACTGTTGCCACACAAATAGCTACTAAATTATTAAGCTTTCTGGATTAAAATAGACTGTGGAGTATGAATACTTACAGTAATAACAATAATAATAAAACAGATAGGTAAGAAAATAAAGGATCGAAACACATGCACATTTGAAGTGTTCTGAGATTTCATCTTTTAATTTCAAATTTCGTTTTATTCAAGTTTTCCGTTTAGTGTCACATTTTTCAGTTCGAAATTTCAGAAAACGGACTATTCCAGGTGTTTTTGAAAGTAATATTAAATCAACAGATAATTTATTTCGAAAAATGCAAATCACTCTCAGCTCTCTTCAGATTCTAAACTTTTTTTCCGTAAGATTCGGTACAAATTATTAAGTTCTTGTAATAATTTGAGTCCACTTTTCAGAAATGAAATGGAATTTTAAAAGATGAAATTAAAAAGAAATAATTTGAATCTAAAGTATGAATTTTAAACGGAAACTAATAATTATCAGGTCTTGTTGTTAAGTTGACAAGCATTTTTGCTTGAGAAAAAGTTTGAAAATCTCTTAAATGGTAGTTTCGAAATCATTTTCGTAATAATGGTTTGGCAACGACACCACAACACGAGCCTGTGAAGTGCCGCCTTAAAATTTTAAGAATTACAAATTTCCTGTCCGTACGCGGCTAGTTTTACAAGCCATCGTACAGAATCATTACATCAAATGATTAAAAGTTGCGCGATCAGTAAGGGAAAGAAAACTCATTTAGATGAGTCATAAACTTCATGTTCGGATGTAGATAAGGCCGGCACTCTATTAAATTTTTGCTGTTTCCTGCTACGTATTTGGGATGCTTTTACACGTGTTTTTTTTTTTATTATTTTTTTATTTCGCAGTCTTTTCTCAGATGCAGAATTTTTTTAGGGAAAGTTTTGTAATCGTATCCTTTGTGTTACTCATTTATATTACATTGCTTCTGACATTACTTAGCCGAGATTTCAGAATAACTGCTTGAAACAGTTATTTCCTATTGCATGTATTAGAATTCTGGTTTTGTCAATCCACTTCTTTAGAACGCGAAAAACGTATGAACTCAGTTTATTTTCTTTCGAGAGTAATTAGCTTGTATAAGTTCTTTGGTATGCAGTCTTTGCATCCTAAATATGATGTTTGGAAAGTACTATCATTAATTAAAATTCTTAAGTGTATCGATGCATTAAACAACATACATTAAATTCTGTAAGTTAATCATGTGTGCTCCAGAACAACTTATTTTATTTTCTAACTTTACTATACTTTTAACTTTTTAATCGTGCATTCAAGCATTCCTAATATTATTTGAAAGGAAGAATTGGATTCAAGCATTAATGGAATATAATGGAATTCAAGCATTCCTAATATTATTTAAAAGTCTTTCTAGAATAATTAGTTTGTATAAGTTCTTTGTTATGCAGTCTTTGCATCCAAATATGATATTTATAATGTACTATCATTAATTAAAATTCTTAAATGTATCGATGTATTAAACAACATACATTAAATTCTGTAAGCTAATCATGTGTGCTCCAGAACAACTTATTTTACTCAACTTTACTATACTTTAACTTTTTAATCCTGCATTCAAGCATTCCTAATATTATTTAAAAGACTTTCTAGAATAATTAGTTTGTGTAAGTTCTTTGTTATGCAGTCTTTGCATCCTAAATATGATGTTTGTAAAGTACTA
Source organism: Pardosa pseudoannulata (assembly GCA_032207245.1). Lineage (NCBI taxonomy): Eukaryota > Metazoa > Arthropoda > Arachnida > Araneae > Lycosidae > Pardosa > Pardosa pseudoannulata. The sequence goes on from CM063504.1 coordinate 84,817,128, forward strand.
TTATTAATTAAAATTCTTAAATGTATCAATGTATTAAACAACATACATTAAATTCTGCAAGTTAATCATGTGTGCTCCAGAACAACTTATTTTACTCTCCAACTTTACTATACTTTAACTTTGTAATCCTGCATTGAAGCATTCCTAATATTATTTGAAAGGAAGAATTGGATTCAAACATTAATGGAACATAATGGAATTCAAGCATTCCTAATATTATTTAAGTCTTTTTAGAGTAATTAGTTTGTATAAGTTCTTTATTATGTAGTCTTTGCATCCTACATATGATATTTATAATGTACTATCATTAATTAAAATTCTTAAATATCGATGTATGAAACAACTTACATTAAATTCTGTAAACTTATCATGTGTGCTCCAGAACAACTTATTTTATTTTCTAACTTTACTATAATTTTAACTTTTGAATCCTGCATTCAAGCATTCCTAATATTATTTAAAAGACAGAGAAAAACACTTTCCCGATGGAAGCTTTCCTGATATGATGATCCTTAATCGAATTCTTTAAAATACAATTATTCATCAGTGTAGCGGACGAGTGTTCCATATATCTTTTCTGAATTGAAAAAAACATAAAATATTAAAAATAAAAAAGCATGGATTTAAATTCCCTAGACAGATCTGTGACATAAACGTTAAAAAAATGAAAGAAATGTAAGAAAAAAATTAATTGTTATGGTTGGGGAAAAGGGAATAAAGAAAAGGGAAAAATATATTAAAATAAGATTAAAGTAATCTCTTGAATAAATGGAGGAAAAGGACGCCATCTATTGAGGCAAATGGTTACTGACACGGTCCACCGATTTTGATTAGAAATCATGTCAGTGTGTAATTTTGTCTTGCAACAGTACTGTTAACTGTCTGGCTTTAGGTCATGATTACTCTCCTGAATGATAACGAAAGTTGAAAAAAAAAATCTATTGTGACTTACTCATTTCTTTCACGGGGTTTATCGCGTAATGGTTATTCAATAATCATTAAGTAGTTTCTGCGACATTGCCCTCCTGAACTTAACCGACCCGACCTGTTACACTTGCACGGATCTGCGATTATTTTCTTAAATTTGTCACACTCTGAAGGTTATAGGCTACTTCAGACATTTCCCTTGAATAGAAATTGTGCACTTTATACCGAAAGAGAGGTATTTGTGGCTTTTGTATCACCTATAGAATAATAGCCTAAGTTATCTGTCCATCTGTCCTCGAATTTATGAAGCGGTTGGACCTGGAATGGATAGGGGTATTCATGTAGAGCAATTTCGCTCAACGTGACAAACTACTGTAATGCCCTTACAATTTTATGTTTACAACAGCCAATAGGTAAATAATAAACTGCCCTTCCGTTTGAAACTAAAGCCAAAATTGTCATAAGTTGAGATGTGCCTTGCTGCGTGAAATCGCCTTATTGGATTCTTGATGAGATATTGTTAGCAAAATTCAAAGCAAGCCTTTAAAGCGTTCAAAATCCACCTCTTCTCCCCCCTTTTCGGACGTCTAATGCCATTATTTCAAGTCCCTTTTCCCCGTTTAAGAGCATTTAATCAATTTATCACATAATAAGTAGGTAAAAATAATTTTTTTTCTAGCATTATGACGTCATTCCTGTAACCATCTCATTTAATCATTTCTTATTTTAAATTATTTAAATATCGTCTGCATTATTTTCATACTTTTTATCACTGAACTTAGATATTACGTAAATAATTTTCTTTTATATTTGGCTTAAATAATAGATTAGGTATATATGTGATAATTTTAAATTTAATCATCGATTATTTTTTGTTGCAAGGAAAATTTTATCACTGGTATTAACAACAAATTCTTTTCATAAAAGTCTAGGAGTCTATTTCACCGAATAATAAATATCTATCGTTTAAGTTACATATTTTTGAAAATTAAGAAGTTCGTTCGTTTGTGTGTTTGTTTTTTATACGTAACCATACGGTTTGACTAAATTAATTCAGTGTGATTCTAACTGCATTCACAGTATCGGGAGACTTTAGAGGAGTATGAAGATAAACAAATTATTGAGCATTAATTCTCAACCAGTTAATTCTCAACCAAAAACAAACCATTTTTTTACCTGACTCAAAGGGTACTTTACAATTCTGAAAAATTAAAAATTGCACTAATCCCGTTATAGAACGGGTTATATGCTAGTAATCATATAAATCACTTAGTTTTGTTTCTCTTTTTCACAAATAGTCTTTTTGTGATATGGCACGTGTTATTTCGTAACACTTCTCAGCATCCACCCCCATAGTGTCATTTCTATATTATAGTTTATTTATATTATGATCTGTTAAATACCTCACTGTATAACCGATACACAAAGGGAACTTTCAAGTTTTGATTTGCTGCCATTATCAGAACTCTCTATATTTTATATGTGTATGTTTGTACCAATTTAAGACAAATTCCCTCTATTATAGCATAACTATAAAGCGATTTCACGCAACGTCAAGAACTACTTTAATGCCCTTCCCATTCGTTTTCACGTGTGCGATGACCAATAGGTATCCAATATGTTGCCCTTTCGTTTGAAACGAAAGCCAGAATTGTCATGAGTTGAGATGCGTCCTGCTGCTTGAAATTTCCCTATTTGCTAGGTTACAATAGCAGGAAGTGTAGGATGAAAGAAATATTGCAGACGTATAATTCTTACATTCTGGTAAATCTCCAAATATATGAGAAAACACATAAATGAATGAAAAATAAATTTCATGTACATATTAAAGTTTTAAAAACTTTTCTCTGGTATAAAAATTTATCTGCAATCCATGGTCCTTAAGCTGTTCAATTAATGAAATTTTAAATCGCTTATTTGTTGGCATTCAAGTAGAATATCTCGGCAGCTGATTTTACAAAAATGAATCCAGACTGAGTATAATAATAATAATAATTTATTATTATGATTATCATTTCAAATTATATAGAATGATTTTCAGAAACTATCAATTTGACTACATGGACTGTGTCATTTGTTTAGAAAAAGACATTCTGTACAAATCATGCAGCGTAAGCTGATTTTTCATGTAAATTAGTGTATAAGTCAAGTATTTACTACTGTAAAGTACTCAAATATATGTAAAAAAATGTTAGAATTATAGTAATCATGTAAAACTTCTAGATTAGGAGATATTTAAGATTTCATAACAATAATTTACGTTGCTACTCCTGATATTCAAATTAATTTACATTGCTATTCCAGATATCCATTGTAATGGTGTTTGAAAGTTCTTACAAAAATAAATCCCAAAATCAAATTACTCTTAAAATCATATGTTCTGGAATAAATGTCTTTCAAGAAAATTACAGAGCTTTAATATTAATATTTTGTAGTTATTAAAATATTTTAATACTGTACATATCTCTTGGGTTGCTTAAAAAATTAATTTAAACTTAATAATCGAGGGATAAAGTTTTCGGAATGAACTGAATTGTGGATTTTTGGAGTCGGGGCAGGGGGGAGTGGAAGAACCGATGATATAATACAGTATGCTTTTAAAGTCTTATCAGGCCCAATAAAGTTCGTTTTATTGGCACTTTGTTCACTGCCAATAATAAAAATATGTCTCGCAAACCATTTTATGATTAAATTAAATAGAACCAATGATAACTGTGGAGAATATGTAAAAGTTAGGAAATCTAGAATTATACTTTTCATAATGACCAAGACGCTGATAATTAACTTCTAATAATGCTACTATAAATATAAATAACCGGAGTACCTCATGCGATAATAATGCGATATACCCCACCCCCCTCTTGGGTAATAAAACGATAAACCAGCAAAAAGAATATTATGAACGCTGTCAATCGAAATACCACTCAAATAATTAATATTAGACTCAAATTATTAAATTATTGCAATAAAATATAATATTTTCGACGTTGCACTTTTTTATTGGTGATAAAGACCCTTCGACCCTGTGGTTCCTCACAACGACTCAGTCTAGGAATGGGCAAACTTTATTCGAACCGGGCTAAAAAAAAAAAAAAAAAAAAAGAAAGAAAATATAATTTATTCTAAGTTTTGAACAACTGAAAAAATTATTTCCTGGTACTTTCGTATTTAAGAGTGCTAAACTTTTAAATCAACTTTACGTTTTTTAGTGTTGAAATATTTTATTAATATCAACAATAACCCAAACAAGTATCAGCGACTATTTATTTTTTAATACTTTCACCATTATTGACAATTACACTTTCTGTTCATCGTCTATCAATATGAAAAATGTAACATTAGAATTTGTAGCGAAAGAGACATGTACTGGGCGGAGCTTAAAATTCTCTCTTAAATAATTTCACCACTATTATCTCTTACGCTATATGTTCATCGTCTTTCAATATGAAAATTGTAATATTAGAATTTGTAGTGAAAGAGACATGCACTGGACCGGAGCTTAAAATTCTCTCTTAAATAATTTCACCACTATTATCTCTTACGCTATATGTTCATCGTCTATCAATATGAAAAATGTAACATTAGAATTTGTAGCGAAAGAGACATGTACTGGGCGGAGCTTAAAATTCTCTCAAATGCGAACATTAATTCATCTAAATTAGATTCTTCGAGTCAACGAAAAAAAAAATAATAAATAAATAATTCTCAGGTACCTCTACGTTTTTTAATTTGAAGAAAACTACCATATAATTATGTATATAATTAAACCAGAGTGGAAAATTATTTGCACTACATTAGAGCAGTACATAATCATTTTGCTTATTGCATTTCATTATTTTATATAAATATTTTTTTTAGTATTGCAGCGGGCAGTTGTTTGCCCGTACATGATCCAATCCAAATCCAAAAGCACCTTGCGTAATTCAGGAAATAATTTTGTATCTTAACCAGTTGCTGCTTCAAAAATTAGTACGCCTCTGATGGTCTAACTAAAATTCTGGTCTCAGTCGTGTCCGAAAGCTTCTGCGTCGTCGCCACTGTTTATTCGTATGTAGATGTGCGGAAGTTGCACGCTTAGATTTTAACCTTGACATTTTTCTTTTTTACCGGCGCACCTGTAGTGCAGGAAACGTTCACAATTGCCATCTGAAATTAAATGCCGCGCATGAGTCAGCGGCGTGTGACGGATGGACTACGTGTACACACGAGCCAGTGTTATAATAATGAAAAAATAATAATAATAAAAAATCTGCTTTGGGTCCTTTCATTTTAATAATACACGTAAAATATTTATTAGTGGATCGAAAAGCAGGAAACTGGGAGAGATTTTCAGGGCGTGTTTGTTGTGATAACGAATTTATTTTTGGAAGAATTAATTTGGAATATGAATAACACATTCTTGCAATTCCATCACTTTTTTCACCTTTAGTCACTTTTTTTACAATTGGTCACCTTTTTAAGTAACCAGTCACTTTTTTCATGGTGTATCACAGCAAAAGTCTGTTTTTGAAAAAAGAAAATCTGAATTAATAACAAAATATTTTAATAAAAGACCAAAAATGTGATGCTCTACTCTTATTTTTCTTATTAAAATGTAATTAGTCATATGGTTTCCAGAATTTAGTGATTTTAAAAAGTCGTAAGAAGTTCCTGAAATCTACATTTGTACTGAAATGTACATTTAATACATTAAAGTAATTTATGTCAAAGCACACATTTTTCTTTTTCTTCACAATTTTTGTTTAGATACTGTAATCTAGCTATGTACATATTTTAAAACACCATTAATATATGCAGAAAATTAATATATTGTAGTATTCAAATCTAATTTATAGATTTTCTTGAATAAAAAGCAATGTTGAGTTGTGTTAAACAAAATTTTTAACCTTTTTTGTATTTGACACTAAAATCATGTCTTCATGAATCATTTGATTTAGAGTTAAAATAAATAGAAAAATATTAATAATAGCATCTGTAATTAAGGGGAGAAAAAAATCGCTTTTTTTTCAGTGTTTAGTCACTTTTTAGTCACTTATTCTGTATTATTTGTCACTTTTCTCACCTTTTTGAAAGTACCTCAGCAGTTGCAAGCCTGATAACACGTTCACAAAGAAAAATATTTATGAAAATGTTTCTATCGTGATTTAAAAAAGCATAAAAATTCAAATGAGAGCAACATAGCTGCAATCTGATGAGTAAAAAGTACCACGTTTGGAATCAGAACGTTAGTTAAAATATTTATCCATTAAAAAAAGAAACAAAATATTCTAATATGCAAACCAAAAATAAAAATGTCTGTCATTTGAATTTTTTTTTTTTCAAAATTTTACCATTCTATAAGAGAGTAGAGAAATGTTTTTTGTTTTAAAATTATTCATTTATTATTCTTAAATATAGTTAGCAGTATAATAATTCTCTTTCTTAACATAATCATTGTGCGAATAATTTTTAAGTCTAAATATTGCACCATATATTTTTTCGTTTTATTTTTGGTTCTGTTAGAAGTAAAAGAATGCATGTTACTTATCTATTTCACTATAGAAATTAATCGTGTAATCTATGAAAATTTCTCCGGTGTTAGTGGAAAAACCATAAGCAGAAATATTTTAATTTAATCGATTCACTTAATGAAATTATTATTAAACAGGCGTTTTCTTACTTAACAAACGCGAACATTAATAAGTATTTAATACAAAAATCGCCAAAAAAATTAATAATTAATTTGGAGAAACTTTCTCAACTTTTGTAGTTTTTTCATTTTGACAGGATGATAAAATATATTTTTACAATGTCTATTGCTTGAGTCTATTGAAATTAAGAGATTTTTAATAAAAAGTAATATTATAAATAGAAAAAAAATTAAAAAAAAATTGATTAAAATTATTGGTTATGAAAACCACATCGTATATTTTGATTAATCTATTTTGCTGTTTATGCAATTTTAAATAATTTATTACAACGTACGGTCATTGTTTTTACATAGAATAAAAATAAGCCTGCATTAAGTGTTAAGACTAAACTTTTTACTGGATGAAATTTGACTAAAAAATTCCGTAGCTCTATCGAATTAAATTTTGAAATATTACTAGTAATTGGGAAAAAAGGGTATTTGATATCTATCATATTGTAATGAATAAAATTTTTGTTGCAACACATAATCCAATTAATATTAATAATACCTTTGCTTGATTTTTGCAACAAATGTTTTTGAAGTTGAAATTTTCTGTTGGGGGAGGGGATATTCTCTCCTTCAACACATATCTAAAAATTAACACAACCCTTACATTAAAAGTATACATGTATCAATAATGCAGCCATATTTTCTACAGGGGCAGGGGGGAGTCCTGTTATTTGAACTAGAATACTTGTATGTGAGAACTGTCCAACTTGGGGTATTTAAAGTTTTTGTACCCAAGGTTCAAAAAAAGAAAAATACTTCAATTACACACAGTTGACTGGAAAATTTTGAGAATCCTGTTCCATAAATATCCCTCGATAAAGGGATACTACATGTATCACTGCAGTGAAAAACTAAATATTTTATTATCAATGACACTATAGTTAAGACACTGATTAGTTTTCCTCTTCTGTTTTATGATTAAAAATCTAATATTTTTAACGGTCACATATTTGTATTCTATTATCAACAAGATAATCAGTTTTCATATTTTTAAAAAACAAATTTAAATATTTGAAACATCGATTATTTTGTATGATGGTAAGTGTATATTTAAGAAGATTTAAAGGTTTTTGCACCCAAGGCTTAAAAAAAGAAAAATACTTCACACAATTCCACACAGTCGATTGAAAAATTTTGAGAATTCTGTTCCATAAATATGCCTCAATAAAGGGATACTACGTGTATCACTGCAGTGAAAAACTAAATATTTTATTATCAATGACACTATAGTTAAGACATTGATTAGTTTTCCTCTTCTGTTTTATGCTTAAAAATCAAATATTTCTAAGGGTTACGTATTTATATTCTATTGTCAACAAGATAATCAGTTTTCGCATTTTTAAAAGACAAATTTAAACATTTAAAACATCGATTATTTTGTATCATGGTAACTGTGCATTTAAGAAATTTACTGTGGAAAGAAAAATATTTACTTTAGGGACGGGCTTAGGCCTTCTTAGTTCCCCCATTGCTGTGCCACCGATATACAAACAGCTATCTTTATACGGGGTAACAACTGCCGCGTTCCCTCCTTCGCTTCGCTACTCATAAAAGGTATAGCTATAAGCCCTGATTTCAGTTGGTATAGTTGCCAAGAAAGAAAATTCATGTGCGAGAAAGTTATTAAAATATCTATTCCAATGACAAAATTGTAAATAAGAGCAGATACAAGGAAGATTGGGAGATTGTTTTTAGAACTGTTTTCTATCTGAAAAGGAAAAATTGTCCCGAGTATCGCTCCGATAAACTGATTTTCCTACCCTGAAAAGAGACTAGGCATTAATGGGTTAAATTTTAAAGTGCAAGAAAGATTGGTCATGAATGGGGTAATCAATAAAAGAAATCTCCAGGAGGTGAAATAATTTTTCTTTACTTGTGTATACTCTTTTTCAAGCCACAAACCACGATAAACAAATCTCCTCACGGCATTTGTTAAATGCTTGCAGCAATGAGTTATTAACAGTTTAAACGAATCGTTTCGTTTTATTTCTCTTTTAATGACCATCATTCTTCGTTTATACACTATCACTTGTCACATCCAGTGACTCGTTTGCCCGAAGGAGGTAAAAGTGGTTTCTCGACTTCAGTAGATTCAGCTTATGCGAGATTTCATTTTTTCTTGCTTATTCGGACCAGCTAATCAGTTTCAGTCTGCGGTATTTTGGGAGCTAATAATTAAAGCAAGAAGGGGGAATTATTTCGTTATGTACATCAAGCTTTTCTGATAGTTAACTCTGATTTCGAAAATATGAGAATATGTTGGTATTTCACATAGTTTAAGTAATGATAGTTACAAGAATGATATTTTTAAACACTATCTCTGGAGGTGACAGGCCATGCTGAGGAGGATCTTCTGCTTGGTTCCTGTTTCTAAATTACGAGGATCCACTTTGTGTTGTCATATGGAGTAGTGTTGCCTGCCTATATGGTAATCCCATAATAAAATGGTCAACAAAATTTGCGGTGTTGCATGAGCCAATGATTATAACATGCAAATGCCTACGTGCTATTTATTTATTTTAATTCATATGCATAAGCGATCGCACATCGGAGAGCAAACTGACCAGCATTATCAAGATTGCTCCTTTTTTTTAAATTGTTATTTTATTTATTTTTTAGTAAGGTTCTGCATGGAAAAAATATTTTTAATCGATTGTTTAGTTTTAAATAAATTTCTGACCCTTTTGGATTTGTGGGGTTGACCACGTTAAGAGTGTTCCCACTAGATAATGGATATGATAATCTCGAACGACTTTAGCCTTCGCGCTGCTATAGACCCCCATGGAGCTGGTAGTTTTCAATTGATGTTATTCTTAAACATCAATAATAAAAAAGGAAAAAAGTTAATGGTAAAAATTTCGTTATACAATTCTTCATCTGCACTTGGAAAATACAGATGAATATAAAAATGGCATTGTCAATAATATGTATAAACATATGTCCACACACATCTGTGTGTGTGTGTATGTATATATATATATATATATATATATATATATATATATATATATATGCTGAGGGAGGGAGGGAGAGAAAGAAGAGATATACATTTATGTGTGTGTGATCAAGATGTTTTTCTTTTCGTATCAAATTCGAGAGTTGCATTGCATTTTATTATTGAAATAAAATTGCATTTCCAAAGATAAAGCTTAACTCTTTTCTTAACTAAATTAAATTAATTTTTAAATAAAAAATTTTAGATTTTAAAATTTTATTTACTTTTATTTTATTTTGATATTTTATTCCAAATTATTTTTCAAATTTACTGAAATATTTTGCACAATATTGTGCATGGACTTGTAGATATATAGTATAAAATTTTATATAATTTTTTTTACTAAATTTGATGTTTTTTATTTTAAAAAATAGTGAAATAATCATGAGCTGAAACCAATTTGAGCCCCCTCCTCCCCCGAAGCTAAACTTTGTCTACGGTCATGTACTGATTCCAGTTTAAGTTATCTGATTAGAAAATATTTCTTGATCGTAGTTTAATAATCCTAAAGCACCATATTTACGTCTGGGGGATGTTTCGTAATTAAAATAAATGACTATCTAAAAAGATGAAAATAATTTTAATGTGCAGTCAATCATTTCCTTTTAGTGTGAAGCGTATGTATTAATAGTTTTCCTTTGCTTTAAAATAAATTTTTAAAATTTTTCTTGCAAATGTAGCAATAGTAACAACGTTCGACAAGAAGAGGATAGTATTATAGAATCAATTTAGCATTTCCACTATATAATGCTACTGCATGCATACTAAATATTTCGTTATCAATGTTAGTTTCACAAGGGCTCTGAAAACATTTTGAATGCTTAAGTGTTCGTAGTTACGTTACAGGAAAAGGTAAGTTTAACTCATCAGAGGAAAAGTGTACTTGAGTCGAACATCCTTATTAACAGCTTACTCCGCACCTCAAATTAAGAGTTCTCCGTAGTTATTTCGTTCATTTCGAACTTAGAGTTACTGAAGCTCTTCTAATAGTATTTGTTTCTCATAAATGTGTGCAAGATTCACTTAAATAAAGTAATTGAAGGAAAAATAGGAAGTAGTATGTATTTGGTAATTAATATGGGGAAAAATAACATAATAAGTCTGGAACCAGTGTAGTTTTAATTTCAAAGGTTATTACTGATGGGTTTTTCTTTTATTAGTATTAGTAAAAGCTGTATCTTAGGCACCATAACTATTTAATTGAGGGAGTAATTTTGTCTGGAGCTTGTCCAGGCATGTAGATGTGTGCAATGTGAATTGTATTTCATTTGATGTTTTGATTTTGAATATTGAGGACGTGTAGGAGATGGTATACAAGTTAAGGCGTCGTCGTAAAGTAGGCGGTAGGCGTAAAGTGTACCACCGGGCTGAGTATACAAGATACAGACGCCGTGGAAGAGTTTACGGTAGATCGTATAGAAACAAAATTTACAAGAACCGGTATTTGGAGCATGTAAAGGTTACTTTGAAAGATATAGATTATTATATATTACAGCCGACTAACGATAGCACGAGTTCTGTTTGGAATAATGACAGTTTAATGCATTTTCAAGAAAAGGTAATGCCGAAGATGTTAGGCACACAGTTGTTTACAGATTATAAGAAGGTATACAGATATGTGAAGTTTAAATTATTTTTCGTATTATATATCGGCATTTGCTATACTATTTGATTATCATGTTACTGTTTCGACGAGTAAGATTCCTTATTCTGCTGGAATTTATGATGCTTTGAAGAATGTGCCGTTTTACATATCATGGAATTTGGATACCCTTAGATTGAACACAATTTCAAAGTGGAACAAAAGTATTTCAAAGTGGATCAAAGTGTATTCTTAATAATCCTACCATTGATACGGTTACTTCGTCTCCGAAAACAGAAACTAATTTTATAGGTTGTAAAAAGCCTGCTGTCTTTAATTATACGGTGCCTTCTGTAGTGAGACGATCGCATTTTGGTTTGAAACAGAATACTATAGCTTCTGAATTAGTAGTACATAATATTTTTCCAGTGTAGTGTTTTGTGATTAATTAAATAAACAGTTCGCTGTCTAAAAGTTGTGTTACATGCATTATCATTGAATTTCCTGAAATCCAATTTCGTTATTATTTTATTACTATATAAGGCAATTCAAAATAAACTTAATGATAGAAAGGTAAGTTATAAAAAATATAGTCAGAAATGAGGTATGCCATTTTACATGGAGGCAAGTTTTACATAACATCTTTTAGTAACCTCGATTATGTATCCTGTTTGCCAGCAATTAACTTTTTATTGATACTTTTTCTGCATCTTCCTAGTGGTGGTGCTCGTATATTAAAAGGTTCGTAATTCAGCTATTAAAAGATCCTAAGGTCTTGTTAAGAGCCGGCTACTGATTATTATCTCAACTATCCCTAGGGACCGTGAGAACGTTGTTTAGAAACATCTGGCTTGGAGAGCAACATATTTCTTTCTTTCATATCAGCTTGTAATTGAATAAATTTGAGCTCACGATTCAGAGTTTGCCCCGCTTTTGTGATTGACAGCTTTATTTTTCTCATACTTAAAATCTGATGTCTGCCTCAAAAGCTGTATTAAAAAGAGACCGATGTTTAATCATGCCAACCAATGAAATGTCATTCTTTAAAATTCAAAGAAATCTACTTTGTAAAATATAACAATCACAGTACTCGGGGATAAAAGGAACTATGATTTGTTACACGGATTTCAAGAGGATTTCTGTACTAGATATAGATTGGGATATATATATATATATATATATATATATATGATAGTAGTAAGTTATTTCAGTAATAAGGTATGTCTTAACTTTATTTTTAAAAATATCAATTGGCGTTCAGGTTCGTGATGAGTAGTAGTTTAGGACTGTTTCATATATATAATTGTAATATGTACGCCTTTTAATTAATTTATATCTAGCTTTAATTTTAATTAATTATGAATAGCTTCTTTATACTTTAATCAATTTTTAAAATATTTTTTATGTTATTTGCCCTTCAAATCCAGATTCTTTGTTATGTTTTTGAAGATTTTTACTATTTATTCGTCTGTTTTCACAAACACTTATTTTGAAATTATGTCCAAAATTATAGATACCCTGCCTATCTATAGGTGTATTTAATGTGCATGTGTTGTATTTTAATTGTTATCCGTCGCTTACAAGCTTCTTAGACTTTGCGATTCCAATAGACATTTTTTGTTCAGTTTGTTTACAACTTCTACGTTGTGGACTGCAGCTAATGAAATGGCAAAAATTAGGTTGAAGATCCCCCATTTTCTTTTCTCCATGCTTGAATGAGGAACAAAGACCTAATTGTCTGCATAATTTGTTGATTAATATTCATATGTAAATTACAAGAAAATATACAACTATAAAGGGATAGATATCAATGAACCTTCTTATATTTGTATATTTATTCATGTTAATGACCCCAATACAGAAATTAAAATAGCCACATGATCACGAATAACATTTTACTTGTTTTGCATATTTGCAATACCTTTTTTTAATAACATTCCTACTTGAATGACAATAGAATTCGATTACTCGTGGCTCCGAAACCATTTCAGTTGGAGCTACTTTTCTAAATTAACTATTGTTTTTTTCTAATCGTCAAATAAATTTCAGCCTGTTTGTAATGGCATTCTTGGGGAGATAAATGTATCACCTGAGTGAACATAAATCCATTCGCTGAAACACCTGCATCATGATTTTTATCATAACTAATGAACATGGGAACGTGATATATTTTCCAGTTCTGAAACCTTTGAACATTTATATGCATATATTAATGACTTGTGTGTGTCATTTTTCCTTAAGTTGTCATAAATAACTACTTAAAATTTTTTCGTTGTTGTTGCAGTTAAAATCGGAATTGATATGTAGTTTAAAAAGAAAGAACTTGAGAAAATTTGTTAGCTTCGTGAATGTAGGTTAACTTATTCTTTTGTTATTTTAACTCTCGTTTTCTCCCTTTTTTATGATTGAAAACAATTCTGCTTCACAAAGGGAAAAATCTATTAAATTTATGTCAGATCTGCCTGCTGAAATTACAGTAATTTATTCACTTTTCGTATTGTACGAGGTAATAGATTTTCCTTCGTTATTCATTATTCCCTTTTTTATAATATTTGTGGGTATATGTACAGAAAATTGTCATTTATGCGAATTGAAAGTTTCTGTATGTTTAAACCCACTTATATATGATAATCAACAACTTCATTTTTTTATAATAATCCACAGTCTATAAATTTCTTAAAATAATTTTACAGAGTAAAGTTAATGGATTGTATAAGATAAATAACGAAAAAAAAATAGCAAAATTGTACTGAAAATTTTACGTAAATTTTTCTGGGATTTATTTTTTAATAATGAATTTTAAATAAAGAATTCGAAGCAATTTCGTTAATTGTTTTCTCCGTTGTAAAATAGATAATTTTAAACCAGTAAACTTATCTAATTAGGTATATATCTTTGGGTTATATATATCTTTATGCTTTTGGATAAACAGAAGATATCAATTCAGGAATGTAGGGCCAATTTTTGAAGGAAAAGTTATAAAGGAGTTATAAAGGATTATATGTATTTTAGTGGTTTATATGGTTATATATAATTTCTGCAATCTTATAGTTGCCTAATATATACGTAACTGAACTGAGCTTTTAATGGGTATGCTTTATTGCATAAAGGTATATGGTTATATATAATTATTATGAAGGAAACTAGAAGAGTTATAAAGAATTATATGTTTTTTAGTGGTTTATATGGTTATATATAATTTCTGCAATCACATAGTTACCTAATATATACGTAACTGAACTGAGCGTTTAATGGGTATGCTTTATTGCATAAGGGTATATGGTTATATATAATTATTATGAAGGAAAATAGAAGAGTTAAAAGGGATTATATGTATTTTAGTGGTTTGTATGGTTATATATAATTTCTGCAATCCCATAGTTACCTAATATATACGTAACTGAACTGAGCTTTTAATGGGTATGCTTTATTGCATAAGGCTATATGGTTATATATAATTATTATGAAGGAAAATAGAAGAGTTATAAAGGATATGTATTTTAGTGGTTTATATGGTTATATATAATTTCACGTAACTGAACTGAGCGTTTAATGGGTATGCTTTATTGCATAAGGGTATATGGTTATATATATTTATTATGAAGGAAACTAGAAGAGTTATAAAGTATTATATGTATTTTAGTGGTTTATATGGTTATATATAATATCTGCAATCCCATAGTTACCTAATATGTACGTAACTGAACTGAGCTTTTAATGGGTATGCTTTATTGCATAAGGGTATATGGTTATATATAATTATTATGAAGGAAAATAGAAGAGTTAAAAGGGATTATATGTATTTTAGTGGTTTATATGGTTATATATAATTTCTACAATCTCATAGTTGCCTAATATATACGTAACTGAACTGGGCTTTTAATGGGTATGCTTTATTGCATAAGGGTATATGGTTATATATAATTATTATGAAGGAAAATAGAAGAGTTATAAAGGGTTATATGTATTTTAGTGGTTTATATGGTTATATATAATTTCTGCAATCACATAGTTGCCTAATATATACGTAAATGAACTGAGCTTTTAATGGGTATGCTTTATTGCATAAGGCTATATGGTTATATATAATTATTATGAAGGAAAATAGAAGAGTTATAAAGTATTATATGTATTTTAGTGGTTTATATGGTTATATATAATTTTAGCAATCTCATAGTAACCTAATATATATGTAACTGAACTGAGCTTTTAATGGGTATGCTTTATTGCATAAGGGTATATGGTTATATATAATTATTATGAAGGAAAATACGTGTGTTATAAAGGATTATATGTATTTTAGTGGTTTATATGGTTATATATAATTTCTGCAATTTCATAGTTACCTAATATATACGTAACTGAACTGAGCTTTTAATGGGTATGCTTTATTGCATAAGGGTATATGGTTATATATAATTATTATGAAGGAAAATACATGTGTTATAAAGTATTATATGTATTTTAGTGGTTTATATGGTTATATATAATTTCTGCAATCTCATAGTTGCCTAATATATACATAACTGAACTGAACTTTTAATGGGTAGGCTTTATTGCTTAAGGGTATTAAAATGAAGTTTATAAACGAGGCGTAAATAAACTCATCGTGTTTTGTTCTCAAGTTGTCGGCATGGACCATTTGCGTGCTGTCATGTATTGTGTTCTGGAAATTTTCCTCTGCAGAGTAACACGAGAGGGAAAGAAAAGGATTAGGACTACGTGACAATCTTGATAGAAATAACGAATAAAACGAGAAATATCTCCTCCACCACTCAAAGACAAATGTATTTTTTCACCACTTCCTTATCTCCAAGGTCATCTCAATGAGTTGACGATTGACGTTCTCGCTAGAAGACATAAGTGGAGAATTGCGTCGTTCTTTAATCATACGATAATTTGAGTTGCTGCATTTGGAGTTCTGTCTTCATTTTTATCCCCCCCCTCTCTTCTCTTCCTCAAGTTTTTCTCTACTGAAAGATGGCTGCATTATCTATCCAGAAGCTTCGATCAGATACATGCTATATACTCTTTTATTATCTTGTCCCGAATTCTCCTTTCCCCCCATCCCAGAGATACGGTGATACATTTGTGATTCTCGTTGCATAAGAAGTTAACAAAAATATTATTTAAGCTGTAAATCGTAATCATATGTTCTGTTTTGGCATTTTATGATAAAAGTAATTAGCCTTAAAATTATTTTGTATGCAAACAATTTTATTAAAAAAATATTCACATTTTTAATCTAAGTTTATTTTCCTTAAAAAGGGTATTTTAAAGTACCCTCGCATTTCGAATAACATCATATTTATTTCCTATTTGACGATCAAAATTGTTTTTTCATACGTGCTTTATCATGATATAAAAAGCGTTGATACATTTATTTATAATTGCGGCATTTCTTAAAAGCTAATGTAGTATTTAAGGGTGAAAAAAACATTCGACATTCACTTTGTAGAAATGAAAGGGTTTTTTTTTTCATATTTTTTTACAAAGTTAATTCTTGATATACCAACGATTAAAAAATATTGTAGCCCATTTCGTATTATTATTTTGGAACTATTTCAACGAATTTGTAACAATAGGTATTACATCATTTGAATTTTACTGGATTGTTAAGACTATTACGTTTAGCTTCAATGAGCCCCTTTTTTTTGTTAACAGTTTTTAAAGTATATATATATATATATATATATATATATATATATATATATATATATATATATATATATGTCTTTATTTATCAGCGAAATTTGATTTATTATTTCTTCAGTTATTATATATTTTTTAAAACCAAAAGTGAATTTTCCAAATCGTTAACAATTTTCTTTGTTTCATTTGCAGTCACCAACGCACAAAGGCAATTTCCTGCAGGGCAGGAAATCTCCAGAGAACAACAACAATATTAACCAGCAGAATGCCAACCACCACAGGCGAAACTCGTGCAGTCCGCCCTTGTCCAAGAATCAGCAAGATGTACCAAATGCCATCAAGTCACTCAACAATCTGGAGTCGAGGAAGTTGGAGCGAAGTGCGAGTGAACCGGACAGAAGAGCGGTACAGTCCAATTCGAGCCGATACAAGACCGAGCTGTGCAGGCCTTTTGAGGAGAATGGCACCTGCAAGTACGGCGACAAGTGCCAATTCGCCCACGGGAGTAAGGAACTTCGTAGTATGGCAAGACATCCCAAGTACAAAACTGAACTCTGTCGTACTTTCCACAGTACCGGCTTGTGTCCTTACGGACCAAGGTGCCACTTCATACACAACAGCGAGCAATCCAAGAAGAGCCTGCTCACCAACCTAACCAGCAACGTGACCCCGACGCCTGCGTTGACTAGGCCAAAAGCCCTCACGAGTCTGGGATCAGCTGGAGACATTTCGCCAGTTTCCAGCCACGGGGGTACACCCACCGGGATGAAAAGCTTTGACGACCTCTACCAGCAGACGAATCCGTTGTCTCCCACTCTCAACAACCCGTATTCTTTTGCTCCGGATTTCGCAAAATCAGTCTCTATATTAAACAGCATTAACCAGCTTAATGATTTTCCCGCACGAGATTACTGCGCTGACATAATCGATGCTGTCACCGTCTTCGGCGATGGAAACTTGTCGCCCCCAGACTACCTGGACAATTATAGCTACCAGATTGGCTCCATTCAGACACCTTCCTTGACCCCGACCACTGCAGACGGCAACTTCTTCCGGCTCCCCATATTCGACCGCTTCCACAATTAAATAATAGGTCATCTCGAAAGGATTACGAGTTAGCATCCTAGGGAGAGAGATAGATCTACTTGCAGTTAACCAAAATTCAAAATTTTTCGAAATTCTTATCCCAAATTTTGAATTGATCTATTTATTTTTTCTAGCTTTTTGTTAGCGGAAATTAGAAAATGTACCTCACCAAATTGATTTTAATTATATATATATATAATCTTACGAACTTTCAGACGTATCTTTGTTATGAAATTTCGATACGCAAAAATCATGATACTGGTTTATATTAATAAATCGTTGTGATGCATTTTTACTAAAAGTATCAGGTGCTATGAGTATAAAAAATTGTTTAGATTTTACAAGTCCTTGCATCAAATGCTTTATTAGACTGTCAGTTCCTTTGTGTAATTTAGCAGGTGTATTGTAAATAAAACAGAAGCATCTGTGATTTCATTAATCTGTTGCTTGAAACTCCCAGATTTGTACATCTTGTTCGAACTCTTGACTAGCAACAGAATTTCATCCGATTGATGTTTTATTCTATTTATTGCTTTAAAAGGAGTATCAAAAAAGATATCCTAATTTTATTTATTATGCCTTAATACTTTCAGATACTGTTGAATTAAACAATAATAAATTTTTATTTTCAAGAATTAGAAAGTTCGACGAAGAGTTTTTGTAGCAATGAAATTTGAAAGGGGAATAAAAAAGAATAACGTTTTCATTTATCTGCAATCAAGAACTGTAGATTTCGATCTCATTTCTTTTTCTTACAGTTGTATTTGCAGACTGCATAAAATGCACAATTTTACTCCTCTCCTGCATGGTTCTAACTCTTTGAAGAGAATTATATAATTTTGAAAGAGTATGATATATTAAATATAATTAATGTTAAATACAGATTATATATTATATTGTGTTTGAATTATCTGACATATAATTTTAAATTTATATATACAAATATATATATATTAATTATCAACTGCATTATATTTATAAGTAACATTTAAAGCTTTGATGTTACCTTTTGTTGCAGTGTTATATGGGCAAGTTTGCGGTAGTCACATATATATATATACTATAAATATATTTATTTGATTTGCATTGTATAGTAGGTCATTATATATAAATTTTATTATTTTTGTGGATGTGTTTGTCAGTTGTGTATGAGATGATTCCTTTCATATAGCTATAAAATTTCTTGACTTGTCTGGAATGACAAAATATCATCTACATACATAAATTAGAAAATCATTTTTATTTGTGTAGTCAATTCCAGAGATCGTCAAATCTATATTGGTAATCAGCAGAGCAGTCAATAACTTTTTAAATTATGTATATTGTTATTATGTATTTTGAATTAAATTATCTAAAGAAATTTATAATTTATTACGGGTTTTATTTCAATCAATAGAGTGTAATATTCTAATCAATTCTATTCAATTTTTAAATCTACTTTCTTCAGCCAACTCTGTGGTAATTTTCTTTTCTTTATTTTGTTTGAAAATTTTATATAATCTGCCGGATTGAAACCTGTGATTAAAATTTTTGACATTAATTAACGAGTTACAACAAATAGATAATTTTTTTTTATTTCAATAACAAGAAAAAAGGTTTGTTCTGCTTTGAGAACCATTCATAGATATGAAAATCTGAATTGGAATATTCTCTATCACGTTTCATGTATTTAAATATTTATTTATTTTAAACTATTATTTAGGTAACTATAAAAGATTTTAATTCTTATATTTAAACTTCAATGTTTTCTTGTGATCCTAACATGTTTGTTGCATATATATAAATAGATGTTTGCATTTAATTTTTTTTTTATTTTGTTAGAATCGTAAATTGCACAATGCAAAAGGGATTTTTACCAGTGATAATTTATGTTTTTATAATTTCCCTTTGTGTGTTTGTCATTATTTAAATATTCTACAATGGAAATGAATCAAGAGGCACTAGTTTTTTTGCAATATGTTAGCTTTTTCGTTAACTGTTTCATAACTTAAATTTTAGTTATTTATATCCTAATTTATATGTTTTAAAATTTTAATTTGTGATGTTAACACTGATTTTTTTTTTTTTTTATGAAATTTAAGTAGAGGTTTAGTAATATGGTGTGCAAAGCATACAGCTTTCCAGCTCTGATAAATCAAATACTGAACATAAATTGTGAAATTTTAGAAACAGAAAATGTTTTATTTTGTTACATTTTCTGTTTTTTTTTATTGTTATCATTTAATGAAAATAATTTTTAATGGATAAGCACTTATGTATGTTTGTGAATTTATTTTTATCTGTGTTAATCGAAATGAATTTAGTGAACCAGTGTAACTTAACAAGCAGTACTCAAAAGCATTTGTATGTTAATATCTCATTGTCATCACTATAATTTTGATAACTTATGATATAAATTTCACCCTCCTAAATTTTTCACTAACTATATTTTTCTTTTGTGTATTATACATATGTAAATAAATATGCACATAAATTCATAGATTTGAAAGTTTTAATCATACAAAGAATCACATCGTAAATTCATATTTTCTTGCTATTTTAAATTTTAATATTATACAAATATCAAACACTGCGAGAGTTTTGTAAACGTATCATTATCTCAGCATTATTGTGTATTTTTAGAACATTCGATTAAAAGATCTCATTCACCAAAATCGCTTTTTTAGCAGCTGTAGGGAAAGTTAAAGAAAACAAACACTATAGTAATGTTTTCAGCTGCCTATGCTAGTCTCTCCTTCAGAGGATTTATTTGCCTTCATATTGTATACATTTTCATACATATACCTATTCATGAAAACGCACAGGAAAATTAATATATAAGCATTTTTAATGCAGTTTTTTACTTGAAGTGTTTAAATCACAATTTCTTGTTTCATTAAACCCAGGTTGTCATTTGTATTAATTTTTCATACTATAATGTAAAGAGTAAGAAATCTAAACCTGGGGTTAAATTTTTAGATCTTGCAAGAGACAGACGACTATTATAAGTTATAACCAATAGTTATCAAGTTATTACAGAAGCTTTTGAGTACTGTTAACACTTTTATCTTCAGCTAAAATTCATGTGATGGCCCGTCGTGGCCGTGATATATTGAAGTGTGCCTTAAAAACCGTAGTGCAAAGTAAATGAAGTGCCTTGTGACTGTGGGACCAACTTTCCACTTTTAATGTTATTGTCGCTTAGCATTTTCAATGAAAAAAATTAAATAATAATGTGTGTAACATTCCTGTCTTATTGCAGTGTCATTGGATTTTTTTAAATGCCCGTTTTGCTGAAAATTCTGAGTTTTTATGTATACGCTGTCAGTATACTTAGCACAATTCTATAAATTTAAAATGGGCTTGTTTATTGTGAATAAGATGTGAATAAATATAAATTATTGAATAAATATGCCTTCTCTTTGTGTTTTTTATAAACAGGTCTTGTCTCTCTGAATTATCTCATCCATATCATTTAATCTATTCTAAACACGTGGGAAAAATTCTGCTGAAAGCTGAAGATATATACATAACTTGTTCTTTAAGTATATCAACAGTGTATTCGGGATTCATAACATGAGGAATATTCATAATATTTTATATGAATTTTAGATGTGCAAAAGTTTCATTTATATCGACTTTGCCAAATTTTTAGGTAAATATGGCAACATGTAAAACTTGAAAATAATACAGATTAGCGTTTCTGGTAAAATCTGCCTAATTTCGGAGCTCGTACGAAAAAAAGCAAAGAAAATACTTTAAAACGAAACAATGGGAATTAACAAAAGATCATCTATTATTATCAATATTTTATCTGAATTTTAGATGTGCAAAAGTTTGATGTATATCAACATCGCCAAATTTTTAGGTAAATATGGCAACATGTAAAACGTGAAATTAATACAGATTGGCATTTCTAATAAAAGCTGCCTTATTTCGTAGCTCGTAAAAAAAAAAAAAAAAAAAAAAAAAAAAAAAAAGCAAAGAAAATACTTTAAAACGAAACAGTGTGAATTAACAAAAGATCATCTATTATTATCAATATTTTATCTGAATTTTAGATGTGCAAAAGTTTGATTTATATAGACTTCACCAAATTTTTAGGTAAATATGGCAACATATAAAACTTAAAATTAATACAGATTAACACTTCTAGAAAAATCTGCTTTATTTCGGAGCTCGTACAATAAAAGCAAAGAAAATACAAAAATACGAATCAAATTTAAAACGAAACAGTGGGAATTAACAAAAGATCATCTATTATTATCAATATTTTATCTGAATTTTAGATGTGCAAAAGTTTGATTTATATAGACTTCACCAAATTTTTAGGTAAATATGGCAACATGTAAAACTTAAAATTAATACAGATTAACATTTCTAGAAAAATCTGCCTTATTTCGGAGCTCGTACAAAAAAAAAACAAAGAAAATACCTTAAAACGAAACAGTGGAAATTAACAAAAGATCATCTATTATTATCAATATTTTATCTGAATTTTAGATGTGCAAAAGTTTGATTTATATCGACATCGCCAAATTTTTAGGTAAATATGGCAACATATAAAACATAAAAATTAATATAGATTAGCATTTCTAGTAAAATCTTCCTTATTTCAGAGCTCGTACAAAAAAAAAAGAAAGAAAATACAAAAATACAAATCAAATTTAAAAAGAACAATGGGAACTAACAAAAAAGATCATCTATATAATATTTTATCTGAATTTCAGATGTGCAAAAGTTTGATTTATATCAACTAAGCCAAATTTTTAGGTAAATATGGCAACATCTAAAACGTGAAATTTATACAGATTAGCAGTTCTAGTAAATTCTGCCTTACTTCGGCGCTCGTACAAAAAAAAAAAAAAAAAAAAAAAAAAAAAAAAATACGAATCAAATTTAAAACGAAGCAGTGGGAATTAACAAAAGATCATCTATTATTTTATCTGAAATTTAGATGTGCAAAAGTTTGATTTATATCGAAATCGCCAAATTTTTAGGTAAAATTTTTCATGTTTTACATGGCAACATGTAAAACGTGAAAATAGCACAATGTGAAATTAATAAAATGTGAAATTAATACAGACTAGCATATAGCCCGTCATATGACGGGATCAGTAAAATTTTTAATTTTCCAGAATTGTAAAGTACCCTATGAGGCAGGTAAAAAAAAAAAAAAAAAAAAAAAAAAAAAAATTGTTTTTTGGTTGAGAATTATTTTGCAACACAATATTACCTTAAGAAAATTATTTACGTAATATCTAAGTTTAGTGATAAAACGTATGGAAACAATGCAGAAAGTATTTAAATAATCTGAAATAAGAAATGATTCAATGACATGGTTAAAGGAATGACGTCATAATGCTAGAAAAAATAATTGTTATTTTTACCAATTTATTATGTGATAAATTGATAAATTTAATCGCCTGATCTTAAAATGGGGCTTGATATAATAATGGCAATATATGAATTTAATAAAGTAAAAATAATAAAAATTTGAAAAATGGTAAAAATTTATTTTAAAAATAATAAAACAACTTTAGGAATAAGAATTCAAAAGAAAAAGCAGAAATTATTGAATTAATTAGACATTTAGAAAAATTCAGCTACGTCAGGGGCAGAACCATCAGCCCGAGAAGTACGACGATCAAATGGACAGACACTCTACCCCACGTGCCAACTTACACGTACTAAAGGAAATGATTAGAATATATAAGGTCCAGTTAAACAGTCCAGAAATTTAAATATTGCTTTCTGCCTTCGTCATCCTATGAATTTAGTGGAGAATAAGGCTTGAAATAATCGCATTAAACGCTCTTAAAGGTGGGGGATGAGGTGGATTTCGAACTTGCTTTGAATTTTACTAACCCTAACTCATAAAAAATCCAATATGGATGCCTGTATCCATTCCAAGTCCAACAGCTTCATAAATTCGCGGACAGACAACTTAGGCTATTATTATATAGGGGATTAGCGTTTCTAGAAAAATCTGCTTTATTTCGGTGCTCTTACAAAATAACAAACAAAGAAAATACAAAAATACGAATCAAATTTAAAACGAAACAGTGGGAATTAGCAAAAGATCATCTATATATACATTTTTACAGGTACAGTTAATAAGTACAAATGGAGGTTTGTCAGGAATCAAATTACTCATGCATTTGCTAAAGTCACGATTTCTTATTGCCAGCAATGAATATATTCATGTTTTATTTTGAATGTGCAAATAATTATGCATGAAAAAAGGTATAACACACCTAAGCAAAACACATTTACATAAATATATAAAACATTAAAATGGAAGCATAATTTAATCGTATAATTTGGCCATGCTGCAGAGTTGAGAAGCGATTACATTAATTCTTTTACTCCATTGGAAAATTCACATTACTTTTTTCAAAAATAATATTAGAATATTGTCAGGTAAAAGCTTGCTGTGGTATTTTCACTACAGAAAAAGTATGTTTTCTCTATGTGTATATATATTTGTTTTATGTGTGTACTAGAAAATATTTAAAAAATTATAAATTTACCAGTAGAGTAGTAAAATTGACACATTATCTATGAAATGTGTAAGAACGTTAAACCGTGTTCATTTGGATAGCTTCTTTAAACTTTCACTTCATGGCCGGTCCTTCATATCTTTGGTCGCTAATGTGTACTTTTAATTGGGGGTATCACTATGCAACAACGTATAGGGAGAAGGAAGGGAAGTGAGCATTTTATATTTTTGTCTGGGGTAGCAAAACTACTAGAGCTACTCTACCACTACCCACTAGTTCAGAGACGGCAAATGGCATGCTCGCCAAACTTGGCACGGCAAAAAGTTTTTCTCGACTTCCAAAAATGTGAAATATTAATAAATATTATAAAATTTTAGAGGTACTACTACATATACAAACACAGGTACTGGCACTCGAAAAAAATTTCTTTTTTAATTTACTTTGATTTTGATATTTCAATAAAGTACTAACTGCCATTCCTGTAACAGTTAGTACAGGATAAGATGGGAAACCCACTTGAGTCGAATCCTGTACTATCATAAATGCAATCTATTTTAGAATACATGTGCGTTTGTGTGTATAATCAGCACAGGAGACACACAAATTTAAAGTTGATGTCATAGTGCTTTCACATTAAATCTTATATAAAGACTAAGAGGTCCAGCATTTTTCTTTACTCATTTCTCGGCAGTAACTTATAACTCAACGTTTATTTTTCTAAAAATCTTTTTTGGGGCTGCAAAACTACTAGAGCTATCCTGTCACTGCCGACTAGTTTAGAGATGGCAAATGGCAAATAGAGATGACAAATGGCATGCGTGCCAAGTTTGGCATGCCAAAAGTTTTTCTCGACCCCCCCAAAATTTGAAATATTAATAAATAAAAATTTAATAGATACTACTGCATATACAAACACAGGTATTGCCACTCGATAAAAATTTCCTTTTCAATTTACTTTAATTTTGATATTTCAATAAAATACTAACTGCCATTTCTGTAACAGTTACTACAGAATACGATAGAAAACCCACTTGAGTAGAATCCTGTACTATAATCAACGCAATACGTTCTAAAATACCTGTGTCTATAACCAACACAGGAGACATACTAAATTTAAAGTTGATGTCAGGTACTGGCACTTGAAAAAAGTTTCCTTTTCAATTTACTTTAATTTTGATATTTCAATAAAATACTAACTGCCATTCCTGCAAGAGTTACTAGAGGATACGATGGGAAACACACTTGAGTAGAATCTTGTTCTATCATAAACATAATCTATTTTAGAATACCTGTGCGTTTGTGTCTATAATCAGCACAGGAGACACACTAAATATAAAGTTGATGTCATAGTGCTTTCACATCAAATCTTATATAAAGATTAAGACGTCCAGCAGTTTTCTTTTCTCATTTCTCGGCAATAACTTATAAGTCATCGTTTATTTTTCTAAAAATATTTTTTCTGGGGCTGCAAAACTACTAGAGCTACCCCACCACTACCTACTAGTTCAGAGACGGCAAATGGCATGCGTGCCAAGTTTGGCATGTTCAAAAGTTTTTCTCGACCCCCAAAATTTTATAGATACCACTACATATACAAACACAGGTACTGCCACACAAAAAAATTTCCTTTACAATTTACTTTAATTTTGATATTTCAATAAAATACTAACTGCCATTCCTGTAACAGTTACTACAGAATACGATGGGAAACCCACTTGAGTAAAATCCTGTACTATCATAAAAGCAATACGTTTTAAAATACCTGCGTCTATTATCAGCACAGGAGACACACTAAATTTAAAGTTGATGTCAGGTACTGGCACTTGAAAAAAGTTTCCTTTTCAATTTACTTTAATTTTGATATTTCAATAAAATACTAACTGCCATTCCTGTAACAGTTACTACAGAATACGATGTGAAACCCACTTGAGTAAAATCCTGTACTATCATAAACGCAATACGTTTTAGAATACCTGTGTATATAATCAACACAGGAGACACACTAAATTTAAAGTTGATGTTAGGTACTGGCACTTGAAAAAAGTTTCCTTTTCAATTTACTTTAATTTTGATATTTCGATAAAATACTAACTGCCTTTGCTGTAACAGTTACTACAGGATACGATGGGAAACCCACTTGAGTAGAATCCTGTACTATCATCAACGCAGTACGTTTTAAAATACCTGTGTCTATAATCAACACAGGAGACACACTAAATTTAAATTTGATGTCAGGTACTGGCACTCGAAAAAAAATTTCCTTTTCAATTTACTATCATCACGCAAGTACGTTTAAAATACCTGTGTCTATAATCAACACAGGAGACACAACACTCCAATTTGGAGAAAATTTTATGTCAGGTACTGGCACCGAAAAAAAATTTTACCTTTTCAATTACTTTAATTTTGAATGTTTCAATAAAATACAACGCCATTTCCTGTAATAGTTACTACAGAATACGATGGGAAACCCACTTGAGTAGAATCCTGTACTATCATCAACGCAGTACGTTTTAAAATACCTGTGTCTATAATCAACACAGGAGACACACTAAATTTAAATTTGATGTCAGGTACTGGCACTCGAAAAAAGTTTCCTTTTCAATTTACTTTAATTTTGATATTTCAATAAAATACTAACTGCCATTCCTGTAACAGTTACTACAGAATACGATGTGAAACCCACTTGAGTAAAATCCTGTACTATCATAAACGCAATACGTTTTAGAATACCTGTGTATATAATCAACACAGGAGACACACTAAATTTAAAGTTGATGTTAGGTACTGGCACTTGAAAAAAGTTTCCTTTTCAATTTACTTTAATTTTGATATTTCGATAAAATACTAACTGCCTTTGCTGTAACAGTTACTACAGGATACGATGGGAAACCCACTTGAGTAGAATCCTGTACTATCATCAACGCAGTACGTTTTAAAATACCTGTGTCTATAATCAACACAGGAGACACACTAAATTTAAATTTGATGTCAGGTACTGGCACTCGAAAAAAAATTTCCTTTTCAATTTACTTTAATTTTGATGTTTCAATAAAATACTAACTGCCATTCCTGTAATAGTTACTACAGAATACGATGGGAAACCCACTTAAGTAGAATCCTGTATTACCATAAACTTACATTTTAAAATACCTGTGTCTATAATCAACACAGGAGACACACTAAATTTAAATTTGATGTCAGGTACTGGCACTCGAAAAAAGTTTCCTTTTCAATTTACTTTAATTTTGATATTTCAATAAAATACTAACTGCCATTCCTGTAACAGTTACTACAGAATACGATGTGAAACCCACTTGAGTAAAATCCTGTACTATCATAAACGCAATACGTTTTAGAATACCTGTGTATATAATCAACACAGGAGACACACTAAATTTAAAGTTGATGTTAGGTACTGGCACTTGAAAAAAGTTTCCTTTTCAATTTACTTTAATTTTGATATTTCGATAAAATACTAACTGCCTTTGCTGTAACAGTTACTACAGGATACGATGGGAAACCCACTTGAGTAGAATCCTGTACTATCATCAACGCAGTACGTTTTAAAATACCTGTGTCTATAATCAACACAGGAGACACACTAAATTTAAATTTGATGTCAGGTACTGGCACTCGAAAAAAATTTCCTTTTCAATTTACTTTAATTTTGATGTTTCAATAAAATACTAACTGCCATTCCTGTAATAGTTACTACAGAATACGATGGGAAACCCACTTGAGTAGAATCCTGTACTATCATCAACGCAGTACGTTTTAAAATACCTGTGTCTATAATCAACACAGGAGACACACTAAATTTAAATTTGATGTCAGGTACTGGCACTCGAAAAAAGTTTCCTTTTCAATTTACTTTAATTTTGATATTTCAATAAAATACTAACTGCCATTCCTGTAACAGTTACTACAGAATACGATGTGAAACCCACTTGAGTAAAATCCTGTACTATCATAAACGCAATACGTTTTAGAATACCTGTGTATATAATCAACACAGGAGACACACTAAATTTAAAGTTGATGTTAGGTACTGGCACTTGAAAAAAGTTTCCTTTTCAATTTACTTTAATT
>CM063504.1:84850623-84945623 GCA_032207245.1 Pardosa pseudoannulata
CGCTGTGTTCTGTTCTACTGAGAGACTCTCAGCGTGTGTACCGTTCTTCAAGTTGTTCGTGTGCTTAGCTTATCACCGTTAATAAATGTTTTAGTTATGTTTATTTAATTGAATTCATTTAATAATCAACACGCACATGAGTACACGACATACTGAAGCGTACATTAAATATGCTCCAGTATTTACCAGGAAAAATTAAATCTTGCAAAAAGCGTAAATTAATAACACAATATGGTTGTAACTATATTTTTCAGGATACAATAAAATTACGTAGAGTATTACTGATTCATTTTATGACGTATTTTCATGTAAAACTATGGATGAATGTACAAGACATATAAGTGTATGTACTTTGTATGTGTGGGTGTAAGTGCGATGAATTTTTCGATATTGAAAGTTCACTGTACTTTCAGTTAAAACTTTGCACCCTCCTGACAAAAGAATTCTTGCTACATTACTGGTTAATAGCAGCACTGTAATGTTCCTATAACGGTCTGATTCTGATATAAAATATCGGGAATGTGAATTAATCACATTACTTGTAGCATTGTGATACCATAGTCCTCAATAAGTGATCATAGTGTCAATTGCTGTCCAGGGCCTGATTATCGCAAGGGCCCTTAGGGCACGTGCCCTGAGCACGAAAATTTAGTCGAGTGCTTGAAACATATTAAATGGGGAAAAATTGCAAAAATACACTACCATCGTTAAGTTTTAATAAATTACTGTAAGAGGTAATTGTGTTTGTCATGAACTATATTGTTTCCTATTTACTTAAATTTTAATGTTATTTACCTGTTAATTAATTCCCTCAACAAACATGGTGCTCTTTTAATCTTGTGGGTTATTGCATATTTATAAAACAGATTATTAGCAACGTACCACTATAAGCCATTAAATCATCTCATCAATTTAAATTATTTTTAATTCTATTATTATTTATTTTCTGCACCACAGAGCTTGTGAGTGTAACAAGGTAAAAATTAAAAAAGGGGGTCATTCTAGGTCTTTAAAGTCCTTAATTTTTAGAATGGCGAAACAGAGATAATAATGATTAAGTAAAATTAAAATTTGGTATTTTTGATTTTGAATATTATTCTAAAGCTAATTTCTCAAATCTGTTTGCTAATTCAATGTTATAACTTTTATATGACTGTAATTATGATAATAACTTGTCGATATAAAATTGCATATGGTGGCGGGCACAAAAATTGGATTGTGCCCTGGGCACAAAAGTATTTTAGTCGGGCCTTGTTGCTGTCAATCGTGCTCATAAAGATGTGTATTGTCGAAAATAGCGATCACTTTAATGTTCTCCACACTGATAATGATCTATACTGTCACAAGTTTTAATTAAGACCCGCTTCAAGATACTCATTGATGTCATGATCAATTGATCTTATAAGCAATCATTGAAGGTTCCTTGTTACCAAATTGAGGGTTAAAATGGATCATAGTGCCAATCTCTTAGCCCTCCCACTTCTTAGTAAACTATATGAAGCCTTTCAAAATTGAAAGATGATAATAGGAAGTCACGTTTCTCTAACCTTAAAAATATTTCGCTAAAAGATATTTCTCGTATATCCCGATGAATAAATAATATTAAAAAAAATATTATTTTACTACAAACATTTATCTTCATGAATGTTCCAAGATGAAGTAAGTGCACGGTGGATGGACAGAAGAGAAAAAGACGGGAATGGAAAAGAACCGTCATTTTTTTTTCTCTTCTTTATCGCTTCGACCTTAATCGAGAGAAAACAAGGTCAGAGACGCACCTCTCTCTCTCTCGAGGAGGGATGATGAGGGGACAAGAGAGGGATCCCCACGGCCAAAACAAGACAAGCAAACTCGTTTCTGGCTTGTCTCGAGAGACTGGTTATGCTAATTGAGTGAGTGCTTCTGCTCTGTCGCCCGCAGCTCAGAGTCAGTGGGACTGTCGTTTTTCACGGGAAAGTGCCTCCGCGGGAAAGGTTTTGCCCCGCAGTTAGAGAAAAAGGCAAGGTAATTAACACGGGGCTACACCGTGCCTCATTACGGAGAAACCCCGAATATGAATTCAACCAGGGCCTGGAGCAAGTCTGCATTTTTGTGGTGTCTTTATCAAGCACCCCCTAAAATATTTTGATATTTTTATTTGTTTAAAAATGTAGCCGATCTACAAATGATTTTAGTAGAGACAAAATAGATCAAAAGATTAGAAAAAATCTCGATGAAAGGTCTGAAACGGGACCTTTCAACATAGTAAGAACAAGTGATTGCTACCTGAAGTCTGCTAAGAAAAAGAACGACAGTACACACACCCGTAGCTAACGCAAATGGGTGACTCGAAAATCGCAAAATAAAGAAGGCGTTTTAGAAAACTACAGATGCAGGCGGGATAGACAAAATTCTTATATCCATAAAAGGATAAGTATTACTGATCCTATAAAATATAACATTTATTTACAGACTATATACAGTTACTAACATGATGGGTTTGAGTCCCACCGAACTACTATGTCCGAAAGCCCGAATCGTAGCGTTGCATATCTGACGTAACAGGTAGGCGCGCCATCTATGGGTGAAAGATGAACTTTTGTCGCAATGTTTTTATGGCTGTGTAAGCCAAAGCGAGTGGGAAACATTTCTTCAGCCTTTCCAACGAAACCATCCCTATGGGATCTTACTCTGACAAAAAATGTAGGGTATAAAGTCCCTCCAATTTTTAAAATTTATTTAAATATTTTCATATGGTAATGATAATTTCAGGGGTGATTCTGATCCGAAAATCTCCGAATTTTCCGAAAATTTATGCGAGTTTGTTCGAAAATTATAAAAAACAGATTTCTTTCCCAAAAATTTAAAAAGAATTTTTGGAAAAATCTGATTCTGAAAATTAAAAAGAAAGTTTTTAAAACCATCTTCCGCTTGAAATAAAAAATATATAAACGAATTTTGAAAATAGTCAGAAAGTTTTATATCTTTTCTCACCCTTTTTTCTTTTTTTGCCGCGTCCCCAAATCTTTTTCTACCGAAAAACCATAATAATATGTTATGTGATTTTTTTTAAAGCAATATGGTAAAATTTAAATGTATGTATTCAGATTAAGAAATAGAATTTTTGTTTTCTAGATAACCGACACACTCATTGATATATGTGTTTGTATTATTTTATACAGAACACACTTACATATGCAACTCTATAATAAGGTGTTTATATATTAGATCATATTTATATTTCCAGATCATATTATAATCTGATCATATTATAATCTCATATAATTATTTAGATCATATTTATTGGTAAACAATAAATCACAATATTAAAATTCAGATATCATCCTGCTCTAGTTTTGACATCCAGAAATTAACCTCAATATAGTTTTTATTTTTAATTAGTAGCTTATATTTTTTCAGAAAACTTTGTAAGATGGTCAGAATTTTTTTTTTATTTAGAATCACACAATGATTTATAGGTTCGTCTTATGGGGTTATATTTAGGAACAAGATCATATTTATATTTCTTTTGTCACGCGATAGTGTTCTCTAGAGCCAGACCTTTTCATTTACGTGTATACTATTCAAATTTTATTACTTTCGTACAGAGAAGATTATGCTGAAATTTTTCATAAATAATTTAAAAGTAAATTTGACTCGCTTTTATACATACAGAGTCAAGCATAACCCTGGAGAATTTCCTTCTCCATCACTTGATAAATTTGTTTCAAGGAATATTTAAATGCAAACTGTCCATAAGTAGAACTATTTTCGCTATAGGTTTTGTGGTTTCGAATTCCACTGCTGATACTGATATTCCAGACAGTTCGGAATTAATTTTAAGCAGTAGGTCCTGGTCTCATTAACTTTGTAGCCCCCCTAAAAAAAGACCATAGCTCTTCAAAAAAATAACAATAAAATAAATAAATAAATAAATAAATAAACGTAGAGGGTTCAATTTTTACTACCACGAATATTTAAATAAATTCGTTAGTTAAACATATTTATTATAATCGCGTTAAGTTGGCATTTACTTGTTTCATTTATTATATTTTTAGCCTGTTTTATAATGACTTCTATTGTAGTATTTTATTTATCTTATTAAGAAATAATTGTTGAGTAATGCTGGGAAAATCATCGATGGGAGATATTTTGCAGCTAAAGCCCATCGTAGAAAAAAAAAATATTATTTATTATCTCTTTTTACTACATACTATAAAGTGCGAGTTTTAATTATGATGTAAAAATCTCGAGAACATAAGTTGCAAGCAAAGCTGCTCTGAGAGCCCTTAAAAACAGCCCCACCATCAATCAAGTTAACTTACTGTGCCACCTTCTACTGAACCACTGTGTGTCAGAAGTGCCTAATACTGTGACCTAATATCACTTTCACTTTGCAATAGCTTCATCTGACAAGATAATCCAAAAGTTCTGGCCTTAAAGAATCAAGCCCTGCTATTCGGTTAAATCGGAGAATACGAAATAGAGGAAAAAAAAAAGTTGAAAAAAAAATTCCAAAGCC
This sequence comes from Pardosa pseudoannulata, assembly GCA_032207245.1. Taxonomy (NCBI): domain Eukaryota; kingdom Metazoa; phylum Arthropoda; class Arachnida; order Araneae; family Lycosidae; genus Pardosa; species Pardosa pseudoannulata. The sequence continues at coordinate 84,855,125 of CM063504.1, forward strand.
AGCTAAACTGTTCTTTTAACAAACGTTGATTGACAAGTCGACATACAAACAAAATAACACAGTGTGTGTTTGTATAATGCAGCTTGCACGTCACTTCGCTTTGAAAAACCCGGTTTCCCGGCCTAGCACAATGCCTAATTCATCAAACTATCTACTTATCATTCGAAACATTAGCATTTAGAGTCTCACTTCTCTTGTGAGAGGGAAAATACTAGCAGCCGAGAGATAAAGAGTAAAAGCTGTGCTCAATAGCTTTTCGCTTTCAGTTGAACCAGCTTTCTTTATTCACATACAAACCGGCTGGACCAGCCCGCAGCGATACCGGTATGCAGATGAGCTCCGTGCTATGAGGAAATTTAATTACTCAACCCTCCTCAGTACGTGCCAGAGTTCTTTTTCTTTTTCTTCTTGATGCTGTGTCCATCGCTCGCAACCAGTTTCAGCACGGATCCCTGACATAAAGCGCTTGTCTGCCCAGAATTCTTGCTCGTGCATCACGAATATGCTTTAGAAGCTAACATTCAGTAACACTCGGTGCTGGGTGGCCAATGGTACAAGGATCCTCGATTTCGTGATGCTTGTTTTTTTCTGGTAAAGAAAGAACTTAATTAGCAGATGCATTCACGCCCCATTAAGGCACATACGTGGCCGTAATCCTATTATGCATAATAAGGTGAAAGCTGTTTGCAGATTCTAAAATTTGTACACTAGAAAAATAATTATTGTTACTGCCTGTTCACACAGTTTTTTCAACAACTTTCAAACATGGTGATGAGTTAAAATTACCCAACAAAGGTAAAATAAGGACGGTAAAATAAATGTCTTGATGATTATAAAATTCTCAGCTTTCAGCATAACAAGGTAAAAGCTGTTTGCTGATTCTAAAGTTTGTACACCAGAAAAATAATTATTGTTACTGCCTGTTCACACATTTTTTTCAACAACTTTCCAACATGGTGATGAGTTAACGTTATCCAACAAAGATAAAATAAGGATGATAAAATAAATGTCTTGATGACGATAAAATTCTCAGCTTTCAGCATAATAAGGTGAAAGCAGTTTGCTGATTCTAAAATTTGTACACCAAAAAAAAATAATTATTGTTACTGCCTATTCACACAGTTTTTTGAACAACTTTCCAACATGGGGATGAGTTAACGTTATCCAACGAAGGTAAAATAAGAGCGATAAAATAAATGTCTTGATGACGATAAAATTCTCAGCTTTCAGTATAATAAGATGAAAGCTGTTTGCTGATTCTAAATTTTTGTACACCAGAAAAATAATTATTGTTACTGCCTATTCATACAGTTCAACAACTTTCCATCATGGGGATGAGTTAACGTTATCCAACAAAGGTAAAATAAGGACGATAAAATAAATGTCTTGATGACGATAAAATTCTCAGCTTTCGGCATAATAAGGTGAAAGCTGTTTGCTGATTCTAAATTTTTGTACACCAGAAAAATAATTATTGTTACTGCTTATTTATCCAGTTTTTTTCAACAACTTTCCAACTTGGTGACGAGTTAACGTTATCTATCCAACGAAGGTAAAATAACAGCGATAAAATATATGTCTTGATGACGATAAAATTCTCAGTTTTAAACTGTTATTTTTGTAATTTTATTTTATAAAACTATGTCTGAAACAAATCTTCTCAGTGTTCTTTTTTAAAGTGAACTTTTCAATAATGTCCTGAAGCACGAATCCGTCTGGCATCCCCATCTCCAGTTGTTAAAGAATAAAAAATTTAAGATAGACAAACTCATAAGTTTGCTAAAAGGTGTTTCTTCACTGAGAAAAGACTTTCTAACAATCTAAGCTGTCAAATTTGACAAAAGTATTCAGATTTCAGAAAAACTTTAAAATTTTAAACTTGTTTGCATGAAAAGTTGCTTTTTGCTGTAGTCATTTATTCTTTGAATATTTCTCAGGATTTTTTAAGCATTTATCTAAATAGTTTAGAAAGGTTTAAAGCCCTTAATGTTGTCTAAAAAAGGTTTTTTTTAAATTTATAATCCATTAATTTATTCTTCCTTATTTTAAAACTATCTACACTTAGTTTTTAAAATTTCTTTCTTCCTCATAAGTAGAAACGTATACCTTTTGACAGAATTAATCAGTTAAAACTAAATACCAGAAAGGAAAGTTCAAACAATATTACTACATAGTTGCACTGAAATGCTTCATCATATTGTTTAAAATACAACTGTTAAAACAATAAGGATAGAAGTACGTATAATGTAACGCTGATGAGGTGCCTCAAAGTTTTCCCCAACATCAAATGATTATTAGCTTTTTATTGCTTTCACATTATTCAACAAGAGGAAAAACCATTTGAGAAAATGGTAATCGGAAGACCAAAGAGGAATTGAGGCAGAAGTATAACAAAGACAAATCTCCCAAAACAAAAATAAAAATAAATTACTAAATATATAGTTTTAGAAAAGTTCTATATATTTGTAGACATACAGTAAAACACTTTTCTATAGCGATAAAATAGGGGGGGGGGGTAGAAAATATTTTTACAGGCAGATTATAGTTATAAATACTGTTAGAAAGTTAGTTACTTTATTTTTCTAATAAGTAATTAAAATATTTTATTTTATTACCCATCTCATAAACACTGACGATATTAGCATATTATGCATGTATTTTCTTTCGAGCCGTGACGTATTGCATACGTCTGAAGATCGTTTCTTTCCCTATCGATAAGTACTCGGGGGAAAGGGCTATGTATCAGTCAGTGGTAGTAGTTGTACGGCTATGTGTGTACGGCAGTTAACCGATGTTTATTTTCCTTTTCTTTTACGTTTAACACTAGATTGCCCGAGATTTCTTGTATACCTATATTGCCCAAAAACAGTCAAAATGACTGCATTGTGAAAAAATAACAAATATGTAAAGAAATTTGTTTAAAATTAATTTTTAATATTATATAATAAAGGAGGGCGGAAGTAACTACAATTATTCATAAACCCATTTATATGTTATAGAAAAAGTCACCAAATTCTAAGAAATTTTGTCATTATATTTCATAATTGTTTTTCTAATTGAAATTAAAAACCAGTCAAAATGACTGCCTTGGGCAATCTAGTGTTAATAAATGTAGTTTTAAATGATGCTAGCGTTTGTCTTAATACTGTTCAGGATTGATAGGGCGAAATGCTTCTACTTCAACTATTATTCTATTATAGCTTTAAATAAGCTAACAAATACTTTGACCATTTGCGCATCCAAAGTTTGTGAATGTGTAGGAAATGTGTGCGTAATGTCTTGGACTGAATTTAAAGACCTAATTTAACTGTTTGATATGATTTTAAATGGAAATATTTTTCACACAATTAGTAAATTTTTAGTAACTTTGCTTTGAGTAAATAAGAAATATATCGAGTAAATCAGGAGCTCTGCAGATTAAAAAAAATATCGTTATAAGCAGATGTTACTTTATATAAATTTATATACACACACGTATCTTTCCATCTGACTATCTGTCTCTTTCTGTGATATGATGTTATTATTAAATCTCCTGTAATGATAAATGAATCTACATGCAGAACAATATTTCAGAGAAATAGATAATTTACTAAATAAGCTGGGTCGAGTATATAAAATAACTGCTATCAAAATATAACTAGCAGACGTAGTAATATATTGTTTGAACGATGTGTCAAACGATCTATTAATAATCTTGGCCTCCTTTAACGCGGGGCATACTTAAAATCTGAAACCGAAACAAGTTTCCCGCAGCAACCCCCGTCGAGAGCTGTTGCACCCCTAGCTGCTCCCATATCCACCCGAAATTGTAAATCACGCTGTAGGTGTAACGCGAAAAACGTCTTGACCCTGTCTTCGAATATCTCCTGTAAATCTCCTCGGAGCTTCCACCTTATTGGTGTGGCTGCGGGGTGCTTCAAGGTGTCACGGAAAAGGGATTGGACTCGGGGAATGTTATCGTGCTGGAGATAGGTCATTTGCTTTTTTATTTTTCTATCCAAAAGATTTGCCGAATGCCCCATAATAGAGAATCTTACCTTACCTTAAGGTCAGAGGCAAAAATCTGTTTCCTATCGTAAGTTTTTCTAACTCTATGACAGGCTTCTCAGAGTTGGATATTAATGGATTTTCTCGGGAAACCAGCTAGATATTTTCTTTTTCATAGTCAGTCCATCGCAGATATTGACTTTCGTAACAGTTACTTAATAACTATTATAAAATTTAACTGCTGCAACTACTCCTTAATAAACTGAAACATGTCAATTCTGAATTACAGTCATTTGTTCTATCCTTTCACCAGGGCCTGATTATCGGACGAGCACTTGGGCATGTGCCCTGAGCACAAAAATTTTAGGGGGCACGAAAATTTAGTCGAGTGCTTGAAACACACATAAAGTGCGTAAAAATTGCAAACTTACTTTACCATCGTTAAGTCTTAATAAATTATTGTACGAGGTAATTGTGTTTGTCATGAACTATATTGTTTCCTATTTACTTTAATTTTACTGTTATTTACCTGATAATTAATTCCTTCAACAAACCTGGCCGAACGATGGACGAATGGTTAGGCTGCTGACCTCCAGTACCGGAGTCCGTGAGTTCGAATCCCACTATAACCTGGATGTTCGTAGCCGTTCGGAATCAGCTTTAAGCAATAGGTCCCGGTCTCATTATCCCTTGTGTTGCAAAAAGTAGACCGTAGCACTCCAAAAAACCAACCAAACCTCAACAAACATGGTGCTCTTTTTATCCTATGGGTTATTGTATATTTATAAGAGAGATTATTAGCAACGTACCACTATAAACCATTAAATCATCTCATCAATTTAAATTATTTTTAATTCTATTATTATTTATTTTCTGCACCCCAGATCTTGTGAGTGTGACAAGGTAAAAATAAAAAAGTGGGTGATTCTAGGTCTTTAAAAGTCCTTAATTTTTAACATGGCTAAACAGAGATAATAATGATTACGTAAAATGAAAATTTGGTGTTTTTGATTTTGAATATTATATTAACGCTAATTTCTTAAATATGTTTGGTAATTCAATGTTATAATTTTTATATGGCTGTAAATATGATAATAACTTGTCGCTATAAATTTGCAATGGGGGTGGAGGGCACAAAAATTGGATTGTGCCCTGGGCACAAAATTATCTAGTCAACTAACTGTAGGCAGAAATATGACGGAATGGGTAGCAGATGCTCTTCAGTACCGGTGTTAGTAAGCTTTAATCCCACTGCAGTCATGGATGTTCGTAATCATTCAGAATCTTAAGCAATAATACTCTGTTTCATTATAAAAACATTAAACCGTAGCTCTCCAAATCAAACCCAATATTCCCACACAGGAAATAAATTTTTTAATAATCTTGCTGTATAAGAAACAAATTTTACGGAAGGCATTTGTGCAGGATTGTGATTAGTAGCAATGTAGTTTAAATAAAAAGTAAAAATAAATAAATGAAAATCTGAATTTTATAGGTGAGTTTTTCTTTTTTTTCTCCTTCCTATAGTATCAAATTGAGGGTTATTGGCAGAGCTGGCTCTAGCAATCCGTATAGTATCATAATGAGGGTTATTGGCAGAGCCTGCTCTAGCAATCTGTATTGTATCATATTGAGGGTTATTGGCAGAGCCGGCTCTAGCAATTCTGCCACCGTTGGCAACCCCAATAATGTCACCCACGAAATTAAAAAAAATTAAAAGAAAAAAAAGAAGAATTATAAAAGAAAAGCGATGCACAATTGAAATAACGCAGTAATACTAATACAGATTTAAAGAGCATTGTTTTATCCAAAAACAAAATTTACATTTAATCTAACAACAATCAACATACAAACTAAACCTTGTATCTACTACACAGCCATATTCATAAGCCGGTCTATTCTTGTTAAGTTTGAATAAGCTTGTTATATTTGGTCTGAGATTAACTCAAAATGTAGGAATGCCCAAAAGCCTAGATTCAAGTATTAGAAATATATTTTTGGAGGGTTGAGTTTACTTTTATTTATTTATTTATACTTGCGTTGTATTTCAGAAGATTTTGTTGTTTCTAAATTTTGCCCTAGTTGGCAGTTGCCTATCTAGCCTATTTGGTTATTGGCACCGGAGAGTATCCCCTTCTTCCTCGTGAAGATAATATTTCGATATTTTGATATTTCGATGTACAAATATAAATCGACCTAATAATTTGTTTTTCAAGCCCTCCTATAGAGTGTTGCTTGGACTAATGATTCTCCATTGATCATTCTCAGTGCTAGGTCATAGTCCACTGACTACCAGTATCTTAACACCAGGTTGTTTTTTTCAAAATGCCAGGATAATTATTGTTCACAAAGAAAATAAAGTTGTTCAGTTATATGTTTGTTAAAAAAAGGACGAATAATAACACACTGCAAAAGGAAAATTTTTATCAACAGGAAAAGCACAACTCTTATTGTAAGAAAATTCGCAATCCTATCCTCGATATACGTACAAATAATTTCTATGAGAATCTACCATGTTTAAAGATATTTGAATGTGATAGTTATTTGACTTACTAGCAATAAACTGGTAAGGACTCATCAATATGCTTATATAGGGCGTCCCAAAACGGCCGCATAGCCTTTGCACAGCTAGATTCCTCGTTGGGAGTAAATAAAAACTGCCCAAAGAAGAGTTCCTGTACGATCTGTAGTTTATGAGAAAAATACGAAAAAAAGAGTATGACGTCTCTGCCGGTGCAAGAAAAAAGCACTTTATTGGACATATCAACAACAGTATTTGCATGTCTTTCCAGACGATCATGTTTAAAGTGTTTGCCGATCATATCGCGTCATGCATGCGCGCGCACCATGGAATGACGATAAGCCACCATTGAACTGGTATTTAAAAGGCTGCAACTTGCAGCTACCGGTAGTCTTCGTGGCCATGGTGGCCATGTATTCCGTTCGTGACTACTGCGACATGTACCTGATGTACGGCCGATGTAATGGAAATGCCTTACGAACTGTTAGGGAGTATGCCCGTGCATATACTGCTGTTGATATGTTCAATAAAGTGTTTCTTCTTGCACAGGCAGTGACGTCATACTTTGTTTTTCGTATTTTTCTCGTAAACTATGGATCGTACAGGAACGCTTCTTTGGGCAGTTTTTATGTACTCCCAACGAGGAATATAGCTGTGCAGAGTTTATGCGGTCGTTTTGGGACACCCTGTATAACTGCATGGAGAAAGGCCTTTTAGAAGCGAATCGGAGGAAAGGCAACAGTTCCTTTTTAGCTTTATTTTCGTTACTAATTTTAATAATAATTAAGTATAAAACAAAGCAAAAAAGGAAGTTCCCTATTTTTAGCTCTTTAAAAACAAAAGGTCTTTTTTATGTGAGTGTTTTGCTTCTTTCAAAAGCACAAGGATTTGGATCTAAATTAGATCTTCTGACAATCCCATTTTGTCTTTCGTTGATAGGAGTTTGTTCGTTTTCTGTTTCGTTATTCACAGCATACTTTTATGTGAGAGAATGCGGAAAATTCTTCCGCAAAATACATGAAAAAGAATGAGTCAAATTACTAGTAAAATTCTTATTATCCAAATTTGTATATTTTTAGGAAGTACAACATATATTTCTATAAATATATTTCTGAATAATATAATAAAACATGCATGAGGTTTTTTTTAACTGTTTTCGCAATTTTCAAATTTATTCCTATTATGAAATTTATACTTTTTGTTAAAGAAGGAATTAGAAATCCGGTACAAATGCTCTAAAAATGACTAACTATGATAGCATTAAATTTAAATCTTGGTTTACTTTTGTGATCTTTGAGAAACCGAAATTTTTAAAGTTATAAAGTTTTAAAGTTCTTGAAGTTGCACCACAGTACAATAGTTTTAAAATAGCCCACTTGCTCAGGAGTTCTGCGGACTAAAATTGGCGGTCGTTCTAACGAAAAATAATACGCTTGGGGTCGTTGTAATGATTCAAAATTAACATTATTCCTATGGTAAAATAATTGGGACATTTTAAGATGGTCGTTCTAACGAAGGGGTCATTGTATCGTGGGGTCGTTAAAAAGAGGTTCTACTGTATTATTAACAGTAACTCAAGAACTTATCTCAATGTGTGAAAAATGTATTTTGATAACTCGCCACAGACTGACAGGAATGATAGGTGCCAGGTGGAGATTTCTTGCAATTTCGATAGTCCTTAGGATAAAGGAATTTTTGTGTTCTGATTCCATACTTCTCTAATCTACCAACTTTCCAACGAGGAAAAATCCAGACTCACAGATGTTCTTTGGGTGTACAGAAAAATGTTCAGTGTTCCTTCCGAATTCAAACCCGGTACACCGGGGTTTTAGCCCACCAAAAAGGCCATTTTGTGTTGGAAAATGAATCTGTAAAATTTCTTTCTAAAATAGTTTGAATAGATCTGTCAAGAGTCGAAAAATACGGATATTTTGTATTTGGACAGATCTACCACGAGATTTAAGTAAGAATACGCCGCCTACTTGCCCCGTCCCTCACTATATATGTCATATTTAAAAATTACTCTTGACATCCGAACTAGCCCATACTGTATCTTTCAATTGTCAGTGATTGCTAGTCAGTGTAAGTCTCTTGCAGTAATCATGATGGGAAAAGCTTTCCCTCAGAGTTCAAGATCAGGGAATTCTTAATAAATTTCCTTTATTTTTCCGTGTAAATTTGGAAACACGACGAGCACGTCTTACAAAGCCATCCAAACTAGCCCATATTGTTTCTTTCAATTGTCAGTGTTTGCTAGGCAGTGTAAGTCTGGTGTAGTCATCATCATGAGAAAAGTTTTCAGAGTTAAGACCAGGTAAATTCTTAGTAAATTTCCTTTATTTTTCTCTTGTAAATTCAGAGACATGACGAGTACGCCTTACAGAGTCAAGAGTTACAGTGCATCTATTGATATGTGAAAATGCCATGCCTAAGGAGTGAATAATCTTGTGATTAATTTTCCATAAGAGAAAAAGGTGATCCTAAAATAACGGTTCTGCCTGTGACCTGCAAACACAATTATGGCGGCAAAAGTGCATACAACGGCATGAAGATAGCAATGACCCTCTGTTTTACATGGCATCTGGTTTACAGAAAAGTGTAAGAAAGCCCTCTCCCCACTTAGCAGTTATTAATTCTGCTTAGTTTTGAGAAGTGTTCAAGGAATGCAACTTTAATGATTCATGTCCTTGATTTAATTTATGAGCCTGGGAAAATTAAAATTAAGAAAATAGAACGCAAATTAGGAAAATTTTGAAGAACTTTTGGGGAAATAATCTTTCTATATTGCACACACATATACACACCACACATGAGAGACGTAACTGAATTAGCTTCTTCTATATTCTTCTATATTCTCTAAAAATATTTAAAGAACTGGTTCTCAAACTGAGTGCCATGCAAATGATCAAGAAAAATTTGAAATTATCAGAGAAAGCAAGAAGATACTTAAAAGTTAAAATTTAAGTGGTCCTCTCTCGCTACTTTGCATTGTCGAAATGTGCTAAGAATTGTCCTTATAGCTATCTCAAAGTGCAACCTACCTTCTTATCTAAATCTTCCGAGGTTCTCAAGCTGGAACCCAACCTGGAGTGATCTGAGCGTATGCCATGGTAACGCTGCGAAAAGTTTCAGAACCGTTGCTCTAGAGACTTCATTGCAGCCAGGTCCTATTAAATGTACGAATCAATACAATTACCTTCCGTGCTGATTATTCATCAATTACGTATCTTTTGAATATCATTGAGCATCACCAGAATATCGACTCACATATAAATAAATACATAAAAATTAAAAAAAATAAAAGATGTGAGCTTGCCAAATTACCCTCCGATATTTTTTTTGGTCTATCTTTCGTACTTACTTCACGCGTTAACCTATTTGCTTCCAGTGTTTACACTTCCATACACCACGCTGACAGATTTCCTGATTCTTGCGATTAAATGCTACATCCCCGCTGATATAACTCACTGGTCCTTGCACACTAGTTTTTGGCTTTCCCTCCCATTCATAGACCTTTTCTTCTCACCCTAGGACCGTTTTAAAGGGAACCAATTTTCATATCAGGGTTTTTCTTCCCATCCTCCCCATCACCATAGACAAGATCTATGATTTTCGTTGAGGGTGTGGGGCCCTGCGTAGAGAGATGCCCCCTCTCCCCCATCATTAGAGGATGAAGTTCAACCTTGGCTGAAATTCCAAGGTCAAGAGGTGATTTTACTCATACTGTGCACTGAGGTTGACTGACTTCCCCTAGCTCGGTTATTTTTTTTTCCTTTTCTTCCCTCGACTTGCGAATCCCTAAGCATACTCCCCTCTGAAAAGGATGTAGGGGATTGTTTAGGGGAAGAGGGGCGAAGATCTAGCATTCCAGGAACTAAAAGCATTAACATAAACAATGAAACAGGTGTTTCGGAATGATAAAAACAATAAACAAACAGAGATGGGTTTATGTTTCAGTTTCTGAAAGCAGTTGCACTAAAATATAAACAAGAAAACAATTCCAAATGAAGATGTTAAATATGACAGAACTTGCAGCCGATTTTTGGCTTGAAATAAATAAGCAGCTTAAAACTGCAGGACAAAAATATGAAGATATTTATTACTGCTGTGTTGTCAGTTTTATTGCAATGACATGCAATATATTGTAATAAATTACACTTTCGATTTTAAGCTTTTTATCCAATATTTAGAAAATTTCTTGAAAAATTATGTTGAAATTTCAGGAATAAAAAGACTAATTTTTATTCCTGAAATTATTAAATAAAATTAAAATTAAATATTATTAAATAATTTTTATGATTTTCAGAGAAATCTTTGTTCAAGATGCAAATAGGGAACTAGAGAAAAAGCTAAAAAACTGTAATATTCAGGATCACCCCATAAAAATAAATACTCGAAATACGTTGTAGATCTAATATAAGAGTGGTTATAAAGTTATTTTTTACAGTCTGAGTTACAATACAAATATTTGATATTTGTATGTTACAGTATGAACATTTTTATTAATAGTTTTTAACTGCGCATGCGCGAATAATATGTTATTATTTGCAGAATTTGATAGCCTAATATATAAAGGATAATATATATACATTTATCCTAAATATATTTAACGATATCAAAAACATCATTTATTTGAGTACCTTTTTTTAGAAAAAAGAGCAGTTTTTTAGAAAGTTGAGTATCTTTTTTAGAAAGAAGAGTAGTTTTTTTTAGAAAGGTGCGTATCGTTATTAGAAAGAACAGTAGTTTTTTAGAAAGTTAAGTATCTTTTTTAGAAAGTTGAGTATCTTTTCTAGAAAGAAGAGTAGTTTTTATGAAAGTCGAGTACCATTTTTAGTAACTTTTCTCAGTAAAGAGTTTTAAACGGATACTTGAAAACGATGGCCGCCTGGTCCTTACAGGCCCCAGGTTCCATGCTACCGTTGAGGGGTACCTGCATAAAAAATAGTTTGCGAGTGCGATGGCAATGGAGTTTATCACAGGTTATTCTAAAGTAAAATTATTGTGACCTATTATAATTTTATGGCATTTAAATAGCAATAAATAAATTGGTATGTCATTTTAAGTACCGTTTAATTGAAACGAGATGAAAATTTTTTGGGTTTATTGTGAGCACTCAACGGTTTTTAATTCTGACCCCATAAAAGATTACAAAACATTCATACCTTGTATATATCCAATTCGGAGTTGAACCCTTTTCTAAGTAAATCCACAAATTCACATGAATTCATGATGACACGCAAGTAACTCCTTATTGAACTAGTCACATATGAGAAGTTCTTTAATTTAGGATGCTCAAATTCTTGTTACTTATTACTTATCCCGGTTAGGAGGTTAACTTTTTGTGGAACTCCCAGCGTTTAGCTTGAAAGCATGCTTGGTCCTCGGTTTATTATTGAAGGGATGAAAGCTGAGTCAACCTTGCTAAGGCCGAGGATCGAACCTTGGATCTGTGTAGTGGGAACACGAATAGATACCCAACGTCACTGGGCTTCATACAGATTCCATCTGTACATACAAAATTTTTATTTTAATTTTTTTACAGCAGACCAAAATTAATAGAATATTTAACTGTGCCATAAAAACTATCTAACAATAATTACTACTGTTCCGTCCACCAGCCATGATTCTGGATCAGCGGCAGCAATTGCTTAATGTAGACTCCACTATGGCCAATTGTTCACCACTTCCTGATGGTAACCTTGAACGGTGGTTCATGGGTTGCATCCGCACGCTGGGCCACTAAATGAGCCGAGCGCATTGATTCGTCCATAGGGTTTACTGCGCACTTTAGTTGCACATCTGGCTGCCTTTGATCTTTGGAGAAAAACCACCTCCAAAGACATCGTCCGCCAAGGCTATTTTATCGTCTGCCGTCATTGGCCACGATAAGCCAAAGCCCCTCCATGGCTTGCAGTGGACCATAGTGTGGAGGGGCCTTAATAGTTTTTGTAAAGTGTGTTTATTTTGTTACCGTTGATCGTATCGCCATCTGAAAAAAATATAATAGTGTTCGCTGAGAGCGGGGGGATTAAATCGGCTACGTTCCAATATACTCTGATTTTTCTTGATGTTTCTTTAAAGTGGATGGTTTGGACGACGTTTGGAGGGAAAATATTCAAAGTCATTGTAGTAAGTAAATTTTTAATTACTTTAATCATAAATCTTATTGGGTTTTCATTTTCCCAACGCTGATCCTATCCATATACATTGAATTCTATTTGATCGTGTTTATGTATTATATATCCTTCTAGTTCATTGAATTCTTATCTATTGTACTGTGTTAAAATCTTAAATGTTAGTAGTCATTAATTTTATATTGTTAGTAATATATTTGCTTTGTAATGTCAAATTCTAATCTACAATAAACTGTTAGCAAATCCCTTCCCTTTGGTCATTTCTCAATCACAAAGTCTTTATTTTAGTTTATAGATTTAATTATACATTCCACTAATTCTTAACATCTCACAATAACAATTACCAGAAATACACTTATGAAGGTAATGGATTTGCGAAAACATTTCCCCGTAAGACATTGAGAGATTTGACAATTTTAGAACTTCAGCGTTTGATTTCTAACTCTAATTTGAGGAGGCAGGTGAAAGCTTCGGGCTTGTAACAGTTTTGAGCGAAGCTTCCTTGGAAAGGTTTAACATTTTTATAGCGCCTTGGTAAATCTCTGACCTTTAACAGAATATCTTATCACTTGCTCTGGAATAAACTGTTAGCAAATCCCTTCCCTTTGGTCATTTCTCAATCACAAAGTCTTTATTTTAGTTTATAGATTTAATTATACATTCCACTAATTCTTAACATCTCACAACTACTTTATTTTTATCACCAATGATTTACTTCCTGAAGATGATCAAAACTGAGGTGATTCCCCAGTTTGGCAACACGAACCCCATATGTATCTGAACGAAGATGTATCTGTATCAGTATCCCCATTTACGGCTAAAAAAATTGAGTGAGAGATTAGATATATAATAATTAAATTAGCAAGCGCGTTTTATTTTTCTAATCGTAATTTAAATGTCCAAAACGTGCACCTCGTTTATCAGATTTCTTTTCCACATCGATTCCGTGAGGAAGAAACATTCATCGCGTTCCGTCAATAGCAAAGTAAAAGACAAACAAACCTCCAAACCACGAGCTACAAAATAATAATTCCTTAAATGACAAGGTAGGGATCGAACCTATTGATTTGCATATCTCTATTTCTTTTATTTGTTTATTTTTATTTTCGTGCGAGTGGCGTAACTATCTTTTAAAAAAGCGGCTGTCAAACGTTGCATCTTTTTCTTCGATCGTTCTCTTCCCTTCCAACCCTGGCACCCAGTTTGACTCCAGAGTGACTCGTAGCTCCACTTACACCCCGGGGTCAGAATTTATTGCCGGGGAAAGAATCAGTCACGTGATCGGAAAGCAAGGGGGGTTTAGGTTGTTTACGTTAAGAGGGACTTTATCAGTGGTGACCGGAGATCATGAGTGCCATTTGAAGGCTCCGAAATCCGTAATTTGTTTTCTTTTGTGGTGGTGACGGATTTGTGCTCTCGCTTTTCGAGCATCCTCAACAGTACTATTAAGACTGGGACTTTAAAGTACGGCCTTTCTTTTCTTTTTTTTTTCTTATTTAACTTTGAAATGACATCGGTTAAGTGTTGTTAAGAGACTGTTTAGGTAGCGCATTTCACCCTTTACGTTACTGTGTTGGAGATCAGCAACATATCCAAACACTGTTACTAATGAAAGTCAGAGGTTCTTAAAGAAAACCTCTGACCTTCTTTTCTTTTTCTTTTTTTTTTTTTAAAGAAACAACTTTGAAATGACATAAGTAAAGTGTTGATCACAGACTGTTAAGGTAGCGCATTTATACTTTACGTTACTGTGTTGGAGATCAGCAACATATCCAAAAACTGTTACTAATGAAGGTCAGAGGTTCTTAAAGAGAACCTCTGACCTTCATTAGTAACCCTTTACGTTACCGTGTTGGAGATCAGCAACATACCCCAAAACTGTTACTAATGAAGATTGGATGTTCTTAAAGAGAACCTCTGACCTTCTTTTCTTTCTTTTTTTTTTTTTTTTAAAAAAGAAACAACTTTGAAATGACATAAGTAAAGTGTTGGTCAGAGACTGTTGAGGTAGCGCAATTCACCCTTTACGTTACCGTGTTGGAGATCAGCAACATATCCAAAAAAATTGAAGGTTCTTAAACAGAACCTCTGACATTCTTTTCTTTTCTTTTTTTTTTTTTTAACTTTGAAATGACATAAGTAAAGTGTTGTTAAGAGACTGTTAAGGAAGCGCATTTCACAATTTTACGTTATCATGTTGGAGATCAGCAACATATCCAAAAACTGTTACTAATGAAAGTCAGAGGTTCTTAAACAGAACCTCTGACATTCTTTTCTTTTCTTTTTTTAAACTTTAAAATGATATAGGTAAAGCGTTGTTAAGAGACTCTTAAGGTAGCGCATTTCACCCTTTACGTTAAGTTGCCGTAATATGTTGCCGTGTTGGAGATCAGTAACATATCCAAAAACTGTTACTAAAGAGGTCAGAGGTTTTTCGACGTAGCGCTCTAGTAGGATTAAAAAAAAAGAAAAAGAAAAATCAGCAGCACAGTTACCCTTATATCGGTTTGAATATGAAGGAAAAGTTGAAAAATAATATAAATTTCATGCTAACTTTTCTTCAGTACGATGTATAAAACTGTTCTGATGAAATTTTCATCATATTTTATGTTTCAGGCAATTTAGTTAATTTTACGCTCAAACCACCTCAGCTTGATTATTGCTGAGGCACACCTGGCTTATATTTGCGGCACCCAGTTTGAGGCCCGCAGAATATGACAGTCAGCTTTAAGTAATGGTTTTGTTAACTGTCGATCTCTCGCAACACTGCAATTAACACAATTATCTCGTAATCTGCACCAAATACCGATACTACATTTAATTTAGTGTGTCAAACTTTCCTTCATCGTTTGATCCAGTGGCGGAGTGAAGGTGGTGCAAATGAGTCTTATCATGCCCAGGACGCCGCTCATTGAGTATCATAATACGAGTACATTCTATATACTATATTATTATATATTTTCCGAGGGAAGGCGCTAAAAGGTCTATACTGAGCGTCCGTTATGCTCACTGCGATATTGGTTTGATTAGCATATAGCCTATCATAGGACGAAATCAGTGAAACTTTTAATTTTCCAGAATTGTAAAGTACCCTATGAAGCAGGTAAAAAAGGGGGTTTGTTTCTTGACTGAGAATTATCTTGCATCAAAAAATAATTCATGATTAAATTTAAAATTATCACACATGTATTTAATCTAATATTTAAGCCAAATATAAAAGAAAATTATTTACTTAATATCTAAGTTCAGTGATAAAACGTATGAAAATAATGCAGACGATATTTAAATAATTTAAAATAAGAAATGATTAAATGTGGTGGTTCAAGGAGTGACGTCATAATGAAAGAAAAAAAAAGTTATTTTCATCTACTTATAATGTGATAAATTGATAAATTTAATCACCTGCTCTTAACCGGGGAAAATAGGGCTTGAAATAATGGCATTAAAAGCTTGAAAAGGGGGGAAGAGGTGGATTTCGAACGTTTTAAAAACGACAGTATTTTTTGCTGTGATATGAATCATATTTATACCAATTTATTTTAGAATCGGATCGATAGTTTAGGAGAAGATAAACCTTACTCGCTTTGAATTTTGCTAACCTTAACTCATCAAGAATCCAATATGGATGTTTCTATCCATTCCAGGTCGAACAGCTTCATACATTCAAGGACAGACGGACAACTTAGCCTATTATTATATAGGGGATATTACACAATATCCAGAGCCAAGAATTTAAGGCTGTATGCTTGAGATCATTTTAATACATAAAGACTCAATATTTTTGTACTAGAACTCAATTTTTCACAGTATCACTATAAAATTAGTTATTTATAATGCCTTAAAGAGTCATTAAATTACGGATCCGCAAAGCACTCCTTTAACCTCAAACCAGCACACTTGAATCTCCCTTCTTCTCCAATTGTAACCAAATTTTTGGATGCATTCCCGAATTTCGATTTCTCCACACCATTCTCCTGCTGTTCAGCCCAAAACATTAAATTTATTTTCTCTTGAAAAAAATAATGTTTTTACAGAACCATTTTTCTTCCTTCATGTATTTCTTATCAAATGAAACTG
Organism: Pardosa pseudoannulata; assembly: GCA_032207245.1. NCBI lineage: Eukaryota > Metazoa > Arthropoda > Arachnida > Araneae > Lycosidae > Pardosa > Pardosa pseudoannulata. The sequence goes on from CM063504.1 coordinate 84,871,847, forward strand.
AAAATTCCGACTGTTTTGGCTCTTAAAGAATTTTCTCTTCGGCACATAACTATGAAAAATTTATTTCCTTTATGCCTTTCATTGGGGGATATTGATTGGTGTTCCCATAATTGTCAATTCTGTTGCAAGATTATCACTTAATTTTAGATCTACCGTTAAAGAAAGCTCCAAAAATTACCTATGTGCAGATGCTAATGCAGATGATCGTCCAAATCGAGCACTGTTTTGCACTGTTCTGGAATTAATAAACTTTTGTATGGTAGACTGCACTGTCAATCTTGGTTTCCCGATAATAGTTGAAAGTTCACGGTAAAAATATTAGATTAGCTTTCACTCAGAAATATTAGTTTCCTTAACTTTAAGACCTGTCTTCCACATTTAATTTTCCGATCACATTGAAAATCCAAAATATTCTAGGTAACTCAAAAGATCAGTTACATCAGCAATCATAGAAAATATGATCCCCCAAATCCCAAAACATTTTAAAAAATCTGCATTTCTTTCATTGTACGAATGTTTTTTGTGTGGTCAAAAACGACTCGATTTGTTAATTGATCTTTATAAAAAAATTAGGTTATTTTTAAAATTTCTTTTAATTTAGTCAATTTTATCAAAGATTTATCCATTAATGCCTTCCACATCTAATTTTCCGATCACATTGAAAATCCAAAATATTCTAGGTAACTCAAAAGATCAGTTACATCAGCAATCATAGAAAATATGATCCACCAAATCCCAAAACATTATCCAAAATCTGCATTTCTTTCATCGTACAAATGTTTTTTGAGTGGTCAAAAACAACACAATTTGTTAATTGATCTTTATAAAAAAAATTAGGTTATTTTTAAAATTTCTTTTAATTTAGTCGATTTTATGAAAGATTTATCCATCAATGCCTTCCACATTTAATTTTCCGATCACATTCAAAATCCAAAATATTCTATGTAACTCAAAAGGTCAGTTTTATCAGCAATCATACATAAAACATGACCAACTGAATCTCAAAACATTATCGAAAATCAGCATTTCTTTCATTGTACGAATGTTTTTTGCGTGGTCAAAAATGACTCGATTTGTTAATCGATCTTTATAAGAAGATTAGATTATTTTTAAAATTTCTTTTAATTTAGTCGATTTTATCAAAGATTTATCCATCAATGTCTTCCACATCTAATTTTCCGATCATATTGAAACTCCAAAATATTTTAGGTAACTTAAAAGATCAGTTTTATCAGCAATCATAGAAAATATGACCAACGAAATCCCAAAACATTATCAAAAATCTGCATTTCTTTCATTGTACAATGTTTTTGCATGGTAAAAATGACTCGATTTGTTAATTGATCTTCATAAAAAATTACATTATTTTTTAAATTTATTTTAATTTATTCGATTTTATCAAAAGATTTATCCATCAATGTCTTCCACATTTAATTTTCTGATCACATTGAAAATCCAAAATATTCTAGGTAACTCAACATATCAGTTTTATCAGCAATCATAGAAAATATGACCAACGAAATCCCAAAATATTATCAAAAATCTGCATTTCTTTCATTGTACGAATGTTTTTTGCGTGGTCAAAAACGACTCGATTTGTTAATTGATCTTTAAAAAAATACATTATTTTAATTTTTTTTTAAATTTAGTTGATTTTATCAAAGATTTATCCATCAATGCCTTCCACATTTAATTTTCCGATCACAGTGAAAATCCAAAATATTCTAGGTAACTCAAAAGATCAGTTACATCAGAAATCATAGAAAATATGACTGACCAAATTGCAAAATATTATCAAAAATCGGCATATTTTTCATTGTATAAATGCTTTTTGCGTGGTCAAAAATGACTCGATTTGTTAATTGATCTTTGTAAAAAAAAACATCATTTATAAAATTTCTTTTAATTTACTCGATTTTATAAAAGATTTATCCATCAATGCCTTCCACGTTTAATTTAAAGATCAATTGTTAATTGATCTTTAAAAAAATACATTATTTTTATTTTTTTAAATTTAGTTGATTTTATCAAAGATTTATCTATCAATGCCTTCCACATTTAATTTTCCGATCACAGTGAAAATTCAAAATATTCTAGGTAACTCAAAAGATCAGTTACATCAGCAATCATAAAATAGATGACCAACCGAATCTCAAAAATTTATCGAAAATCTGCATTTCTTTCATTGTAGGAATGCTTTCTGCGTGGTCAGAAATGACTCGATTTGTAAATTGATCTTCATAAAAAAAATTACATTATTTTTAAAATTTCTAAAATTATCTTATTTTCTAAAATTATTTTATAAAATTATCATATTTTCTAAAATTATCTTATAAAATTATCTTATTTTTAAAATTTTTAGCATTAATGGATAAATATTTGATAAAACTGACTAAATTAAAAATTTAGTCTATTTTATCAAAAATTTATCCACATCTAAATTTCTGCCCATCAAAAAATAATTCATGATTAAATTTAAAATTATCACATATGTATGTAATCTAATATTTAAGCCAAATATAAAAGAAAATTATTTACTTAATATCTAAGTTCAGTGATAAAACGTATGAAAATAATGCAGACGATATTTAAATAATTTAAAATAAGAAATGATTAAATGTGGTGGTTAAAGGAATGGCGTCATAATGATAGAAAAATAGTTATTTTCATCTACTTATAATGTGGTAAATTGATAAATTTAATCGCCTGCTCTTAACCGGGGAAAATAGGGCTTGAAATAATGGCATTAAGCGCTTGAAAAGGGGGGAAGAGGTGGATTTCGAACGTTTTAAAGACGACAGTATTTTTTTGATGTGATATGAATCATATTTATATCAATTTATTTTAGAATCGGATCGATAGTTTAGGAGAAAATAAACCTTACTCGCTTTGAATTTTGCTAACCTTAACTCATCAAGAATCGAATAGAGATGTCTCTATCTATGCCAGGTCTAACAGCTTCATACATTCCAGGACAGATGGACAACTTAGCCTATTATTATATAGGGGATATTACACAATATCCAGAGCCAAGAATTTAAGGCTGTATGCTTGAGATCATTTTAATACATAAAGACTCAATATTTTTGCACTAGGACTCAATTTTTCACAGCATCACTATAAAATCGATGATTTATAATGCCTTAACCATCTAAGCGGTTCGCACGTACAATTCCGCCAAACCGATGATGACTTTAAAACGTACACTTTTCGACCTCCAAAAAAGCACCAAAAATGGATGCAATGTACATTTTTGATAGTGATTTCCCCATGGAGTTTTGAGGTATGAGGGTCAAGTCTATTGTTTAGGAACTCCACCCTTCTTTCACTGACATATCTTGAGGGATGCAACCCTACCCCCTGAGGCACATAGACGCTGATAGCTTTTCATGGCTTTATAAATCTCTATTTCGAAGTATTTCGTTTGCGGTAAGAGATGTATCTCTAATTGCACCACTTAAATATCTTGGATGACTTTCGTAAAAAAATATAAATAAGTCTCTCAAAGAATATTTTTATTTGTACTTTTAGAAACCATTTTTTCTTACGGGATAAAATTCCAGACTTGAAGAGCTTTATGTGTATTAAAAATTAACAATCTATAATATATGTTTATATATCTATATATAACCGGAAGTAAAAGGACAATAACGAGGGTGGGTTTTCCATATTCCATTCTAGTCGACAAAGGGTGAAGGTAAAATCATAGAACGGACATTAGCGTATTTTGGAGAATTCTTTTCTAGATGTGTTCCACTCGGAGGGTTAAATAGTTATTAAATTACGCATCCGCAAAGCACTTCTTTAACCTCAAACCAGGACGCTTTCAGCTGTCTGTTTCTCCGTTTGTAACCAAATTCTTGTATGAATTTCTGCATATCGTTTTCTCCACACCATTCTCCTGCTGTTCAGCCCAAAACATTAAATTTATTTTCTCTTTTCTCTAATGTTTTTACAGAACCATTTTTCTTCCTTCATGTATTCCATATCAAATGAAACTGAAAATTCCGACTGTTTTGGCTCTTAAAGAATTTTCTCTTCGACACATAACTATGAAAAATTTATTTCCTATATGCCTTTCGCTTTGTACTGGGGGATATTGATTGGTGTTCCCATAATTATCAATTCTGTTGCAAGATTATCACTTAATTTTAGATCTATCGTTAAAGAACGCTCCAAAAATTATCTATGTGCAGATGCTAATGCAGATGATCGTCCAAATCGAGCACTGTTTTGCCCTGTTCTGGAATTAATAAACTTTTGCATGATACACTGCACAATCGATATTGGTCTACCGATAATAGTTGAAAGCTCACTGTAAAAATTTCTTATATTAGATTAGCTTTCACTCAGAAATATTTATTTCCTTAACTTTAAGACCTGCCTTCGACATTTAATTTTCAGCTCACATTGAAAATCCAAAATATTCTTGGTAACTCAAAAGATCAGTTTCATCAGAAATCCTATAAAATAAAACCAACCTAAACATTATCAAAAATGTGCATTTCTTTCATTGTAAGAATGCTTTTCGCGTGGCCAAAAACGACTCGATTTGTTAATTGATATTTATAAAAATATACATTATTTTTAAAATTTCTTTTAATTTAGTCAATTTTATCAAAGATTTATCCATTAATGCCTTCCACATCTAATTTTCCGATCACATTGAAAATCCAAAACATTCTAGGTAACTCAAAAGATCAGTTACATCAGCAATTATAGAAAATATGATCCCCCAAATCCCAAAACATTTTAAAAAATCTGCATTTCTTTCATTGTACGAATGTTTTTTGTGTGGTCAAAAACGACTCGATTTGTTAATTGATCTTTATAAAAAAATTAGGTTATTTTTTTAAATTTCTATTAAGTCGATTTTATAAAAGATTTATCCATCAATGCCTTCCACGTTTAATTTTCCGATCACATTGAAAATCCAAAATATTCCAGGTAACTCAAAAGATGAGTTACATCAGCAATTATAGAAAATATGATCCCCCAAATCCCAAAACATTTTAAAAAATCTGCATTTCTTTCATTGTACGAATGTTTTTTGTGTGGTCAAAAACGACTCGATTTGTTAATTGATCTTTATAAAAAAATTAGGTTATTTTTAAAATTTCTTTTAATTTAGTCGATTTTATCAAAGATTTATCCATCAATGCCTTCCACATCTAATTTTCCGATCACATTGAAAATCCAAAATATTCTAGGTAACTCAAAAGATCAGTTTCATCAGAAATCCTAGAAAATATGACCAACCAAATACCAAAACATTATCAAAAATCTGCATTTCTTTCATTGTAGGAATGTTTTTTGCGTAGTCAAAAACGTCTTGATTTGTGAATTAATGTTTATAAAAAAATTAGATTATTTTTTAAATTTCTTTAAATATAGTTGATTTTATCAAAGATTTATTCATTAGTGCATGAATTTTAAAATAAAAATCATTATTATTTCCTCGAAAAAGCAATATTTTATAATGAAACTATGTCTATAGGGTAATTTTTGCTTTTTCGTGTATGAGAAAATGAGAATTTACAACGTCTCATATATTATTCTGAAATCTCCCTAAGTCCAAAATGTATATTGTTTAAAAAAAAAGTCAAAATAAGCTTGTTCATTATTCATTTCAAAAATAATTAGCCATGCGCTACAAGCATTTTATATACTGCCCGAAACCATTCATTAACAAAAAGCATTTTAAACATGTCTAAATGATAACAAACCTCATTATAAAACAGCATCAGTACATAAAAGCACTGACTTAAAAAATTACACACGAAAAGAAAAAAATACCGTAAAATTTTTAGTGTCGTAATTAAAACACAATTTCATAATAATTAGCAGAAACGAACTGTAATAGAGATGAATTATGCAACAATATAAGAGCGTTCTAAATCACGTAAAAATGTCTCGTTTGTTCCATTTTTCAGTTCTATTCGAAATGTTATCATACAATTAAACTGTTATGTACTTGTCACCTCGAACAAATCAGTTCTTAATAATGGAATTTTAGCATATTTGCCTTTGTGTTGTTTTCTAGAAAATCCGTGTCACTGAATAATGCCTTTTTCTCTTTATTTTAACATCCGAGGTGCATTTGTAATTGTTATTTTTCTCTGCAAACGCAGGAACAGAATTTCAATGATGTGCCCATCAGGAAAGGGAAAAAATAAAGAGTCGAACAAAGTATTTCTCTAAGGTGACGTTGCATCCATGAATCTCATTCACTGGGCTGAACGTTCATTAATTATTGTGTCCAATATTCTAATATTTGCTCTGCCTGGAAGAAGCAGAGAATGTCAAATACAAATAAATAATTAGTTATGAGGAATGCCGTTCGGAAACGAAGCAGGCCTGATTTATTTTTTTTTCTCCCCGTAACCACTGCTGGCTTACAGAAGAGACATACTTGTTCAGTGGAATAGTAATGAGGAACTTAATAAATGGAATGGATAAGTGCAAGGGGCTGTCTTCAAATTGAATCTTTTCTACATTTCAGCAGTAATTAGTATTATTGCTAAACATTATGTATTTTGATGACTATAATTAATAGAAAAATTCCCAAACGCTTGATATTAATACAAATATTTTTTTCAGTCTTCAGTTATTTTATGCTTCTTAACACTAGAATTACGGAAGGGGTCATTTTGACACCTAGCGAACTTTTATCTCTGACAGCTCTTCTATTTTTTTGCAAATATCTTAATCCTTTCTTGACTTTTCCTAAATCATCGTGATTTACGAAATAGTAAAAATTTCAAGAAAATCGTATTTTTATTTTAGCCCTAACAAATGATTATACCTAGAAATACGGCAGGCTATATACTGATGTTGAAGACAAGTGTAAACTTCATAATGACTCTTTCACTATTTTATTAGCAGAACTGGAAGCATTCATAGCGTTGTTGTACGTAAGGGGGCATTAGCCGCCAAGGGCTTACCAATTCTTAGTTTGTGGTCCAAGACTTGGGGATCAAAGTTTTTTCATGAAACTATGAGTAGAGATAGGTTTCCGGAAGTTATGAAATTTCTTCGTTTTGAAAATAAACTAACAAGGTCTTCACGTTTGCAGTGTGATAAATTTACACTAATATCCGAGGTATGGAATACTTTTATAGAAAACTGTAAGCTTTTCTACAAACCAAATGAAAATATTACGTTTGATGAACAGTTATTCCCTACAAAAACAAGATGCCGTGTTTATGCCTAACAAGCTCGATAAATTCGGAATAAAATTTTGGCTAGAAGTAGATGTTAGGACAAAATACTTATTAAACGGATTTCCATATTTAGGAAAAGATGAAATGAGACCAAGTGATCAAAGTTTAGGAGAGAACGTAGTAAATAGTTTAATTGATCCTACATACCTGCAAAGTCGGTATATTTTTAAAAACAAACTGTAGTTGTCATAATTTGCGTTATTTTAATTTATTTTTCACAAATATATTCTATCATGTAGAGAAATATGCAGATATCTTATCAAGGGGTGAAAATGACACCCGCCGTAATTCTAGGTATACAAAGACCACCGTAATTATAGTGTTAAGATGAATTAAACAGAACTTTTCACGTTTTCACCGCAGAATTAGGTATTTGTCCACTCAGAATAAACTGTTCGCGTAATTGCGATGATGTTCTAGAGCAGGAATGGACAAACTTTTTCGGCCGCGGTTCAAAAATCGAAAGAAAATAAGTTTGGCGGGCCAAGATAAATTTTTCTAAAATTTTAAAAACAATATGCATTTACCTAACGGTTTAAATACGTTAATGAGATGAATGAAATTGCGATTTCATTTTTAAAAGTTTCTTATACCGATGTTCGAAGTGAGATGTACTGATTTTAAGGAACGATGCTAAATGCTCATCTGTCAGTCTACTTCTGAAATTATTCTTTCTAAGGCTCAAAGTTGAAAACACTTGTTCACATATAAGAAGCAAATATACCGCTGATCTTCTGGGCGTGAGATAATAAATTTGGGATATAATATTTAAGCAAAGTAGAAAAGGAGATGGATATATAATGTATAAATAAATAAATAAATATATATATATATATATATATATATATATATATATATATATATATATATATATATATATATATATACATATATATATACATATATATATATATATATTATATATATATATATATATATATATATATATATATATATATATACATATATATATATATATATATATATATATATATATATATATATATATATATATATATATATATATATATATATATATATATACATATATATACATATATATATATATATATATATATATATATATATATATATATATATATATATATATATATATATATATATATATATATATATATATATATATATATATATATATATATATATATATATATATATCCTTTAATTTGCCTCGGACCTGCAACTTAAAATTCTATCCGGGGGCCGGATAAAACCTTCCGGCGGGCCGTAGTTTGCCCATCCCTGTTCTAGAGTCATAGACTGAAATTAGCGATAGCTAAGACTTGAAAGGAAAAAAAAATTCTCACAGACAGACCAGGCATATATTTATAGATTTACGTTTATTTCAGTTATCCGATGGGGAAGTAAATATTGAGATGAGTTACACTAGTAACAGATGGAAAAACTATAACATACAAACACAATACACAAACATACACACAAAGTTTGCACTCATAAACATTCAGGTTCAATATAATAATTTGTGACTCAGATGAAACTGATAGTTTATTTTGGATAAGATGTCTACTTCGGAAAAAAAATAATATGTTTTCAACAGGTGTTGCTTCTAGGAAAAGATCCGTTACTACCTATGAATGGACCCGTTACTACCGGGTATGAATGAAAAATCTGGAATTAACTTCCTTAAAGTGCAAGGGCTTTCACAATATTAATGAGTCTGGTGACTCGCCAGAGCACAAGAGCTCTAAAAAATAACTAAACCGGAACATAACGATCCAAACTAGAGCGCAACTATACCTTGTGACATTAGAGGATTCTGAATCACTAGGGAATCCGGGCGTTCTCATCTGGACGAGAGTGAAAAAAACTTCCTAAATAGGTAAGATAACAGGGATATAACAATCGTTATATCCCTAGTCCTGAAATCGTTATATCGTTGATATCCATGACCAGGTAAATACATACCTGTAAACTGAAAAGGAGCCGATTCAACAATCGATTCTAGTCGATCAAATTAATCTCCTTAGAGCAATTCCATTAAATATTTTCTATGTTTCTTAAATATCTTCTATGTTTCTATCTACAACTTAATTCAATTTTCTCAAAATTCTCCGGTTAATCAATGAAATGTATGGAAACATTGAAAGAAGAAATGCTAAGAAAGAGTGTTGGAGCATTTTAAGATAATCGCACAATTAACTGCATGATAAGAGCGAAGCTATCGGTGTTCTGTTATTACTATGGACTTAATACCGAAAGGTGATGGAATTATTTGAGAGAATAGACGCTTTAAAATTTTATCAACATTAAGTGAGTTTTCTCAAATTTCAAGATGTCTTTTATGAAATTGTGATACGATGCTTATATTTTCTTAAGTTTGTCTCACGCTGGAGACTGAAATATTGACTGAGAGACGAAAAAACAACGTTTAGCCTGTAACGGCGTGCCTTAAAATCCCACCTTGGGATATATCTCTTTCTGAGATTGATAACTATACCCTGTGCCTTGGGTTTTCTTTGAATTCGATCCTCTTCAGGATTGAACGTCTATTTCTCCTAGGAATCCTGACTTTGTTTTTATCTTCCTCGAAGATACCAATTGCTACTTCAGACATTCTCCTCTAATTGAGTGTACTGCCTACATAATTACTACCGAGAACTTTTACGCGAAGCTACCGAATTGTTATCTTCCGTCGGTTACTAAACCATTCGGAAGGGACCTTATATGTACGTCTCTATTCAGGCATACGTCTATTGTATCTCATATTTGTGAATTGAAATTGTATTTTGTGTATATAGAAATGTGTATATAGCTGCAAGGTGTAAATAAATCATTTAATCAAGAAACACCTGCTTCTTCATTGTGTCACCTAAAACAGGGAACGGATACGTTACAAGCCATTTCATAGCCAGACGGGATATTGGGATGGAATGAAAATGAAATTCAAAATTTGGTTCTATGATACGACTATGCCTTGGTAATAATAGAAATTATCTTAAAGAGTAGACTAAAGTACATGCTTTCCTATAAAAGTAATTCTGATAAAAAAGTAAACTTGAATATTTTTAATTTTGAATTTATACTTTAAAAAGCGTAACCTATAAATATGTAATTCATTTATATATAAATATACAAGTTGGATTACATCATATTTGATAATAATTGAGATATTGTCTTGACAAGTTATCTAGATGAAAAGTTGCAGCGAACAATGAGAAAATATCAACACTTAATACTTAAAATCGGATCAATAAAGATTTCCAAGGACTGACTCAAGGTTACAAAGCACATGAATGCCTCGTAGCGTTTGATCTGTTACTTTGAAGAAACATTATACTAACCTAAAGAATGTTGTGCCGTAACTGTTAATCAAACTGATATATATGAAAAATATAAATAATGTAATTGCGTGTATTGTTCTTTGTAATTATTTAAGGTTATTAAATTTTAACCAAATAATGGGTTATTGTTGAAGAAAACAGTTTTTGAACCATGTTAATGTTCAGAATATACTATACAAATACAAACTAGTTCATGGGGTTCACGCTCCTAAGTACTTTTTTTTATGCTTCTGTATAATTTTAAAATACATAAAACATATTATGGGTAAAAAAGCTATTTATTAATGTTAGGCAAAATAAATATTTTCAATATAACAAAATAAACAATAAAGACAAAAATATTAGCGTTTAAATGCATATTATTTTTCAAACTACAGATAATAAATTAGAGGTATTTTCAATACAAAATTTAATAAATAAATAAACAATAAAAACTAAAATTCTTAACATTTTAAAATACATAAAACATATTATGGGTAAAAATGCTATTTATTAATGTTAGGCAAAATAAATATTTTCAATATAACAAAATAAACAATAAAGACAAAAATATTAGCGTTTAAATGCATATTATTTTTCAAATTACAGAAAATAAATTAGAGGCATTTTTGATACAAAATTTAATAAATAAATAAACAATAAAAATTAAAATTCTTAACATTTTAAAATACATAAAACATATTATGGGTAAAAAAGTTATTTATTAATGTTAGGCAAAATAAATATTTTCAATATAACAAAACAAACAGTAAAGACAAAAATATTAGCGTTTAAATATATATTACTTCTTAAATTACAGAAAATAAATTAGAGGTATTTTCAATATAAAATTTAATAAATAAATAAACAATAAAAACTAAAATGTTTAACATTTTAAAATACTTAAAACATTATATGGGTAAAAAAGTTATTTATTAATGTTAGGCAAAATAAATATTTTCAATATAACAAAACAAACAGTAAAGACAAAAATATTAGAGTTTAAATATATATTACTTCTTAAATTACAGAAAATAAATTAGAGGTATTTTCAGTACAAAATTTAATAAATAAATAAACAATAAAAATTAAAATTCTTAACATTTTAAAATACATAAAACATATTATGGGTAAAAAAGTTATTTATTAATGTTAGGCAAAATAAATATTTTCAATATAACAAAACAAACAGTAAAGACAAAAATATTAGCGTTTAAATATATATTACTTCTTAAATTACAGAAAATAAATTAGAGGTATTTTCAATACAAAATTTAAATAAATAAACAAATATAAATTTAAATATAAATAATAACAAAATAAATACAAAAATAAATATAAATAATAAATAAATAAAAATATTACTGTTTAAATATATATTACTTCATAAATTACAGAAAATAAACTAGAGGTATTTTCAATACAAAATTTAATAAATAAATAAACAATAAAAACTAAAACTCTAACATTATAAAATGAAAGGTTTTCCGACAAAAAAGCAGGAACGGAATGTAATAATATTCATTAAAAGGGGAATTATAGGAAAGTTTTTATTACAAAATTAATAATAATATGTAATAATTTTGGCCTCTTGTCTTGCTATAATTGACAAAAAATCATTAAATAATGTATTTGTCGTTGCACAGGTAACCAAAGCCGTATTAAGCCACTTTACAGTTCTAAACATTTTGATCTTACCGGAAATCCTCCCTATTTCAAAAGAAAAAGAGCACACACACACACAAAAATAATAAACTAAATAATGTGAAAAATTAAAATAGATCTTAAACTTTCATTATTAAAAATTTTTAGTATATTAGAATAAATCTTAATTTCTCTAGAAAAGGTTGAACAGTTTGTTAATAAACTTTAAAAAGAAATTGAAAATTATTTTATTAAATGTCTAACAAAATTAAGTATATGAATATGAATATTCTTTATTTAACTAATTTTTAATCTTTAAATCAACAAAATTATTATTTATTGCATCATAATTAATATTATGCAAAACAAATTAATTGATGTATAAAACGACTGAAGAATTTAATTTTGATTGACTAAGTTCCGTAAATAATTTTTTACACGTCTTAATTCTGCGAATGACGACTCACTTGATGCATTTTAGATAGGAAAAATTAAATATATCAGTAATAATAGTTCGGTGTTTGGAAATAATATTTATACTATATTTGTGCTCTTTATAAATTGCATTCAAACTAATGTATTGTTATGCCATATATTACTGTTATGCAATATGTTAAGCTGTTATATTGTTATGCCAAAACTATTACATTTGTTCCTGCAGGCACAGGCTAAACATTGTATCTACATAAAAAGCAATACATTTTTGATTATTTGATTATTTTATATAGTTATCAATAGAATTGTAAACTATCTTATTTATAAATCTTTTCAAAATCAAGTATTTTGAGCTGGGCATTCAGGTCTTAAGCATTTGTCTCATTTATCTATGCCAGGGATGGGCAAACTTCGGCCCGCCGGAAGGTTTTATCCGGCCCTCGGATAGAATTTTAAGTTGCCGGTCCGAAGTAAATTAAAAGCAATATATATTTATACATTATATATCCATCTCCTTTTCTACTTTGCTTAAATATTATATCCCAAATTTATTATCTCACGCCCAGAAGATCATCGGTATATTTGCTTCTTATATGTGAACAAGTGTTTTCAACTTTGAACCTTAAAAAGAATAATTTCAGAAGTAGACTGACAGATGAGCATTCAGCCTCGTTCCTTAAAATCAGTACATCTCACTTCGAACCTCAGTATAAGAAACTTTTAAAAATGAAATCGCAATTTCATTCATCCCATTAACGAATTTAAACCATTAGGTACTTGTATATTGTTTTTAAAATTTTAGAAAAATTTATCTTGGGCCGCCAAACTTATTTTCTTTTGATTTTTGGCCCGCGGCCGAAAAAGTTTGTCCATCCCTGGTCTATGCGATGATCCGGCCTCGCAGGTAACTACCGCTTTGTATGATACAGACGGAATTTGGTGTTCTTCAATTTTGCCGTGTGCGTGCGGGGCATTCGCCGCCAGGAACAGGCCTTTGAAAGTAAGAAGAAATATGATGAGGACTTATGAATGCATATAGAACCAAATAAACGTGAATGCATCCGGATATCTCTTAACTTCAGAGTCGTTGCTTTGAAGAAGCATTATGTTGTTGTTTTCTAATCCCACTTGGACAAGTCAAGCACGTGAGTGAGAGGGTACACAAATTAAAGTGAAAGGATGCGCTTTACGTTTTAAGAACACTTCTAAGGTGGCGATTTTTTGCCCAAAGTGGATTTTCGTAATTTAGAAGCAGGAACCAAGAAGAGGACCCCAGACTTAATTTGTCCCCTTTAGAGGTATCATTTGAACTTGGAGGACTATGAATCTATTTTATATGTCGCAGACGTCACTAAACCTGATGGATTTTTGGCTGGATCGAGCCTACAACCCTTCGGTTATGAGCTTTTGCTGATTGAGCTACCACTGCTCAAAGCATTATTCTAACGCATTGATAAAAATGTGGTCTTCTAACTGCTAGCCAAAGGAATATATGAATATGCAACTAATAACTAGTGTAATCGAGTAATATATGGTTTCTGAGTGATATATGTAATGCTCTAAGATTCTAATTAAATAAAGCACTAGAGTGAAAGAAGTACTTTTTCAACCTTGTAAATATTCAGAAAGTGATAAAGAAGTAAATAGAAATAAAAAATGGACTAGAGTGAAATAAAGCACTTTTTCAACCCTGTAAACATTCAGAAAGTGTTATAGAAATAAATAAAAATAAATAATGGACTAGAGTGAAAGAAAGTACTTTTTCAACCCTGTAAATATTCAGAAAGTGTTATAGAAATAAATAGAAATAAATAATGGACTAGAGTGAAAGAAAGTACTTTTTCAACCCTGTAAATATTCAGAAAGTGTTATAGAAGTAAATAGAAATAAATAATGCACTAGAGTGAAAGAAAGTACTTTTTCAACCCTGTAAATATTCAGAAAGTGTTATAGAAATAAATAGAAATAAATAATGGACTAGAGTGAAAGAAAGTACTTTTTCAATCCTGTAAATATTCAGAAAGTGTTATAGACATAAATAGCAATAAATAATGGACTAGAGTGAAAGAAGTACTTTTTCAACCTTGTAAATATTCAGAAAATGATAAAGAAATAAATAGAAATAAATAATGTACTATAGTGAAAGAAAGTACTTTTTCAACCCTGTAAATATTCAGAAAGTGTTATAGAAGTAAATAGAAATAAATAATGGACTAGAAAGAAAGAAGTACTTTTTCAACTTTTTAAATATTCAGAAAATGATAAAGAAATAAATAGAAATAAATAATGGGCTAGAGTGAAAGAAATTACTTTTTAACCCTGTAAATATTCAGAAAGTGTTATAGAAGTAAATAAAAATAAATAATGGACTAGAGTGAAAGAAAGTACTTTTTCAACTCTGTAAACATTCAGAAAGTGTTATAGAAATAAATAGAAATAAATAATGGACTAGAGTGAAAGAAAGTACTTTTTCAACCCCCTAAATATTAAGAAAGTGTTATAGAAATAATAATGGACTAGAGGGAAATAAAGTACTTTTTCAACCCTGTAAAATTCAGAAAGTGTTATAGAAATAAATAATGGACTAAAGAGAAATAAAGTACTTTTTCAACCCTGTAAATATTCAGAAAGTGTTATAGAAATAAATAGAAATAAATAATGCACTAGGGTGAAAGAAAGTACTTTATCAACCCTGTAAATATTCAGAAAGTGTTATAGAAATAAATAAAAATAAATAATGGACTAGAGTGAAAGAAAGTACTTCTTCAACCCCCTAAATATTAAGAAAGTGTTATAGAAATAATAATGGACTAGAGGGAATTAAAGTACTTTTTCAACCCTGTATATATTCAGAAAGTGTTATAGAAATAAATTGAGATAAATAATGCACTAGAGTGAAAGAAAGTACTTTATCAACCTGTAAATATTCAGAAAATGCTATAGAAATAAATAATGGACTACAGTGAAAGAAAGTACTTTTTCAACCCTGTAAATATTCAGAAAGTGTTATAGAATTAAATACAAATAAATAATGGGCTAGTGTGAAAGAAGGTACTTTATCAACCTGTAAATATTCAGAAAATGTTATAGAAATAAATAATGGACTACAGTGAAAGAAAGTACTTTTTCAATCCTATAAGCATTCAAAAAGTGATATAGAAATAAATACAAATAAATAATGGACTAGAGTGAAAGAAAATGCTTTATGAACCTGTAAATATTCAGAAAGTGTTATAGAAATAATAATGGACTAGAGTGAAATAGAGTACTTTATCAACCCCGTAAATATTCAGAAAGTGTTAAAAAAATAAATTGAAATACCATAAAATAAATAAATAATGAGTTTTTTTTTAAGCTAAAAGTAAAGAGAAGAATTCGAGCTAAGAAGAATAACGATAATATTACTGATACAAAGTTTAAAAATATAATATTCTTCATTCTCCTATTATCTGAACTTATCGTTATTAAATTGATAATAGATAAATAAAGGTATCAATTTTGACCTTTGAATATGAGCCGATGACTTTCAATTGTTTTTTACTCGATGTCAAATGCAAAATAAGATATATATTGCTATATGCATAACTGACACCTTTGCGTACGTGACAATACACTAAAAACGTATAAAAGAGACAAATGACTGGAAGAGCAAAACTGACGTAACTCAAGAGTGAATAGCCAATTAATTTAAAATATTTATTCTCTAAAAAGGAGAGCTTATGTTGATGACGTCACCCAGTCCTAAATAAATTTACTTTGCTGTTTTTTTCACCCTCGTCTTACTTTACTCATGTAAGCCAAACAAGATTACAAGTGTATTTGGCACGCACTGGAAAATGTCTCTGAGATCTGATTTTTTGTCATTTATTAGGTCAATTGTTAAACATACAGCTTACGGCTAATAAGCAGTAAAGTTAAAAATGTAATTAAAAGCATTTTAGAATCATAACACTTTCAAAGTGTTCTTAATATCTTCCATGAAAGAGTGTTGATTGCTATCAAAAGGGGAAGGGCACAACCAGTCTCATACAAACTATGAACCTTCTAACGTAGATCGTATTTTAATTTATCGAGGTACTGACGTTAAGAGAATATATCATTGTATTAACTCTTTAAAAATATCTTGTAAATTAAAATTACGTTTTTCATACAGTTTATGACAGTTAGGTCATCGAAAACATTTTTTGTCCTACCCTGTAAATAGTTATATCATTTTGTTTTCATTACTCGCATCGTTCTGTACAAGTACTCTTCCATTTTCGACCAACCTGCTTCGTAAGTCGCATTTTTGACCATTTGAGTCTAGATCTGCAGTTCTGGTAATCAATTACAAAACGCAACAGAACAGGTTAATGGCGAATGGTGACATGTGCATAGAGCATACTATAGTCTTGCTACCCACTTTTTCAGTCCGTTTCAATCGCAAAAGCAGTAACTTCACATATATGTAACAGTAGTAAAGATCTTGACGAAACAAAAGTATCACCTGGAGAAATTGTTAAAAAACGAAAGAAAGTTTAAACATCTTTCTATGAAGGTGGTAAAATGGTCAAAGAAATAACATATAGTTCGGTTTTGGCCCATTCAGCAATTTCAACGATTCTAAAAGATGAAGTTAGACGAAAGAGGCGGTTATATCCAGGACTATCGCCCTTAAAAGTACAACTTCTGTTTCTTTTGTCATCTCTCTTACCTTCTAGAGGTCCAGATAACAATATCAACAAAATGATATTAATGTACTCATATCTTTGTTGAATTAATTTCAAGTTTATTGTATATTTTTTATTATTTTATAACTTACGTATATTAGTTCAACATAAGTTCCTCGTTTAACGACATTGTCGTCAGAGTGGTACATGGTCGTAAAGAGAGGAATACCTGTATACAAATAAGATATCTACACATTAGTGAGGTAATAATTAAAAAATATTCGTAATTAGCAAAGATACAATAATTAAAAGAGATAAAACTTCTATTTAAGGAAATTGATTTTCTTGCCAAGCTGGTAAAATCAGTTAAAGGGTCGCATGCTGGACGCCAGTTGGACAGTTCTTGCTAAAGCAACATCATTCTCTACCATTTTTCTATTTCTTTATTGAAAAATTTGTATTTTTTTTTTTTTTTTGCTTTTTTCCGGGAAAAACTGACATTTTCCTTTCCTCAGTCACTGTAAATACATTTCAAAACATTAATATGATGTAATAAGCAAACTATCGCTTCTATAATTATATTTATTCAGTCAGATGTTTCCTATCACACCATGTATCTTTGTAAACGATATTTGTATTTATTTTACTTTTGCCACAGACCTTGAAGAAATTAGTATTAATATTCATTAAAACTGTTCTCATTTAATTTCGTCTGAACAGAATGCGAAATCAATGGGAATCTAGTTGTTCATTTTGATGCATAGCACTTAATTACTATAATATTTTTTCAAAATCTTGATAAGAACCTTTTGCAGCTGTTGCTTCATTTACATCTCATCTAATTCCGTTTCAAATTTTGAAAGAATGATAAGTTAATTCATAAGCTTTTGTATTTTTTACAAAATGGATGCATTTGTCCTTTCCCACGGGTTTATAACTTTTGATTAAATCACAAGACACGTTCTGAAACTAGTTTTGATATTTAAGCGAGGTTTCCAGCTTCTCTTGTGTGTGTGAGAGAGGGATCATGGCTATGTTCGTACGATAAGGAAATGTTTAAAGTGTTTATTTTGGGGACACCTACAGAATAAAAATTAGAAGGAAAAACTTCTAATATCCATTTATGGTTTAAGAACGGTGGTTTTAATATTTTAGAAAATGCTTTTTTTTATGTAGAATTGCCATATTTACTCTTGTATAAAGCATATTTTTTATTTAAAATATAAGGCAAAAATTCAAGATACGCGTTAGACAAGGATAATTTTTTATTGATTTATGTGATCACCCAATATATGTATGGATAAAAAGGTGTCAAGGAAAACTAAAAGGGAAAAAATACTAGATGTATATATCCTCATTATCGTTCTCTTTTTACATAATATTTCTAGCTGTACTATTTATTAACTACGCTGAATTTTTCGCTTAAAGCTCGGTTTCCAATTTTTTTGTTGCATATTGCACTGCGGGCAACTTAAATGCCAATGTATGTAAAGCGGTGAAAATTAATCCGCCCGTCACATAGAATTAGATTTTATTATTTTTATTTGACCGGGCTTGCTGGGCAAGGATAAGCCTAGACAACTAGCTTAGTGAAGATATTGCAGTCGAGTCATTTTACAAAAAGAAAAAAGCGGCAGTCTAAAGTGGAACTTAAACTTTTATTTGAGATCTAAGCAAAAGAACATACTTCTCAGTTAAAGACAAAGAAGGAAATGATACATGAAAATATAAAGTCGGCCCCACGGCGAATGAAACATGGAAAATTTTCCCAAGGAACCGGCAACTGAGTCAGCGAATTTAACAGTAAAAAGGAACTTTGATCAGGGGCTGACTGAGCCATTCGCCAGCGACAGCTGGAAAAAGCGGTGAGGGGACAGACAATTTGCATTTATTTGAAAGATAGCTTTGGGAAATGGGCTGGGAGAATTAAAGCCACGAACTCTCCTTTTAACAAAAAATTTTATGGCTGAAAAAATAGATTTGAAAGAATTAAGAAGTTAAAAAATGAGAATTTTTAAGAGATATTTTAAGCGTAATAATTTTAGAATATTAAATGCAGAATTCTGTTTTTTCTCCCTCTAACTCGTAAATTGCCACCAAATACTCTTGTCTCATAAAATTAAAAGGAATAAAGGAAATACAATCCCAACTGTAATACCCTTTAAAACTGGACGTGATGCACGGGGTTTTATATTTCAGCTCCCACAGTATTGGCCAAACACCCTCTTCCCTCAAATTCTCAAATGTCCGATAGCAAAGGATTCGTTAAAAATGGAGTAATCTTTAGAATGACATTGAAAGAGCGCTGGAATTGATTAATTGGATCTACGTAACAAATGGTTTACAATCTGCAAAAATTCACCCTTTTTAAAAAAAATAAATAAATAAATAAATAAATAAATAAAAAGTGTATATTATATATGGTAATACGGTAATATTAATAAAATTAGATACCTTATACCCCATGTCAATATTATTTCAACTTGTTATTTTAAAATGCAAATTTCTTAAACTGTTTGAATATTTATTAGATTTATTAACATATTTTTAAGTTGTTTTGTATCTATTTTCAAGTTAAAGTTTTAACAAACATTTAATATAAGCTGCTTTGTACTTACAGCAAACCAATGCCAAATGGATGGTTTTTAATGGCTGAAATGTTAATCGTTTGGTGGGATCTAAATTAGAAACAGTTTTATGTTGGTGTTACGGAAATAGCGGCACCGCAAAATATTTTTTCGGGATTATTTAAAAACTAATGCTGTACAAATGAATTTGATAAACAAATAGTTTTATATTTGTAAATAATGAAGAAAATAAACAGTTTATAAAAATGTGTTGAAAATGGAATAAAAAAATCATATTTACATATTTTGTATATTTTAAATATTTTATACATTTCTGGTCAAATATAAATAGTATTGCACATATTAAAACTCAGAAAATAAGGTAACGAAAACTTAGTCATTAATTATAATAAATTTAGTCAGAACGTAAATGACTTCATTTCTAATGTTTAATTTATGAAAAATTTAAGGAATTAAATTTAATTTTTTAATAAACAGACTGATATGATTTTTTTAATAAAAATCAATATTTTTACCAACCTTGAGTTGGTATTGGTTTGATCGTTGATAGTAGATGTCAAGAAATAACTACCATTGGGTAATTCGTTATTTATATGAGTCAGAAAATAATTATTTAAATGAGTCAACTGTTGATAATTAGACTGAGGCATTGATTGGTATTAGTTTTCCCGATGATTATACAAATCAGAAAATAATTGGTATTAGATCTACCATGGTCTATATGCATTGGGAAGTGATATCTTCGTTACAGTACTGTGTTTATTTGAAATAGTAAATAAATCTCTGATAACAGTTTTTTATATATAAAATATTCTAGGATATTTAAAATGATTTTTACTCACTCGTCATGACATGCTTTAGTTATTCAAAGTTGTTTAAATTTCATATTTGATTTATACAGTACATAATAACTTATGATATTTATCAGTATATATTCTTCAGAGATGACTCGAGTATTAATGGGTTAAATAAGGATTCCAACACACTTTTCACTGAAACTCGTGACTCTAACAAATAAATAATACATGTAGATAATTGTGAACGGAAAATATACAGCGAAGATTCATACGTATAATCTATACTAAAACTAAACTCTTCTGCACAACAGTCCCTAGGGTGCTAAAACAGTGCCAATCTCCGTTTACGTAAACAAGGGCCCTGGGATGTGAAGCATATGTTCCGGTTAGGTGGTCAATCTTACGCGGAACCCCCAGTGTTTAGTTCCCCAGCACGCTTGGTCCTCAGTCCATCTACCCACTGAAGGGTTTGGTTTGGCTTGGTTTGGAGTGCTACAGTCTACTTTTTGCAACACGAGGGCTAATGAGACCGGGACCTACATCTTAAAGCCGATTCAGAACGGCTACGAACATCCATGCCACTGTGGGATTCGAACCCACGAACTCCGGTTCCGAAGGCCAGCACTCTAACCAATCGGCCATCGTTCGGCGTACCCACTGAAGGGAGAGAAGGCTGAGATCAACCTTGCCCAGCCCTGGGATCGAACCTCGAACCTGTGTCATGAGAGCGCGAGCGCTACACCAACGCCACTACAATCTATAGTAAAAAAGTAAAAATATTAAAATCATAGTCAACTTGAAAGCAATAACTCTTACTCTAGCATACTCAGTAACTGTAAATAGTTAAAGAAAAAACAAACAGTGGAATTTTTAGTTGTTATACTGGGTTACAAGTAAACTTAAGTTACTTACAAACTTAAGTTATAAGTTAAAGGAAAATATCCTTTCGTGATACATAGCTTGGGTATTTCTACAGAAAGAGGAAAAATATTTTGAATCAGTGGGGATCTCTGTGGACTTTAATAAAGTGTACTCAGGTATCTGATATATTTATTTCGAATGAAGCAGAAAGTTAGGAAAGTGAGAGGTCAACGGAAGGCTTGGTAGCGCACACATATATATCTTTCCTGATCGATAGTTTTAGCATTTAGTCGATAAGAATCGGAACTGGAGAAAACCAGCTGGATTTGGAACCTCTCCCACTCATTCTCTGTGTCAATGAACCAGATCTCCTTCCCCGAGAGAAGGAGAGGAATCCTAGCTAAGGATCACGCAGAACGAACGCTGTGACCCATGAGGAAGCGGTAAAAAAGAGGCATTCCCTTTCCCTAAACACTTTCGGCTTGGAGAGGTCACTGGCCTAGAAACACAGTACGCCACTGGCTGGAGAGTTGACCCGTTCTCTCTTCGTGTGCAAATCATGAGTGGTTGGTAGTTGGGTGTTCCTTTTTGTTCTTACGCTCAGTGGATTGATCTGTTACGGGCTTTAAGTTGGATATATTTAGCAAATGCTTTTTTACAGTTTTGATTCCGTAATTCACGCGTAGGAGAGATGACGGTTTTTAGCTGTAGAAATTGTTTTAAATGTTGCAATAGGTCAGCGGCTTTTCCGCTTTCGACTTAGCCCAAATAGTTCTTGTGTTTTCGCTCGGTCATAGTTGTGACTTTCGGTTTTCTTATTAGAACTCTCGGGAAAATGTGCTTGTATATTCTTCATTTTGCAATCACATGCACTGTTAACATATATTGTAAAGACTAAGGATCCACTTCTTACTCCTAACATGAACCACAAATATTTTTGCAATGACAAACAGAATTAGCACTTAGGATTATTGTACCGTATGACTTTTAACAATTTTGAAGGATTTCTGGTTGATGTAGGCATAAATGAGGGTAAAAGTTCTTGTTATTAATTATTGCAAATATTAAAGAAAATTGTTTTGAAGTTGTTTAATCCTAAAGTAATAACTGACTATTTGGTTCGCGATTGTTTATATGTAATGAAAATTTTAAGATTATCTTAATATAACATTAAATTGAAGATTTTGGGGAAAAAGCTCAATTAATAATGAATATAAAAAGTTTTATTAAACAAAATCCTGTTTACCAACATAATTTACAAAATACGATTTGAATATTTGAGTTCAACAAAGAGTAGTTTTAAAGCAATTTATGTCGTACATACTTTTTTTTTTACTCTATTGAAAATCATGTTGTTTCTTTCTTGACCACGTGTGCAAATCATGAGTGGTTGGTAGTTGGGTGTTCCTTTTTGTTCTTAAGCTCAGTGGATTGATCTGTTACGAGCTTTAAGTTGGATATATATAGTAAATGCTTTTTACAATTTTGATTCCTTAATTCACGCGTAGGAGAGATGACGGTTTTTAGCAGTAGAAATTGTTTTAAATGTTGCAATAGGTCAGCGGCTTTTCCGCTTTCGACTTAGCCCAAATAGTTCTTGTGTTTTCACTCGGTCATAGCTGTGACTTTCGGTTTTCTTATTAGAACTCTCACTCTTATTAGGATCTCTTTTCTTATTAGAGATCCACTTTCTACTCCTAACATAAACCACATATATTTTTGCAATGATAAACAGAATTAGCACTTAGGGCTGTTGTACCGTATGGCTTTTAACCATTTTGAAGGACTTCTGGTTGATGTAGGCATAAATTAGGGTAGAATTTCTTGTTATTAATTATTGCAAATATTAAAGAAAATTGCTTGACAGTTGTATTATCCTAAAGTAATAATTGACTAGATGGTTCGCAATTGTTTATATGTATAAGATTATCTTAATATAACACCAAACTGAAGATTTTGGGGTAAAAGCTCCCAATTGATAATGAATATAAAAAGTTTTATTAAACAAAATCCTGTTTACCAACATATTACCAACATAATTTACAAAATACAATTTGAATATTTGAGTTCAACAAAGAGTAGTTTTAAAGCAATTTATATCATATACACTTTTTTTTACTCTATTGAAAGTCATGTTGTTTCTTTAATGACCACTTGTGCAAATCATGAGTGGTTGGTAGTTGGGTGTTCCTTTTTCTTCTTAAGCTCAGTGGATTGATATATTATGAGATTTAAGTTGGATATATTTAGCAAATGCTTTTTACAGTTTTGATTCCGGAATTCACGCGTAGGTGAGATAACGGTTTTTAGCTGTAGAAATTGTTTTAAGTGTTGCAATAGGTCAGCGGCTTTTCTGCTTTCGACTTAGCCCAAATATATAGTGTTTTTGCTCGATCAAAGCTATGACTTCCTGTTTTCTTATTTCTCTCAGGTCGGAAAATGTGGTTGTTATTATTCATTTTGCAATCACGCGAACTGTTAACATATATTGGAATGAAAATCCATGCAACCACATACGCTGTTAACATATATTGTTATGACTAAGGATCCACTTCCTACTCTTAAGATAAACCACCAATTTTTTAAGTCTCAAACAGAATTAGAACGTAGTGCTGTTGTACCTTTAAGCATTTTGAAGAACTTCTGGTTGATTTAGGCATAAATGTGGGTATAATTTCTTGTTATTAATTATTGTAGATATTAAAGAAAATTGCTTGGCAGTTGTATTATCCTAAAGTAATAACTGACTAGACGGTTCGCAATTGTTTATATGTAATGAAAATTTTAAGATTATCTTAATATAACATTAAACTGAAGATTTTGGGGTTAAAGGTTACAATTGATAATGAATATAAAAAGTTTTATTAAACAAAATCCTGTTTACTAACATAATTTACAAAATACAATTTGAATATTTGTTCAACAAAGAGTAGTTTTAAAGCAATTTATACTTTTTTTTACTCTATTGAAAGTCATGTTTCTTTCTTGACCACGTGTGCAAATCATGAGTGGTTGGTAGTTGGGTGTTCCTTTTTGTTTTTACGATCAGTGGATTCATCTGTTACGAGCTTTAAGTTGGATATATTTAGCAAATGCTTTTTACAGTTTTGATTCCGTAATTCACGCGTAGGAGAGATGACGGTCTTTAGCTGTAGAAATTGTTTTAAATGTTGCAATAGGTCAGCTGCTTTTCCGCTTTCGACTTAGCCCAAATATATAATGTTTTTGCTCGGTCATAGCTATGACTTTCGGTTTTCTTATTTCTCTCAGGTCGGAAAATGTGCTTGCTTATTCTTCATTTTGCAATCACGCGCACTGTTAACATATATTGGAATGAAAACCCATGCAATCACATGCACTGTTAACATATATTGTAATGACTAAGGATCCACTTCCTACTCTTAACATGAACCACAATTTTTTGCAGAGTCAAACAGAATTAGCACGTAGGGCTGTTGTACCGTATGACTTTTAATCATTTTAATGAACTTCTGATTGAAATAGGCATAAAATAGGGTTGAATTTCTTGCTAATTATTGCAAATATTAAAGAGAATTGCTTGACAGTTGTATTATAATAAAGTAGTAACTGACTAGATGGTTTGCAATTGTTTATATGCAATGAAAGTTTTAAGATTATCTTAATATAGCATTAAATTGAAGATTTGGGGGTAAAAACTCACGATTAATAATGAATATAAAAAGTTATATTAAACGAAACCCCGTTTACCAACATAATTTACAAAATACAATTTGAATATTTAAGTTCAACAAAGGGTAGTTTTAAAGCAATTTATGTGGAATATACTTTTTTTTTACTCTATTGTAAGTCATGTTGTTTCTTTCTTCACCACTCTATCAGATTTGACACAGATTCATACCACCTTTGGAACTAATGTATTTGATAAGCTGAGAACTAGTCGACTACATTGCCATCTACCATATTACTATTGTTATTGTGAACTATAGAGGAAATTGACGTATGTGATATATTGGTTAAATTGGAAAAAATTATTTAATATACAATGTGTCGATCTGGGAATAAAAGGGTTAAACAACAATATTATACATTCTTTTTTATAGATAAAAATAATTCTATCGTAGGAAAGTTTTTTATTACCTATATTAACAACTAATTTTTAGTTGATAAACAACCAGGTCTGGGAAAATCCACTGAAAAATGAATAAGTAGGATTTTAAAAATGCCAATTTTTGTCTTTAGTTGTAATATTCTGCATAACCAAATATAGATATAGCCAAATAAAGTTGGTAATATTTTCTGAATTTAAATTGATATATGTCTCTCACTATTTTATCAATAATTTTTTCCTTTTTTTGTAAACAGTTAGGATTGAATTAAGGTTTTCAAGGCTGTTAGAAAACACTGTCAATAATAATAATAATAATAATAATAATAATAATACTTGTACAACATTCTTAGATTAGGACTTTCAGTAAACATGGATATATGGATTATGTAAAGGAATTTCACTTAACCCTTTCTACAAGTTTTCTTTAATTACTTCGGATATTTTATACAGTCATTAAATACGATAGATTTGAAAGGACATTAAATAATTCCACTGTATGGGAAAATAATTATCCTTAACCATGTAACTTGAAATTAATTTTATCAGAAAGATACTTTGTAAGACATCACTGATCCTCATTCATAACCATAACAATGTATGAAGAAGCTATGAAGATAAAAAAATACAACATAATAAAATACAACATAATAAAATAACTACAGTCTATCCTAGCTATAACAAACTTTACGACCAAAGAAATTGATACGCTATGTCAGAATCGTCGAGTAAAATGTTAGATTCTAAAAAGATGTAAATCATTTCTTTTTAATAGTATTCTAAAAAGTTGTAATTGGAAAAAATGATAAAAATCTATTTAAAATTATCTTTAATGACTTAAGTCAGTTAAATTAAATTGATTAATTGCATATCAAATCTCATAAATGTTGATTCACTAAATCTGAAGTTAAATGAAAAAATTTTCTTTAAATGTTTCGCACTGTATTGATACAGAACTAATTGCTAATCTGCTGATTGCCAAGCTGCGATTTCAAAAAAATTTAATAAATTTACAATACAATTAAGAACTACAACACTTTCTCTTCTTCCATTTGTATGGACTAAAATTCATCAATATCTTGTATTTTGTTGTGATATTAAAAACAAAATACTGTTTAGACAACTGAGAAAATGTTCAGAAAAAAATCAATGGATGACTAAATAAAAGGTCTGTTACATTTGATTTCTTAGATTTCAGAGGTTTGCAGGTTTGCTATACAATAATAATAATAATAATAATAATAATAATAATAATAATATATATATATATCTATATATATATATATATATATATATATATGTGTGTGTGTGTGTGTGTGTGTAATAATATCAATATCTAAGCTCTAGTGTCTATCCAAAATTACCCTTTTCATTTTTCTAGATCTTAATTTCTTCTCTCTATATTAATCATATTTTCCCAGCCATGCAAATTGAACGAGGAAGTTTTCATTCTTTCAGCCGAACCCCGAAATTCTTTCTGTGATTCCCAAAACAGAAAATGATATTGCTGGCATTTTAAAGAGGAAGCAATAACTCTCCCAGGAAAATCTGTAACGATCAGCAATAATACTCTTCTGAAACGCCATACTTTGGCAGATGGCTCTAATCAAAGGTTACTCTTACTAAGCAATTAACTGTTGCCTCAACATTTTCCCACGACACCAAACTACACACAAGTTTTGGTCGTCTCTAGCAAAAGGTTGGCATTGGAGAGAGCGTTGTGACACCGTCCGGTTTAGATGCCTCTGGATTTTGTCCGAATTTGAGAAGATGAAATAAAGGTTACGTACGGCCACGACGACTGATGTGTTTCTTTCGAACAGACGTTTAGCGGGACTCTTGGCAGCCCAGCATGCCCGGGTGAGGAAAATAATAGGGGCAATTTCAAGAGAAGTTTTCAAGTGTAAATTTGGGGTAGTTAGTCCCCGCTGATTACACACACACACACACACTATATATATATATAGAGAGAGAGAGAGAGAGATAGGTAGATATATATATAAATAGATAAATTAGCTTTAAAATTAGTAAAAAATAACGGGATCAAAATTTTCTTTCGTTATATGGCAAGTTAAGTACAA
Organism: Pardosa pseudoannulata; assembly: GCA_032207245.1. Taxonomy (NCBI): domain Eukaryota; kingdom Metazoa; phylum Arthropoda; class Arachnida; order Araneae; family Lycosidae; genus Pardosa; species Pardosa pseudoannulata. The sequence goes on from CM063504.1 coordinate 84,899,514, forward strand.
CAGGGTTCAGATGTACTACATAAACTGCTATCATACTGAAGCTACACGTGTTCTCTATTAATTTGCAAAACATATACACATTTATAAAGTTTTCATTGAAATTTACTTAAATCCTACATTAAGCTAATATTAAGTTTTGACCATAGATCTTATCTAAAATAATCAGAATTAGAATAAAATAAAGCTAATGTTAGTGTAGGAAAGCACATTTCGGGGCCAGACGAACCCTCCGTTAGTCTGCACAATGGTACAGAGTAGAAAAAAAATTGAGGGATGCAAAATTGTCAAAACAAAATGAGAAAAAAAAATCTAAATGAAGTTTCTAAATTAATTACAATTAGAAAATACTCTGAAAAATATTTAAAAACAATCAAACATTCCAATTTTATGAACTAATAATCACAAAACTTCTACTCCAGTAATTTTTGCCAGTTGCAAAGAACCATTGTAACAGGTGGATGTAAACAGCAGGGAACTTTTTGTAATAGTGCTTTAGTTTGAATCACTACGGTCTGTTATTTTTCAACATGAATGCTAATGAAACCGGGGCCTACTGCGTAAATCCATTTACTTACGGTTACGAACATCCATACCAGTAGCGGTATTCGAACCCGTGAACTCTAATACGGAAGAGCAGCTCCCTATCTATTTGGTCATCAAAATATCATTTGTTTGTTCCATATTGGAAAAAGATTTACCACGTTTGGACGTCTTGAAATCGATACCAATAAAAAAATTTGCTCCAAACTTGACATTTGCTATAAGCATTTTACTAACTTTTCCATAAGTTTTGCATCGGGGGAACATAGTTTTTGGAAACTAAAAATAATCAAGAACTGTTTGAGAATAACAACAACTTAAATGAGGCTGTTGAACCTCACTTCATTAGGAAATACGTTTGAAATTAATAAAAATATAGATGTTTATGAATTAGAGAGTTCTCTTAGTTAACAGTTCGTGAAAGAAAAGAATCTTCTAAATTGTACTCTACTTTTTAAATAAAGTATTTCAAGTAAAAACGTTATTATTAATATTTGTGTTAATTAATGGGTTACATTGTTAATTTTTTAGCGATCGCTAAAATATGTAAAAAGATTTTTTAAAGATTAAATTAAATTTAATTTGTAATTTTAAAATAGTTACACAGTAGTTCCATAGGGGCGCAATGTTTTACTTTTACAAGGAGCAGTTCAAAGGCTAAATCCAATTCTATATGTTTGCTTAGATCATAAATGCATCCAACGCTATAGTCATAAATGCTTATTAATACGAAAGAGCTTAGAATTAGACTACATTCTGTATTTTATATTTGGAAACAATTTGAATGTAAATATTTATTAATGTAAATATTTATAATGTAAATGTTTATTTTGAAGCTATGATTTATCTTATATGACAGGGGTGGCCAACCTGCTCTCGCGAGCCACATACGGCTCTTTGAAGGATTATTTGTATCTCTCGATAAATGTACCCGAGTTTTCTTTTCATTTTTGGGTTATTAAATTTTAAAAAAATTATCACAACTGATGGAGCTCTGGCAATGCTGGATAAAAAAAAAATCGGTCTTACTGGGCTCTTAAGAGATGATTCTCAAATTCCACAATTCATACCGATTCACTACATAATTCACCGAGAACATCTGTTTACAAAATATTTAAAATATCCTGGTATTATGAAAACAGTGTAACACATTGTAAATTGCATTTGCACCAATGGAAAAAATCGGTCTTACTGGGCTCTTAAGAGATGATTCTCAAATTCCACAATTCATACCGATTCACTACATAATTCACCGAGAACATCTGTTTACAAAATATTTAAAATATCCTGATGTTATGAAAACAGTGTAAAACATTGTAAATTGCATTTGCACCAATGGAAAAAATCGGTCTTACTGGGCTCTTAAGAGATGATTCTCCAATTCCACAATTCATACCGATTCACTACATAATTCACCAAGAACATCTGTTTACAAAATATTTAAAATATCCTGGTATTATGAAAACAGTGTAACACATTGTAAATTGCATTTGCACCAATGGAAAAAATCGGTCTTACTGGGGTCTTAAGAGATGATTCTCAAATTTCACAATTCATACCGATTCACTACATAATTCACCGAGAACATCTGTTTACAAAATATTTAAAATATCCTGGTGTTATGAAAACAGTGTAACACATTGTAAATTGCATTTGCACCAATGGAAAAAATCGGTCTTACTGGGCTCTTAAGAGATGATTCTCAAATTCGGATTCCTACCGATTCACTACATAATTCACCGAGAACATCTCGTTACAAAATATTTAAAATATCCTGATGTTATGAAAACAGTGTAACACATTGTAAATTGCATTTGCACCAATGGAAAAAATCGGTCTTACTGGGCTCTTAAGAGATGATTCTCAAATTCCACAATTCATACCGATTCACTACATAATTCACCGAGAACATCTGTTTACAAAATATTTAAAATATCCTGGTATTATGAAAACAGTGTAACACATTGTAAATTGCATTTGCACCAATGGAAAAAATCATCGAGAATTCAAACATTTCCTTGAAAAATTAAAGGACGAAGAACTTCTAAATAACATTCAATAAATATAATTTCTGTAAAAAAATTTTAATACCTTTTCTGCATACCTTTTAAATACGCATTTCATTGCGGCTCGCAAAAAATTTCAAATTTTGAAAAATGGCTCGGACTATCAAGGAGCTTGACCACCCCTGTTATACGATTTCATCTTGAAGACTTCTAAAACATTTTTCTACTGTTTGAAGCAGGAAAAAAATGAATGATGAACAATTGTATTTTCTTTATTAAAAATTTGTTTTAAAACGGTTATTTTTTATAATCGATATGAAGACTTGTAAAATAATAAATAATTTTATTTTGTCTCAATATAGATGTGAATTAAATGAGATATGATAGCATTATGAATGTGGTATATATTCATTATGAAAGTGTCTAAAGTAAAGGAATTTTACTATATATTTGAAATTACAAACACAACTGAGGTATAACACTTAGGATATTAAGAAATTACTAAAAGTCAGACCTCATTAAGTAACATAAATATATTTATAAACTATTACTTGATCTATTTATTAGATTATTTTTACTAGGCATTTTATGCGATAAAGCTCTCTTATATTTATCAAGACAGTTTATCTCTAACGAGTGATTAATATGTATGAGTCTAAACCGCTTCGATTAAGTCACTTGTATAAGTATCACCTGTAATAAATATCATATATCATTTCGAAATAATCAGTGCACAAATGATGGACGGATAAGATTATAGAATGAAAAATGTACCTAATTACGAATAGATAAAATAAGATTTCTGTATGTCAGATAACTATCGATTTGCAACTGAGTTTAAAAAACAGACATATTACGCTCCCTTCAGTTCTAAAGTAGAGAAATCGATGCATTTGAAGTGAATACGGCTTTGATTTTCAACAACCTGAATTCACTTACATTTCAACTAAACTGAAGAGTTTAAGACAGTAGACCAATGACTCTAGGTTCAATATTCTGCAATTGGCTATAGACTGTGGCTGCACTGAACTCACCGCATACAGAATTCTGATTCCAGTAGTGGCAACACTACAGACTAGCTATATTCAATTCTACTGTGTGACTTGCAGTAAGTGTATATACCGTTTTCTCACGTTGTTCGTGTTGCTCAGATTTTTACCATTAATAAATGTTTAGTCATGTTTATTTAGCTGAAGTCACTTTGTAATCAACCCTTACACGAGCACACTGCAAGATCATATGGGTAGTTATATGGCCAGTGTTTCTTACAGACAATAAATGATCTCAGTTCACGACAATCTGTAGTAAATGGTAAAATTTAGGGATCGTTTCAATATTTGTACTTACAATATTCTTTAGTGAAACTGATGCAATGGGAAAATTAAAACATATTTAAATACAGAATTTGGGAGAAATAGCCGAGTAGACTAATCATTGGAACTGCTAGTTGATCAGTAGTTCACTCTAGGAGTTTTCAACCGCAAGTAAAAGCTGGAAGGCCTTATTATACTGTTGATATCGGTTAGATAGTCAGGAATCATGAAAAGGCTTGTAGGAAGCTTATGTTTCTATATTTAAATGAAGTTCTTATTTTCATCGGTTGTGATTTAGTTTGGGGTAGGACAATATTCCTTGATACTGTTTAGAAGAAACATTGGACTTAGCCCTATTCTATAAATTAATTTTGACAGAAAAGATGCCACAGGTGCTATAATTCTTCTATCCTTAAATATTTTCTATGTGTCCGAAGTAAGGCTACAGTAAGACCCCGCTTAACGCTGTTTCGTTTAGCGCTGTTTCGGTTTAGAGCTCTTTTATTTCAACCCGGGGATTCGCCGAAATTCCTTGCAGAGCTACATATCCAAACAATGTAGTTGTGTTTCTTGTTTGGTGCGGTGCTGTACGGACGCATTTTTATCATTTGAAACATTTGTTGACATTATTGTCAGTATAAATTTATATAATAATATAACGATTAATACAGTGACAAATATTATGATTTTTAGTTTTTATCATGGGTGATATTAAAAAACAAGAAAAGATGAGGTAAATGTAGAAGACGTCGAAGAAATAGTTCAAGAAATACCAGCTAATCTTTCTAATGATGAGCTCAAGGAATTAACCGAGCAAGAAGAAAACAAAAATATTGATAGTAGTGACTTCGAAGAAGAGCAAAAAGAAATTTCGATGGCGTTTGTGAAAAGGAGTTTGACCACTATAACTGAAATTATGGACCAATTTGTTGAAAAGGATCTAAATTTTGACAGCGAAAGCAAGACGGGTGTTATAGATGCTTTATCCACTTATCAACAACTTCTAACAGAATACTAAAGGAAAACGCAAACTACATTAGATGCCTTCTTGACAAAAAGGCAGAAAATTGAAAACACAGAATAAATTGAATGATATGACTGACTTAGAATTTTATTTGTTTTTATAAGTATATTCGTTTATATTGATTTTATTTTTGTAAAAAATAAATGTTCGATTTTATTTTTATTAAAATAACATTATTGTGGGAAAAAGAAACGACCATCGTTAACTACACAACATTTATTACGATTAGCAGGACAAATACAAATAGACATAAAATAATTAAAGAATACGGGCAACCGAGCGATACGTCTTATCGGCTCGCCAGCGGAGTGATCATTTGTCGTCAGGCTGCAGGGTACAACTGAAGTGGTGCTCTTGAGATACATTCCACAAATGAAGTTGATGGCGGAAAATTCCTATATTATTAAATTTAATACCTAACCAATTTTAACCATTATTTACATGTTAAGATAGCTTCGTTTAGCTCTGTTTCGTATTACGCTCTACGTTGATGGAATGTATCCCCCGCGTTCAGCGGTCTTACTGTATTTTCATTACCTTAATTTAGGGTAGATAAGCCTCCTAGGCGTATACGCCGCACACTATTAGTTTTAAGCAGTAAGTCCCAATTTCATTAGTCCCCGTGTTGCAAAAATGTTTGCTATTGCAGTCCAAACAAACAAAACTAATTGTTTTTATTCAGACTTTCAAGGCCAGATGAATCTGTAGGCTTTAAATTGTCCTAGAAAAATACAGCGATCTCCAGCTCCGTACACCAATGCCTTATTCGGTTCAGACGCATTTACATAGGAATAGCACTCGCTGACACCGTATGGTATTGTATATCGAATTTACCCTCTATTAGTGTATTTTCGTATGGCTCAATACAAAAATACACTAATAGATCGTGAATTGAGGCATAGGAAAAATGTTTAGTAAAAATTATTTTTGGACCGGTTGCAGAAAAAAAAAATTCCTACAGACACGGCGACATCTGCCCGATTATCCATTAAAATTACCGTGCTATTTTTTCTAGATTTACATCAATTCTGCTCTATATTTGCCCGTTCTATGCGACTAAGTTGCCAAGGAAAGCAATAGGAAAACATGTATAAAATTCAACTGCTGCCCTTTTCCTTATATCACGATGCAACCTCGCTGGCAATTCGCCCCAAACTCACATATATGTTGAAGGTAAATAATATAAAAATTAATTCACTTCATTAAAGTATATAGCATAGGCGAAAACAGTTATTTTCGACTGAAGGACTGAGAAAACGAGTAATTAACAAGTGTTATTTACTGAAGGCGGAAATAATCGTGAACAAGCTGCGAATTGAAAAAGAAAAGTGTCAACAACCTCCCTTACAAATATCCTGCTGCCGTTCTGCGGTAAAAAACTTAACATTTAAAGAGATAGGATTCTCGCGTATTAATTATGCATCGCGGGATACACAACACAGGCGAGAAGGTAAAAAATAGAAACCTTCTGAGTAATCAGTCTAACCAATCAACGGAAAAAATAGAGTGAGGAACTAATTGCTGGATTTCTGGAGAAGGAAATATTCCTAAAGTGTGTTAAACGGAAATGACGTGAAATCCCTTTTATATATCATTACCAGGCTCTGAATTCAGAAGAGTTTTATTAATCACAGACATAATGGATGGACTTTTGAAAAAAAGCAAACAGAGAAGACTAAACGAAAAGAATAGATTAAAACTTCCTGTAGTAAGATGTAATCTAAAATTGATTTCCACTTCTTCTCGTTTTGTATGGACCGCTAATTTTGAGTATGAGTATTGCCTATTATAAAATGCTATGTCCTTGTCAAATTAGAACTAGTGCAGTAAATAATTGGCTGTATTGCTTCAAATAATATCAAATCTATTATAAAATGAGACATTACATAATGCATGTTGAAAATACTTTTAAATCAACTCTATTCTTGAAATAAGGGCTCGCTGCATCTACCCGATGCTTAACGGTTGTCAGTGTTTGAACAAGCAAGCAATAAAGCGCATGGGAATTATCAAAACAACAACTTTAATTCAACTCAAAAAGCATAACAATATTTATACTACTGCTCTTTTTTATAGCATCTACCACGTTACTTGCATTCACTTCATTTCAACAAGTGACATAATATAAAATCAAGTAAATGAATCAAATCTTAAAATAAAAATTAAGGTTAAAATATAAAATATATATTAAGGAGGCTAAAACAGAAGTTCATGATTAAAAAAGGATGGGGAAATTCAGTGACAATATACAACAGCTCAAGTCCCCAAAAATGAATGACGTTATACTGACGCGAAAGCCGCAACACTGCACGTGTAGTGCACAGTTGCAGTGCATAGTTGTGCAGTAACTATAGTGCACAACTATATTATACATGTAGTGTGTATTTATGTGGGTAATTTTGTAAATTTTCGACTTTCTCGGTTCACATTGATCATGAAAATGAAAATGAAATACTTAAGAAAATAGCATCTTTAGAAGCTTTAAAAGTTTCATTATAATAGTTCTAATTTGATTCTTTATTAAATAACAAGTTCTGTTCCTTTAAAGGACTTTTGGATTAATGCGAGACGTTGTGATAAAATAGAAACTCTAAATAATCTTCAAGATTTAGAAAAATACACATTTAATAGAGTTTAAACCAAACAACAAAGAGATCTTCTCTATCACACTATAAACTACGGGTAATCCACGGCAGAGATTTGAAAACAAAAGTAGTAGTAGAAGTTGTAGTAGTATCCCCGGCAGAGATATGAAAACAGAAGTTGTAGTAGTTACAAACGTGGCATTTAAAATGATAAATAGATATTGCTACACGCCACGTTAGTAACTACTACAACTTCTACTACTACTTCTGTTTTTAAATCTCTGCCGGGGATTTCCCGTCGTTTGTAGTGTGCTATAGAAGATCGCTTTGTTGTTTGGTTTAAACTCTATTAACTGTGAATTTTTAAATCTTGAAGATTATTTAGAGTTTCCATTTTATCACAACGTCTCGCATACTCCAAAATGGTGACCCGGACGTGATTTTAAACATATATGACCAATATTTTTTACAAATATCGAAGACAAATTGTTAATTATTTTTTCTCTACATGAAAGCGAAAAAGTTATTTTAACAGAGTTATTTGTTCTAGAGTTACATCAAGTTTAATAAGCCTTTAAATTTTAAAGTTTTTAATTTTTAACTATCAAAATTTAACAAAATCAATGGTTAGTTATAAAACGATTAATTGTTACAACAACGAATTATTTTCCAATACCAATTCCCGTATCAGCATATATTTAGGGAAAAATTTATTACAAAACCATTAAATATTAGAAAACAGAATATTTGCCGCCTTATGAATGAAGTTCGAAACTGAAAAGCGTAAAAAGGAAAATTGTTTATTAGATTTATTTTAAATATTAATATAAACAATATTTCGAAGGTATTTTCACCCACACAAGCTTCTGTTTATACTAGAAAATTGTTGTGCGTATCTCTATTAAGTGAGAAAAGTAGCTTATTTTATAAAAATGAAGAGCAGAGCTTTTAATGTAAAATTTAAATATAACTTTTGTGTGAAGGAAGCAGTGGCGTGCGGTAGGTTTTCATGTAGTGTGTGCAGAGAACATGGATTTTCAATAAATCTTTAATCATTCAGACATCTGAGTTCTCCATTCTGAAACGTGTTATTTATTATGAATATAAATTTAAAGATTACAATAAATAAAATATTTACCTACGAGTAGTCGAGTTATAACTAAAAAAACAGCTAAACTTATGAGAATTCTACTAGCACTGAAGCAAAAATCATGTCTTTTGTTGTATGGTGTCATATCGGCGTCGAAAAAGCAACGCTTCGGGCTTCCACGAAAAACTTATGATATGTTCAGCAAACGTAGCACCACATGGCGCCCGCTGCTGCGGTACCTCATCCGGATGCTCATTGGTGCCGATAAACCGAACGTCTATTCCACATGCACGCTGTCACAATAGAACGAACTCTTTCTTGTTCGATCAGTGGATTAAATTATATTTATTAATTGTTTTTAACATTTAGAAATCATATATTCTGCGAAAAACATCTTGACAGTTTTTAAAAACAAAACAGGGATATGGTGTTACAGATATAACTTATATACTGTCTGTAAGACACAATGAATAGCAAAATTTGGACTGTTCTGTTAAAATTCGTTTCTTTTTTGTCTAACAAAACAACACTGTTTTCAGCGAATTATTTCAATAAATATAACGCATCACCGAAATTATTTTACCACACTAAAACATTTCACTTTATATTGATGAAATACTTCTTTTATATTTCCATGAAAACAAAATCTTACAATATATAAATTTAAATATTAACCGTCTGCAAAATCGTATTGCTAGTTAATCAGTTGAAAAACTAAAAGCGCTTCAGCACGTAAGTCCCCGCTCTAATACAACGCTTAATAAACCGTACCTTCGGATGATTCTGAATGCCAACTGCAGAAAAAATATCTGCACTTGCCTCAGTGCTATAGTATGCTGTGCTTCTCCAGTAGCCCATACATATAAAGCGTGATACATATAAAGCATCAGAACTTCCTATATTCGTTTGCTTTTGAACTCGCTACGTGGTGCAGCACCTAGTACCGCACGCACTGCGGGAATACAAGCAAGCAAATCAACATATTTGAATATATTATAAATAATATTTATAATATACCATATAAAGATAGGTAGACATAAGTGCAGAAAATTATTGTTCTCATAATTTTGCCAGGGTGTGCAATGCACACCCTGCACATATGGACCGCACGCCACTGGAAGGAAGGAAGTTTTAATCAATGTAAATTGAACTTATCGGAACTTCAAGTGTAAAATGGATGGTGTCTTTTTTCTACCTTCCCTCTGTTCTGTAACACACACACTTTGCATATTTATAGAAGGAAAAGCTACCTCCGTGACTAACTTAAATACTACAACTTGTTTACAGTGTATTCCTTCTCCCCAGTCCCTCCAAGTCCTTCTGAATAATATTAGCTGCATCCTGCCTCTTGAAACTTAATCTCTATTTTTCTCGAATAGTGTAAAACTAAAGAATATCATTTACAAGTTAGCTCTTCAAAAACATTGTTTCTTTTATATTTAGTTACATATTGGCAATGGAGAACGATACATGAGGTACACGAAACGACCGTATCTATTGCATGTATCAGATGTTAAATTTATAAATCAGCTTTAAGATTATCAAATGATCATTCTTATATTTCTATCTATATATAACCTATAAACCCCCGAATTATTTCTGCTGAATATATATTGATGAATCTCAAATTTACACCATTAACACTAGATTTATGGATGTTGATCATGTACCTATTTTTACTGAAGTGAGCCAATTTGACTCATACAAGAAAATTGAAGTTTTTTGTAAAGAAAATAGTTCCAAATTAATTTAAATAAAATGTTTATTATCAAAAAATCCATGGAAAACATTTTTTTTATATATACAGTTTTTGAAACCCCTTTTTTCCTCAAACATTTCTATTACATTTAGCACAATGGTTTCTACACCTATTTCTTTTGCTTGATTGTTGAACTTGACAATTCTTCCGTGCGTCAATAGCATGAATTTCTCTCATTGGAATGGAAGTGTTCTTGACTTCTTGTCTATATTTACTTTATACTATATTTTATGTACTTTATATTTACTTTATACTATATTTATAACTATATTTATTTATTTTCATATATATTCTATAAGTCAAATTGGCTCCCTACTGTTATACCACATTTGATAATGCGAAATGAAGGGGTTTGCGGGGAAGAGGAATGAAAGTTTACTTACATTTTATTACTTAACTAAAAACCAACGGATGCTTTTGAAAAGTGATATTAAAGTTTTATATATATATATATATATATATATATATAGATATATATATATTATATATAATATATATATATATTATATACATACATACATACATATATATATATATATATATATATATATATATATATATATATATATATATATATATATATATATATATATATATATATATATATATAGTGATCAAATTTTTAATGAGTCAAATTGGCTCGGTCCGTAAATCTAGGGTTAAGGACTCCCGAGAAGGAAGCATATGAAATTTAAGCATCTCTTACGTTTAATAATTACAGCCCACCTGACTATTGTCGTCATTTATAGATGGTCTATTTTTGATTCGAAACCATTAATAGTATTTCTTTTAATAAATATTTTACAAAACAAACCATTAATTAAATTTTTATAAAATATGATTAAAGTTTAATGAAATTATTATTGGATTTTATTAAAATTTTGAAATTCATTAAGCCTTGAAATTTAAATTAAAAGCCTTAAATTGGTGCCTCTATCGTACACTGTGCTAATATATATTGATGAATCTTAAACTTAAATCATTAAGGACTCCCGAGAAGGAAACATATGAAATTTAAGCATCTCTTGTGTTAATAATTATCGCTTGCCTGATTATTGTACTCATATGCAGACGGTCTATTTTTGATTCGAAACCATTAATCGTATTTCCTTTAATAAATATTTAACGAAATAAACCATAAAGCTTATTGAAATTATTATCGGATTTTATTAAACTTTTGAAATTCATTAAGCCTTATAATTGAAATTAAAAGCATTAAATTGATGTCTCTATTGTGTACTGTGCTAATATATATTGATGAATCTCAAATTTAAGTCATTAGGGACTCCCGAGAGGGAAACAATGAAACTTAAGCATCTCTTGCGTTAATAATTACAGCTTGCCTGATTATTGTACTCATATGCAGACGGTCTATTTTTGATTCGAAACCATTAATCGTATTTCCTTTAATAAACATTAAACGAAATAAACCATTAATTAAATTTTTATGTGATTAATGTGCAATGAAATTATTATCGAATTTTATTAAACTTTTGAAATTCATTAAGCCTTCAAATTTAGATTAAAAGCATTAAATTGATGTCTTTATTGTAAACTGTGCTAATATATATTGATGAATCTCAAATTTAAGTCATTAGCGACTCCCTAGAGAGAAACATATGAAAAAAAAAATAAATATTTAACGAAATAAACCATTAATTAAACTTTTATAAAATGTGATTAAAGTTTAATGAAATTATTATCGTACTTTATTAAACCTTTGAAATTCATTAAGCCTTAAAATTTAGATTAAAAGCATTACATTGATGTCTCTATTGTACACTGTGCTAATATATATTGATGAATCTCAAATTTAAGTCAATAGCGACTCCCTAGAGGGAAACATAGGAAACTTAAGCATCTCTTGCATTAATAATTACAGAGTGCCTGATTATTGTACTCATATGTAGACGGTCTATTTTTGATTCGAAACCATTAATCATATTTCCTTTAATAAATATTAAACGAAATAAACCATTAATTAAACTTTTATGTGAGTAATGTTCAATGAAATTATTATCGGATTTTATTAAACTTTTGAAATTTATTAAGCCTTGAAGTTTAAATTAAAAGCATTAAATTGGTGTCTCTATTGTACACTGTGCTAATATATATTGATGAATCTCAAATTTAAGTCATTAGGGACTCTCGAGAGGGAAACATATGAAATTTAAGCATCTCTTGTTAATAATTACAGCCCACCTGATTATTGTCGTCATTTGTAGATGGTCTATTTTTGATTCGAAAACATTAATCGTATTTCCTTTAATAAACATTAAACGAAATAAACCTTTAATTAAACTTTTATAAAATGTAATTAAAGTTTAGTGAAGTTATTATCGGATTTTATTAAACTTTTAAAATTCATTAAGCCTTAAAATTTAGATTAAAAATATTGAATTGATGTCTCTGTTGTACACTGTACTTTTAGTTTGTTACATATAAACAAGGCCATAATTAGATAGGGGTGTAGGGAATAACCTTTCTTTTACGAAGTTATATAGTTAAACAGAAATTTTCGTTTGCTGATTAGACATATTTGTATAAATTGTATTATATAACTATTATTACTCATAATGCTATTCTTCATATAAAAATACTTGTAGGCTGATTTTATGTTCACATTGCTACAAAATTTTATAAAACTAATTTTAAAATTTTAAATGGACTTTAAAACTAATATTTTACATTGCTTTTAAATTAGTTTTGATATTATTATGACTTATACATCTCCTTGCCAACCTTTCTTGTGATCTACTATTCTATGTAATGGCAATTGGTGCTTTTTGGTGTCCTTAAGATCTTTTGAAAATGATCAAATATTGTTTAAAATTTGAATCAAAAGAAAATAAGTATTTATGATTATCAAAAACATCGCGTCACTTTCAAATACTAATAATTCCCTAAATACGAAAATGACAAAAATTAAATGTGAGTCTGTAATACTAATAGATTGGTGTTAAAATATTTTTTTTGTTTAAGACAAATAGATATTAAAAAATAAAAATTAGAAAAGAACATTTTTTTTTACAAAATTAAATTTACGAAAAATAAAAAAATATAACGACAAAAATTATTCTTCAAAAAAGTAAACTGATTTTGTCCGCTCGGACATTTTATTTTGTTTCATGAGCCCGGGTATGATTTGCGTTTATAAAAGTTTTGACAAATCTTATTAGTTTAATCCAGATTTACGCTGATTCATTGTCGGCCACATACAAGCGAATCAAGATATTTTCGTAAAAATAGGATGAAATAGAATCTAACTTCAGAAATAAGAGGCGTTTTTACAGAGTCAATGAACAAGAGGTAAGATATTTAAAGAAAAATTATTAAATTAAAAATTCAAATATGATTGATTTTTACTATTATTTTCGATTAGACATTATAATTATTTATTATTTATGACGGCAATAAAAATTAATATTATTGTAGTATTAGGATTGATAATTATAAATATATTTATAATTATCAATACATATAAATATTCTTTTAATAATTGTTTTTACAAAAAAAGAAATTAAAATCATGAAAATATTCTCCACCCGTCAGTCTGACTGACCCCGAATTTATTTTCTGGATACAGCCTTGCGCAGAAGATTAGGTTTAATAGTTTTTGTAGTTTGATTTGATTCGGAAATACCATATTTACGACATTCTTAATACCACGGAACTACCCAGGGGAAATGACATGATTTCTTTCGTCGCTTTAAAGAAGTCGATGAAACTAGTCTAATCGAAATCATATTCCATTTAGCTAATACCCGAGGCTATATGTTCCTTACATGCAGTCAGTCCTACGAAAATAATAGAATCACGCATTTAAAACAGACTCCAACTGTGTATTCGTCCATAACAGGATGATCATCTTAATCTCTTCGCACGAAAATAAAATTTTTCTAGCCCGCAGGTTACCACTCTCGACCTTAAATCAAGCGATCCGTTAAGAAATCCGTGTTCGGAATGATTCCAAAATCCGTTTCCCTTATTGAATCAGTTTTCAAATGATACTTTCCTTTGTTTTTATTTCCATTTATTTACGCAAATCCTTGTTTTGTATCGGAGTTTTATTACTGCGGATCTCTCAATGTTTTTTTTTTTTCTACTTAAATCCTTTACTCCATTCTCACGTTTCCTCAGGATGTAATATATGTAGGTTTATGTCTAATGTTAAGTTGTAGAGATAATGCAGTAGTAGAGGTGTCTTCTCACCCGCAATCATTTAAGAGCATATTAATGGGGCGTGGAGGATGTAAGAATTCCGCCTGTTTAGTGTACGACTTAGAAAGTGTAACACGAAATCTAAAGTTACCTAAGTCAAACTAGATCTATAGGTTATGAGTTTCAATAAGATAAGAATGATGATTCATTTTTCGTTTATTCTATGTCTAAAAAACAGATCTATAGGTTATGCTATATATAGGTTATCTATAGGTTATGAGTTCCAATAAGGTAAGAATGATCTATAGGTTATCATATATATAGGTTATCTATAGGTTATTACTAGATCTATAGGTTATGAGTTTCAATAAGGTAAGAATGATGATCGATCTATAGGTTATCCTATATATAGGTTATCTATAGGTTATTACTAGATCTATAGGTTATCTATAGGTTATTACTAGATCTATAGGTTATGAGTTTTAATAAGGTAAGAATGATGATCCATTTTTCGTTTATTCTATGTTTAAAAAACAGAGAGATCTATAGGTTATGCTATATATAGGTTATCTATAGGTTATTACTAGATCTATAGGTTATGAGTTTCAATAAGGTAAGAATGATCTATAGGTTATCCTATATATAGGTTATCTATAGGTTATTACTAAATCTATAGTTTATGAGTTTCAATAAGGTAAGAATAATGATCCATTTTTCGTTTATGTACAGATAGATCTACATGCTATATAATTATCTATAGGTTATTACTAGATCTATAGATTATGAGTTTCAATAAGGTAAGAATGATCCTATATATAGGCCATCTATAGGTTATTACTATATCTATAGTTATGAGTTTCAATAAGGTAAGAATGATGATCCATTTTTCGTTTATTCTATGTTTAAAAAACAGGCACAAAAACAGACATTCAATCAGAAGACAAAATATCACTGAACGGCTAACGAAAAGTTAATTCGGTAAGTCTATGTTTTGATATACAAGAAATAATGAGACGAGGAACCGATTTTTAAAGTTGATTTTGAATTGAACGACTACGAACATTTTTGAGAGTAGCGGAATTCGAACGTGTGAACTCCTGTACCTAATAGCAGAGCGTTATCCATTCTCGCGTGGAAAGACGGCAAATGGTGCTGGTTTAATTCGGATAGCTAAAGTTAAACTTTTTGCCGCATAAAGGCTAATTAGATTACCTACAGCTTAAAGCATAGGCGGGAAGACCATGGTACATTATATGATTACAGGAATTTCCTTGCACATCCTTGCGTTTACTTATTCTTTTCAAGTAAGCGACCTACCTGAATCCTTCTTCATATTTTCGACAACTGAGTGCTTTCAGTCTTCTCATAATATCGTCATTTTATCTTGTACAGCAGCGTATCTATTCTGTAATACATGTAGGTGTATTCGGATAGCTAAAGTAAAATTTTTATGAACATTATACTTACAGCTTAAAGCATTAATAAATTATATGATTACAAGAATTTGCATATACATTCGAAGTAAATTTAATCCTTCTTCATATTTTCAACAACGATTATAATTTATACAGTTTCTTATAATATCGTCATTTATATGAGCTAGACATGCTAATTAAACTCTACATTTATACTTTGTTTACTATTAATTTTTAACAATTTCTCTTATATGATTATCTACCTCACAGTTTTTAACAATAATTGTAATTACAGTTTGATACATCTCAGCTTAATTATAATTGGCCGAAAGATGGTCACATACGACGATTATAAATGACAGCTTTTCTGTATCCAGATTCGTGAATTTGAATAGTACTAGAAAATGTTTTAGCTAGAATTTGAATTTATCTTTTCAACTTACTCCAGATGGCATGCATTAGTCTGTCAGTAAAAGTGACAGACCAGTGATTTTCTAGCAGAGTTAAAGCTGCTACGTCATAGTCCAATAAGTGACAAGTGAGGTTTGCAAATGTGCAAATGTTTTAAAAGGTAGTCATGTCCTGTTTTAATTCTAAAGTTGGTGATACTAATAGGTCACGAGGTATGGAATTTTCCATCCAGTCACTCCAACTCTTTCCTTCCACCAAATGTCTGAAAACCCCTCTAAGATGCACTTTAAGTCTAGCATAAAGGATTTTTCACGCTGTGATAGTGAACAGTTGAATCAAACTGTGTGTGGTTGGAGCCATTCTTAGCCAGGGGGTCTGCAATTTCATTTCCTGTGATTTTTGAATTTTATTTGGTAGGTGGTTTGGTTTTGAGTAGTAGGTAAAGAAAAAGCCATTGTGGCGAAAAACATTTATTGTACCTGTTAAACCAATCATAATAAGACAGATATAATAGACTGTAATTCTCACTATCTGGTATACTTTTCATATGTCGTCCAATTATTGGTGTTTTGGAAATATGCAAATGAGGTGATTTATGCAGATAGTAACGATCTCTATATGACAATAATTTACAGATACATAAATGTGCACACATTTATTTACCTGCGTGTCTCACATGCAGAATTGTTTTTTTATTATACTGTCACAATATGATTAAGAGTTATAACAAGGAAATCTCATTACGCATGAAATGTGGTTGCCTCCGTAATAGAGATTAAATAGCTACTTATATATAGAAATTAGGTCATTCAACCATGAATCTTCATTTGATGCAGTTTAGCATTTTCTTACCGCGAAAAGAGAAAACACATTTACAGCTGATTCACACTTTATCGTGAAGTAATTTCTGGGATAAGCGCTTTAACAGGGTAATAACGAATTGCATTAAAAAGAAGAAAAAGTTTTTTTCCTTTGCATGGAGTAACTTCTCCAACAACAAAACACATCTCCCGGCTTCTGGACTCCGGGTTAAACGCCGCGTCCTTAATTACTCTTGGCTCAATACGACGCTCGCAGCTCCAGCCATTACGTCACGAGATGTCATAACCTGTTAAAACGCATTAGCGCCTATCATGCTATTGGGCACACCACGAATTATTTCCTCTTCAGGCTGGGATATATATTTTGCGAATACGAGGACGAAATGGAAGGTCATTTATCCTGAAACCCCAACACACATAGAGAACCCAAACTCCGAATTCGTCAATCGAAGGACAACAATGCGTAGAAAAGTGGAAGTAACTCGACTTAAATAAGGAAGTTTGTGAGAATGTTTTGAAAAAGCCATTCACCTTGTAAAACGATCAACGGTTTTTCTGTTTTCATTTTGGAGGAATGACTTACTTTCTAAGTCTTTTTTCCTCATTTTGTTCTCCAATTTTAGAGCATTCCATCTGGTTGCTTTCTTTAAGGCCGAAATGAAGTGTACAAACATAATTTGTTGCTCCACCTCTGGCTAGGCCAAGCTATATATATTACAAGGCAAAGAAAACAGCTGCGAGAACTTCCTGTTGCATGAGTTGAATTATTGAAAACCTTCAAATTGTGCACTGCCTTGTAATGAAACTGAACAGTATTATACATTTTTTTATTGTGATAAAAAGATCGAGCTTTATGCCTACATGACTGTTCTGCAAACTGTTTATCCTTGATCTTATGAACCTAATTAAGCTAGCTTTCCTTCTCAATGAGGGTTATTAATAATAATTTTACGGGTAATATAACTGTACTGAGAGTCAAATGAAAGTTTTTAAAAGTTTCCTTGTATCACAGTTAATTTCTCTCAAGGCTAAAGGTAGGATGGAGACAGTTGGGGGTGGCTCAGATTTAGCACACCTTGAAGCAATCCCACGCATATCATACACGTTTTTAAAAGCCCAAATAATTTTTCTTATGATAAATACTCAAATTTTATTAATGAAGGCTATGGAGTTTTATTAATTTCTAGAAAAAACGATGTAATTGCATTCTTTAATTTTAACGATGGGCTCTTTTAAAAAAATTAGAAACAGTTAGGCGGGTTTCTAAAGAATTTATATAATCAAGGTCAGTGCTTTTTTTCGTTAATATTATATGTTTAAGATATATTTTTCATTATTTTTGCTGAAAGAAATTGATAGACTTGCATCGAGAGTTGCTTTTATATCTTCTTTTGTTTTTTCCTCATAACTTATGGTGCAGTATGTGATTTTTTATTATCTGTTTTGCAGATTTCTTTCTGCATTGAAAGTGTGGATTAAAGACATCGAAGAATCTCATGATCTCTTCGGGCTTCAGCAGAAAAATTTAGATTAAAAAAATTCTAATAACTAAGGGTTGGGAATTTCTTTCCTTATCCCAGAAGAATGAGGGAGGTGAATCTCCGTCATATAATATTTGCCCTGTGAATACTAAAAGGAAAAGTGTGGGGTGTGGTTAACCTTTAGATATAGTCTGTATGGTTTGAGTTGAAGAGTTAAGGCTCATTTTTTCTAACATTAGGACTAGTTAGACATGACCTACTGTTTAAATTCGGTTCCAAGCGGTTACAAACATCCAAGATTTGAACCCACGAGCTTCGGTACCATAAGGCTCATTGTTTATTTTGCCATTGTTCGGGACCACATTTAGCGGTATGAGTTGTCTGCTTGGAAAGCGGGTTATTGTACGGAATGCAAACTCAGATTTGTGTTATATACGAAGAAATCTAAAAACATTCACTCTGGTTACTCGATCTATTCAACCAAAAACCGAACTCGTAAAGTGAAATGATTTCCCTTATTGAAAGCAGTGACTTAAGTTCCTTGGTCGATTTTGTTTAAAATTTTTATTTTTTTAAACTTTAAGTCAGTTTTTTGATACGAAAAGGATAACTGTACACGAATCTATTCCTTATAGCTGATTTCAAATGGCTAAAAAACACCATATGTTATCTGCTGTACTCGACTATCAATGACAAATCCCGTCAATGACAATCAGTGACAAGCAATGACAAATCAAAACGGGGCTGAAAAATCTAGATGTTGTTCTAAGTGACAGGTTAAAATACTACTCCTCTCAATACTATTATCTCGACAGTCCAATGCAATCAATTTTTTATAGTTAACTTTACTAGAATGTTAAGTTGTCTTTCTTTTTATATTTACGTTGAACAATAGCAATCAATTTTAAAAGAGTGCGCCAATTTTTTTCGTAAATATTTAAACTGAAAATATTTTTTCTCACCCTTATTTTATATTTAAAAAATTAAATCAATACAGACGTGCAAAATTTTCTATCTCTTTAAAAGGTCGTTTCAAGAAGTTTTTAAATGCTAGCTCTTTCCTTCCCTGTGTAATTGTGCAGAAAAGTGAACTCAATACGGTGGATACCCAGTCATCCCAGTTAAAACGAAACAAAAATAAATGAAAATAAACGGAAAATGGTAAATTTGTTCAGGCAGTCATAAATAATTTATCTCAACTTGTACTACCTAGCATTTCCCTTACAAGAGATGTTTCACTTCGATAAAACCTGTCCTTGTTTTAAAGAGATGGAGATGTTTTCCCATAAATTCAACAAATGTATCTCTTTAAAACTCATTTTACATTTTTATTAACATATTTCTCCGTAGGAAAAATTGCTTATATTTACTTACGGAAAGTCTTCCAACAACGGATGATGCCATTATATAAACACTTCCAGCAGACGGCAGGCTTCGATATAATTTTTAGATTAAGAGATGTATTCCCATCAATTCAACAAATGTATCTCTAAAACTCATTTTACATTTTTATTAACACATTTCTCCGTAGGAAAAATTACTTATATTCACTTACGGAAAGTCTTCCAACAACGGATGATGCCATTATAAACACTTCCAGTAGACGGCAGGCGTCGATATAAGTTTTTTTTTAGATTAAGAGATGTATTCCCATAAATTCAACAAATGTATCTCTCTAAAACTCATTTTACATTTTTATTAACATATTTCTCCGTAGGAAAAATTACTTATATTCACTTACGGAAAGTCTTCCAACAACGGATGATGACATTATATAAACACTTCCAGCAGACGGCAGGCTTCGATATAATTTTTAGATTAAGAGATGTATTCCCATAAATTCAACAAATGTATCTCTCTAAAACTCATTTTACATTTTTATTAACATATTTCTCCGTAGGAAAAATTACTTATATTCACTTACGGAAAGTCTTCCAACAACGGATGATGCATTATATAAACATTTCCAGCAGATCGCAGGCGTCGATATAAGTTTTTTTTTCAGCATCTGCTCCTTTTGATTTTGTGTTAAAAAATTAGACACGCTGAGATGGGACATTTTCAGCGGATTTCCTGGGAGGGTATTGGAATTTCAATTACAGAAGAACAGCTGCATGTTTCCGTGTTTCCCAAGTTTCTTCTCGTGTAATTAATTCATTTGAAAAAAACATATTAGTAATTTTTAGTATTCTAATGGCAAAACATGTCATTTGGGGAGAAATATCATGACTTAGTAATAATGCAGAAATATACGAAAAAATAAACGAAATATACGAAATATCAGAAAAAAGTTTTTTTTTCCTTATTGAAGAGTCTGATTTTAACGCAGCAGACACTTGCCTTCTAGCATTTACTCATTTTATAACGCCTGAATGATTGTCGTTTTATTATGACATCACCTTATAGGCGGTAAGCATAAAGTATAAATTTATTTCAAACGTTTTTATTTTGCAGTGATCTGAAACTGTCTCATTTCCTATGAGAAAAGTTTTCAAATTTTACTAAAAAAATTCAATTGGTAAGTTTCATGTTGTGATCAGCGGTAAATGCGCTACAACTCTAGAAAGCCCCTAAATTGTTACTTTCCATTGGCAAGAATGTCACTGTGTGCATGTATATAATATATATATATATATATATATATATATATATATATATATATATATATATATATATATATATTATATATATCATACATATATATACATATACACACACACATATATACATATATATATATATACATATATATATACATACATGTACATATATACATACATATAAATATAGATACATACATACATAAGCATACATATATATACATACACACACATATATATATATATATATATATATATATATATATATATATATATATAATATATATATATAATATAAATATATATATATATATATAAATTATAAATATATATATATAATATATATATAATATAATAATATATATATGTATATACATACAGAAGAGAGAGAAAGAGACGTGTATGTATGTAGTTGTTATACATTGTATTTTTATAAATTAGTGTTATATCCACGTTATTCCAAGCTTATATAGTTTTATAATTTATTAGAGCGTATGATTAATATATATTTGTCCCTATAAATGCAATAATATATATATATATATATTATTTGCGTGTACATATATGCATATATACATGTAGATATATTTATATAATACATATTATATAAGGCACACACACACACACATATATATATATATACACGTATTTATGTAATGTATCATAATTATTATACGTAAAATATCTATCTAAAATTCTCCTTTTCCCCTTCTCATTCCTTCCCATCCACAAAAACTGAGAATTAAGAGGAGTGTTTGTTGATTTAAATTTCTTTTTACCTGTCTCTCAAATCTAACGTTAAAATAAATGCTAATTTTCTGTCCACTGGCCATATTTTTCAGCTGTGTCAATAAAATAGTTCACTCCTTCGAATGTCTAAATTTCTACATAACGCTGACTAAGCTATTAGTCCATAAAAAAATAATTACTCATTATTACTACCCTAGACCACTGCAATTAACACAATTTGCTGGTAGAATCCGGTGAATTTAAGTGGTATTAAGTTTGGTTTTTATATAAAAGCTTCATTTTTGTTTTAACTCTTAATTTGGCTAAGTCTGGCCGCTATACCGGACATGTATATTTAGTAACTACTATATAACATAATTGTCAGTGTTCGCCACAGCGGACATTAATTATCTCAAAAATGGAAAATGATATATATATATATTTGTTTATTTTACAGAGATCCTAATGTCTATACAGACATGGGAAAATAACAGAAATTAAAAAATGTTTGAAAAAACATCTTGTCAAATTAAGGGTTAATCATATGTACATGATTATTGAATTAATCATTGGTTGCGTTAATTGAAGTCTAGTGTCGCTGGCTTAGTACTTCGAGCTCCCATGACAAAGGTCCGAGATTCGAACCCCGGGCTAGACAAGGTTGACTCATCCTTGCAGTAGGTAAAAAAACCGAGGACCAAGCATGCTTGAGAACTAAAAACTAGTGTTCGGCGTAAGGTTGACCACCTAACCGGAACATATGCTTTGCATCCCAGAGCCCTTGGTCTCAAAAGGGAGATTGGCACCGTAAGCCCTGACCCCTAGAGTATGTTTCGTCGTGGAGTTAGCATATTAAATTTTCAAAAAATATGCAGAAAACAACCAGAAGTAGGTATCTAACAAATATAGATTCAATTAAGTAAGGTAATTATTGCACATAATAATCTACAGTATTCATAAGAAATATGCCATTTTTGTTTGTAGAAAATACAATTTATTGCCAATAAATTTTCATTTATATTTTTTAAATTTTTGAAATTATTTTTACGGTTGAAATAATGTATTCTACCATTTGACAGAGTGTTTATTTTGAAATTTATGTTTGTTGAGATATAAAGGGTTAATTTTGTCTGAAATTTGGATCAACGGAATGTATAATCGTTCCTGAAATATGCCTTATGGGTGCACATTATTTTCGCTTTTAACAAGTAAATATTAGATAGGCAGCTTGACACTATATTTGAGTAAATTTGAGTATATAATTCTCCGTTCAATACTAAGACATGTATGTATAACTTACAGGGTATCTCATTTTAATTTTAAATTATACCCTAATATACTTGGTTTGATGTGGAGTGCTACGGTCTACTTTTTCAACACGAGGGCTAATGAGACCGGGACCTACTGCTTAAAGCCGATTTCCGAACGGATACGAACATCCATTCCTCAATGAGATTTGAAACTACGAACTCCAGTTCCGAAGGCCAGCACTCTAACCATTAGGCCATCGTTCGGCCCCAAATATACTTATCTTACTTTGGTAGTAAACGTTTCTCATGCAGCTTAATCATCCAGTTTAATCTTACTGTAACTATAAATATTATTAATTTTTATGTATATTTCAGAATAAAAAATTGGGGATCAAAAGATACAACTTATAATATATAAACAGGAAAATTAAAAATGACTTTTCTTTAAGAATTTATTAAATGTAGATATGTCGGACAAAAAATAATGTAGTATTACACTGCTAAAGTATTAAAGAAATTCTAAAATACAACAGAGTTTATCATTTTGATGACTAAGACATTGAAAAATGGCAGCCGCCAAAGCAAATTATGGCATTTCATTCAAACTTCCAAAGGGAAACTGGCCGACTAGCGAACAAGTAAAACACCTCAAACTGACCACCGTATACGTGCCTATAAATAAACAAACTCACGTCACAGTAATTCTGAAGGAAACGTGTGTTTAAATTTCACACTCGGCAAACAAGTAGCTGTGCCTTAAGCTTTCGAAGGACAGTGATGCTCGATCTAGATTATTATAAGGAAGTTGAGCATGAATTTGCAAAAAGCCATTCACCTTGTAGGAGCTAACGAGTTTTCCTCTAAACACGTGCATATGTTTGGAATGCGAAAGGAAAAGACCTTGTTCAGCTATATTTTTAATAACTATAAACGAAGAGATAATAAAATCAAAAATGATCAGTATCTATCAGACGCCTGACGAATGGAGTCTGAAAAATTTTAATTATAACAAATAAAATAAAACCTTAAAATTACTTTTGCTTTGTAGGTTAAATGAAGAATTTGGGTTGTATAAATAATGGAAACAGGATTAACTATATTTTTGAATGTAACTGTTCAAATAACAATGGTTACATTATTTGAAACTAAATAGCCATTACATTTCATATGAGTTTTTTTTTAACTAAATGCAAGTCTTAAAACATTAAGAGTAAACAGGAAATATTTAATCCTAAATTGCATTTATGTTTGTAATAGATTTAAACATTGTATTTAAACTTAGCCTATGGTTTTTTTTTTATAAATCTTCAGGATTGCAATAACTATTAGTGGTAGGTTTGGTTTGGGTTTGATTTGGAGCGTTACGGTCTACTTTTTTTGCGACAAGAATGTTAAGGGGAACGGGACCTACTGCTTAAAGCCGAATCCACACAGCTACGAATATCCATGCCACAGTGGGGTTCGAACCCACGAACCTACGTACCCAACATCAACGCCCTGACCATTCGGCTTATTAGGCCGTAGCCAGAAATTATTTTCGGAGGGGGATCAAAGTGTAAGTGTATTTTTTGTAAACAATACTTCAGTAAAACTACAGGTTTTCTTGTGTATGTATATTTCTAATGAGTAACACAAATGTGGTTTTAAAATAGCAAAATGATTAAAATACGATATAATGAACAAATTTAAAGCTTAGGTTGAATAAGAAGTATCTGCACAATGAATTTAATAGTAAAATTAACATTAAAAACTGTTTTTACATTTATTTATTTAAATTTCTCTTTCATTTAGCTATACACCAAAATCTAGTTTAACTTAATAAGTTGAAAATATTTTAGAAAATAAAATCTGTTTCGAAATACTCACCATGGAGCACTATAGACAGAAAGAGGTTTTGGTTTGGTTTGGTTTGGAGTACTACGGTCTACTTTTTGCAACACGAGGGCTAATGAGACCGGGACCCACAGTTTAAAGCCGATTCCGAACGACTACGAACATCCATGCCACTGTGGGATTCGAACCCACGAACGCTGGTACCGAAGGCCAGCACCCTAACCAATCGGCCATCGTTCGGCTAAAAGAGGACAGACAATAGATTAGGGTTGGTTGGTTGGTTGGTTGGGAGCACTACGGTCTACTTTTTGCTACACGAGGGCTAATGAGACCGGGACCTACTGTTTAAAGCCGATTCCGAACGGCTACGAACATCCATGCCTCAGTGGGACTCGAACCCACGAACTCCGGTTCCGAAACATCTAACCATTCATTAATAGATTAGGGAAAATGATCTTCAGACGAATGACCCTAGGGGATAGAGGTGTGGGGTAGATAAAATCCTATGGCCCCGCAAGACATTTATGGCCGAAGAGGTCTCTTTTTTAGAACAATGTTGTCTATGTACACCTAAGCAGATGACACACCCACACACGTGATCTATTTTCTTTCCGTGAAACGGTATTTTTGAATTTCGGGGAGGGACCAGTCCCCCAAATCCCCTCCCTTGCCTATGGCCTTGATTCGGCTTATTAGTGGAAGAGGCTTTTTCCCTTTCGGTGATATTAATTGCAATCCTGGAATTTCACTGAAGTCAAACGCCAGCTTTTATTTGAACAAAGACTCATCTGTCTTGAAGTAAATGCTATGTGTAGTTTAGTACCTAATTTTTTATTCAAAACTAATAACTAAATTCCACAAAAGCAACACCTATTCTAGAACTTAAGATCTAATATTGGTCATTTACTTACCCTCTAATTTTTGGTTCATAAAACCTCTTTGCGGCTCTAGACATTTTCTTCTTGCTGCCCCTCCCTTTAGCACAAGAAACAGAGCACACGAAAAATATAAAAGAATAAAAAAGAAACTAAATGAAATCCAAAATTTTATTAATGAAAGTATTTAACATATAACAATATAAGTCAATGTTTCTAAAAGAGTTTGATCAGTTTGTTCATAAATTAAAAAGGTTGAAATTTATCTTATTAAATATCTAGCAAAAGTATTTATATGACAAGCCTATGACAAGTTAATGAGCCACTGATGTCTTGATAATGTGTTTATTCATGACTATTGCACAGTTTCACATCCAACAATCAAACATGGCGTCGGTCATTTGCGCACACAGGCTAACATAAGAGCCTTGCTCTGCGGGGATTCATTAACGACCCTATCTCAAGACGTTCTCTCTCAATTCTTCAAGGTGGTAGGGCAACTGTATTACCTGTTCCGGGCCCTCTAATCCAGTTCTCTCTCAATTATTACGCTTCAATTGCTTTTATATGGAATTAATAGGTATACATACGCCTGCATTAAAGAGTGAGCTGCGTTTTCTGCTTTTAAACCCCTAAATTATTAATTTGTTTTAAACCTGGCATACATACATACATACACACACACACACACACACACACACATATATATATATATATATATATATATGTCGGGGTTCCAGTAAACAAACTAGAGTCCTGACATGAGCTTCATATCTTTATTAATCCCCTTCACACTCTACTCAACAATGGCGTCTCATATTGGCGCCCAATCTGCTAACAAAGGCAGTTTTCACTGCTTCGAGGAGCCACAGGTCCGTCTATAGTAATTGCTTATCGCTCTCTGCCTATATCACTGCGCGTGAGCCGTATTTATGTGACTAATAACACGAGGCGCGATTACTCCCATTAAAAGAATCCCTAATTAAAATCTCTTAAATTACTCTATATTTTAAATCCTGACATATATATATATATATATATATATATATATATATATATATATATATATATACATATACATATATGTATACATATACATACATATATACATATACATACATGTATACATATACATACATGTATACATATACATACATATATACATATACATACATATACATATACATACATATAAATATACATATATAATATATATATATATATAATATATATATATATAAATATATATATAAGTATGTATGTGTGTGTGTGTGTAATCGACGAGGGGAGCAACCAGCCCCAAACTTTACTTGAAAACTTCTTTTGAAATTGCCTCTATTATTTTCCTCAGCCCGGGCATGCTGGGCTGCCAAGAGTCCCGCTATTCGTCTGTTCGAAAGAAACGCATCAGTCGTCGTGGCCGAACGTAATCTTTATTTCATATTCTCAAAATCGGACAAAATCCAGAGGCATCTGAACCGGACGGTGTCAGAATGCTCTCTCTAACAACAAGTCGCAACAGCAACCTTTAGCGAAAGACGACTAAATACCATGTGTGTTTTAGTGTCGGGGGAAAATGCTGAGGCAAAAGTTATTTGCTTATAGAAAGTAACCTTTGATTAGATACATCTGCTAAAGTGTGGCGTTTCAGGAGAGTTTTATTGCCGATCGTTATAGATTTTTCCTGGGAGAGTTATAACTTCCTAATTAAAATGCCAGCCATATCATTTTTTGCTTTGAGAATCAAAGAAAGAATTTCGGGGTTCGGCTGAAGGAATGAAAACTGCCTCGTTCAATTTGCATGGCTGGGAAAATATGATTAATATAGAGAGAAATTAAGATTTAGACTAATGAATGGGGAAAGGGGATAATTTTGGATAGACATTTTAGGGCTTAGATATTGATATTATTACACACACACATATAATATAGACATATATATATATATATATATATATATATATATATACATATATATATATATACATATATATATATACATATATATATATATATATATATATATATATATATATATATATATATATATATATATATATATATATATATATATATATATATATATATATATATATATATATATATATACATATGTAATGAAACGGACTTCTCGATGGGTGGTTGTAGTCATGGCGCTATGACATAGTTTTAGCTAAAGACCTTTATTAAGATAACGTTGATGGACGGATTCCCACTTCATCATATGGACAGAACAAACTGAGGGGTCAGCTAGCATAAAGTTGTATGTACAAGATCCTTAACACCTGGGTCAACATCTGTAGGAAAATATCTGCCTCCGACAGTGTGTATCTCCTTTTTATTTGGAAATATCCTAAATTGTCCGCTAGGGCCATATAGAGTTATAATTGGTCATGCCCCTTCTCTAAGGGTGTAAACTGTAGCCCCAGAAGTCAATTTAAGTTAGGTGTTAAAAAGGGGAATGCAAAATGACGAGAGAATTTTTAGCCCTTGATTTAAGTTTTGAAAACTCTTGAGAATTTTCCTTACGTATATATATATATATATATATATATATAAATATATATATATATATATATATATATATATATATATATATATATATATATATATATATATATATATATATATATATATATATATATATATATATATATATATGGGGGGGAGTAATAAGCTTTATTGAAAAATATTGTTTTCTAGTACTAAAAAATGTCTTAAAAATATTATTTGAAGGACATTACTAATTTTTTTTATCCTAATTAATATTATCCGAAGCATTTCATTCGATAATAGAGCTGAAGAATTTAATTTTGATTTATTCAGCGAGTTTTGCATAATTTTTTTTTACTCCTTTTAATACTGAGAATGACTATTAGTATTAAAACATGTAAAGATGCATTTCACGTAGGTAAAGTTATAATATTTCTATAATTGTCAAGAATCGTGTATACGGAAATAACAAAAACATATTGCTTCTTAAAGCAATAATTTTGTTTATTATATACAGTTGTCCAACAGAAAACTCTTATTTAAAATTCTGTTTAAAATAGCGATTGGGACGGTCCTTTTAAAAACCGGGCTTTAGACATTTATCATTTGTCTATGATACGGCTCTGTTCCTAAGCAATAATTAGGATTTATTAGTCTCACACTATGCACGCTCAATATATTTTCGCGATATATCTAGTATCAACTAGCATTAATTTACTATTAACTTAATAACTAAAAATGAAAAAGGTTATCTTATAATAAAAATGGTACAAACACATAGCGGCAAATGTATTTTGATAATTGTAAATCATCACCCAAAGCTATACAATTTTTTAAATATTTTCTAAAATTCTAGTACCTCTATCTTTAAAACAGGAAGACGCGATAAGTAACTTTTGAAATATAAACTAACTTGATTATAGAAAAACAGAAAACTTAATGCATTATACATTGTAAAATAAAAAAAAAACATAAAATATATTTTAGAAACATTTGCAATCAAATACAATATCCTCTTACTTATGCGCCTCATATTAACGCGACATTCTCTGTTATGGTTCTCAATTTTTTAGTTAAAGCGAAACCATATGGGAAAGAATGTTAAATTCTTCTCAGTTATATGCCTCTCTCATTTGTGTGAAGTTATGTTAAAAAATGTATTTTCATCTAATTTAAATGTTTTTTGGTTCCGGCAAAACCTATGGGAAATAAAGTTAAATTTCTCTCAGTTATACGTCTCATTTGAATGACGCTTTTTTAAGTCAAGAAATGTAATTTTCTGTCACTTAAATGTTTTCTGGTTCCGAAAATACTCAATAAAGATTAAAGTTAAATTTCTCTCAGTTATACGCCTCATTTGAATGACACTTTTTTAAGTCAAGAAATGTAATTTTCTGTCACTTAAATGTTTTCTGGTTCTCAAAATACCCGATAAAGATTAAAGTTAAATTTCTCTCAGTTATACGCCTCATTTGAATGACACTTTTTAAAGTCAAGAAATGTAATTTTCTGTCACTTAAATGTTTACTGGTTCCGAAAATACCCAATAAAGATTAAAGTTAAATTTCTCTTAGTTATACGCCTCTCTCAATTACACGATAAGAGTAGCCATATTTTCGGCTCGTGTGGTTTGAGCCACCCTCACTAATTCCGGCGTCACCAAGAGGTCCGGTAAAGCGTCTTCCAAATTCCACCAATGACGGCTACTCTGCGGTGTTTACTCGTCAGTGGTGCATACGGTGCGATGGGCTTGAACCACGTACGTCAAAGGGGACTGACGGAGTCAAGGGGACTTCAAGGGGACTGTCCAACTTCAAAGTACTGAAAATTAACGTCAATATGGTGTCCTTAGAAGTAGGCCAACCCCCCCAGTTTTCAGAATAAAAGTTCAATAAGTATTTTTTCTACCGTTTTTTTTCTCTTCTGTTTTCATCCATTTTTTGATTTTCCTGCTTACATTTACAAAGACTTTTTACATTTTTCAAATTCATGCTATTATCTTTATTAAAAACTTATTGTGATAAAAGTTATTCGTATTAATTGTTATATGATAAAATTATTTTCTGGAAACGTAATTTTGACTTATGGCGACAATATGATATGTAGAACACGTATTTATGCATGCTATTTATTTATGTCTAATTCTTCAGCTAATAAAATCCAGTTTCATTGGAGTATTTAACATTGGTATAAAGTATAGGTCTGACGGAGATTTAAAAGACACTTGTTGAAAAAGAACATGTTAGTAGAATGACCCTTTTTTTCAGCGCGGATAGATGTCTTTCGCTTCATTTTCGGTCACTAGGTTTCTGCAACGTAAGGAGGACACGATGGTGCCTTCACTTCGCATCGTTTCCAACGAATATTCTTCTCCAACGCCCACAGAGATTGGAATGAGTTTTGGGGCGTGGTGCAGCTACTGGATCCAGCTTTCACTGGTACCCGTCTACACCACACACACACACACACATTTTCTCGCGCAAAGCAAATTTACTTTGTCCTTGCTTAAGTGTAATGACCTCGTTGAAGCATGCTTAGCATCCGAAACCGAAACAACAACAAATATGCAGAACTTCCTCAGCTCCCGCCCGAAAAATACAGGCGTGGTCTCGGAAAACGTCCTGTCACGCCAATTAATCAATCGCATCGCTTTTTAATACAACGCAGGGCTATCTCGTGATTAATTAATTATGCGTGGTCAGACGTAATGAGATATGAATCACCGACCGAATTAGCATCGGTTGGTGAGGCAGTGGAACAAGATAAAGAGCACAGATTTTCCGCGCGCATAATTCATGATCTCTGGGTTCTTAGAGGACAGCCGTTGTTTGTTAGCATTTATTTGTATTTATGTTTTCAGAGAAGGGAAACATTATGGTTGTTGACCTGATTACTAAAAGCAGCCAGCCATTATTTTTCGTTTTACTCTCTATCTATTCAGGACTTAAAGGATAAAACCATTTATGTCTGACTAATGCATTTTGCCCTTTGTATTGTCGTCATTACTTCCATAGACTCATAAAAAAAGCAAGCAAGAAAAAAGGTTTCGCTCTTGCTTGGAAAATACAATGAGTGGGAAAAACTAAAGCGATGTAAAGTGGCCAGTAAATGAAAGAATAAATGAAACAGCTGAGATATATTTCGTATGAATAATTAAGCGTTTTTCACCCACTGAGAAGGAAGTGATAATTCCACACTTTTTCTAATAATATTTCACGGTTAATCGATGGGAGACCATTGTGATTTTAATATAACTGCAACAGGTTAGCTACGAAGGAGGTTAATAATCGGAATAATACATTAATCACATAGCAGTTGTATCTTACTCACAAAGAACAACTTTTGAGAGTTTGATACACGCATTTTCATGCTTTCTTGGTTAGATTAACCAAACGAGTATTTTTTTTTCTACCGGAGAAAAACTTCATGTTACCTAGGACATATTTATTTTGTTAATTCCGTAGTTATCTCATTGGGTTATTTCTTGTAATATGATTGGACTAATCTCTTAAATTTGATTGGTTCTCCTGGTCACTTCCTCTCTCGCTGCAGAGTACAGCTGTCCCCGGCCTCAAAAACATTATGTGTTTCTATTCCTAAACTTCTTCTCTAGACTTTTGTGCTATGAATTCACGAAACCATCGCACTATTTCTTTCTTTCATCTTTTAGCTGTTTTATTTTCTGCTCGTTGTCATTTTTATGCTTACTGATAAAAATTCATGGATAACAGGGCTCGGCCCATAGAATTCAGTTGCCCCCCTGCCTCTAAGGACTTATTTATACCAGTTTATTTTTTTATATTTTTCATTATTTTTTACATCCTCTCTCTAATTTTAATTGTTATTAAGGAAAGGGCTTGTAAATAATAACTTTGTAATATAATTCTCATGACTCCATCTTAAATAAAATATTACGTTCGCATTTTAAGCATTTCCCTCAATTAACGAAGTACACCATAAGGATATAAGCAACGGAAACCTGAGGGAATATGGCATCAGTCAAGGAGCCCCATTCAACATTCCATACATTATCCTCAAAATTTCAAATCTTGAGTGGTGTCCCTCAAGATTACTGTACACCTTTCTATGGGATTAGTTACGGTGTTATCTGGCTGTCTTTGATCTTTGGAGAAAAACCGCCTCCGAAGCCATGGTCTGCCTTCATCGACCACGATAAGCCATACGATGGTAATGGCTTGAAGTGGAGTATAGTGTGGAGGGGCCTTAACTGGAAGGTTGCCAGTTCGGAACCCGTGCTGGCATTAAGATCCGCCGTGTTCATTAAAGGTGACTGGGGCACGAAAAATATGTTCGTGGTCTCAATGTCCTCCAAACTCTCAATCAAGCAGTCTAAGCCTATGGGTCTTCTGCCTAGTCCCTGCATCTAAATTACTAGGACTCACTAGAGCATAAGTCATACATTCACCCTAGCGGTGATCGTTAAAACGAAAACCACACCCCTTTGCCTTAATACGAGTAGCGTATGGCTCAATCGTACTTGGTTTGACCAAGTGGCATCAGGAACAAGAACAACATTCATTATTTTTAATAAATTATTTACTTTATTCCAGGGCTATTGAACCTTTCATATCTGGGGGAACTCTTTGAGATTGTTTTCGTGAAGTAACCTCTTGCAAACAAAATAGGATATCAAAGCTATAGCCTACTCAAATTTACAAAATTATTATTGTATCTTTGTTTTGCCACAATACAAATATTTTGATAAGATAACAAATGGTAATATAGCTAATGGGGTTTTTTTTGGTTTTCTAAAATATATTTTATGAATAACAAACAAAAATGGAGAGCCCATGAACTAACAACTTAGGCGCTTGTTGGCATTCGTAAAATAAGTAATAATAAATAAAAGAAACATTTTTTTAAATCATTGCAAATTAATAAGAAAGAGAATTCTTTTGATTACTTGGCTGGGATTGTTTTTTGTTGCAAATTTATTTTTATGGCTGGAATAATTGTTGAAACCGGCAACCTAATGTCCTCAGTATTCAATCTATTTCTGCATTTTGTTTTTGTAGAAGAGGCAAAATGAACTGGTGTAATGCTTATCGATTAGTGTGTTTCAAATACGGGAGTTTTACGACACTTAAGATTTTATTTTATACTTAAAATATTTATATATTCATTTTTGTAATCACCTTTTAGAATTCGATATTTTACAAAAATTAAAACTTTACTAACGTTTTGTAGCTTTCACTAAGTAAATATGGATACGTGTATAAGTTTTAAGAGAACCTTAAGGTTCCGTGGAACCCAGATTGAAGACCTCTTCTTTATTCGTTATTGTTTGGCTATCGCTCCAAACTTTTAGCCTACTTACAGGATTCTTCATTTACCTACAAATAAATTTCCATATGTATTTATGTCTGATTTAGTTTTAGGAAACTAAAGATAAATAAATAAATAAAACCTTGAAATTTCTTATCAGAGCCTAAAGATCTATCCCCAGTTCTTTAGGTCACGTACTGAAAGTAAATGAAAATTTTAATCGCACCTGCATCGGAAAGAACATATGCCGATAAGAACAAAAGATCCCATTTATATATCCATTCCCAAAGTGTCTCAAGTTCAGATAATCCGTTCTCAATAACAGATCTGCCATTGAGAAGGCTTTCGTCATAACGAAAGCCTTTTATAATTGCGAATGATTCCGTTGCGAACAATATGATCTGACAAACAATCGTGCGAAATTTTCTATCAATGCTTAGAACCTCCTTCACAATAGTAACAACAAATTCGACACTTTTTTCTCGTAAAGTCATGGTCAGACATAATGCGTTTTCTTTTCGCAGTTCGACCTATTTTGCTAAGTGCATTACCACGTGTCTTTTCCCCCGCAAACCCATTCTTTTCACGTATTGTACTTATTTCAGGCAATTAATTATTCTAATGCTGTATTTTGCCCGAGCGGAGGATGAACTAACGGTCGCAAAGGGAACTGCATGTTCTTTGAGTGCCCTGTAATGTATGCGTCTGAGTTTTCCTGAGTTGCGAGGGAAAAATAGGACAATCAGTTTCTCTGGCCTCGGTTCATAGAAATTTACAGGAAATTTTCGATTATAATTTAGGTTTATCAGGGATGTCATCTATCAAGTTTCAGGAAAGTGTGACTCTTGAGCCCAGACAGCATTTCTAGCTCTAAGTCCATAATTTCATGCTTTCACAAAAGGATCGTAGAAGTTGCACACCATCAAAGCTGTAGATTATCATTTTAATCTCACTTGGAGGTTCACCGTGTAAGATTTTTAGGACCAGATGATCTCCTGACCATTTAGTGACTAACACAGATATGGGCAAACTTTTGTAAAAGCGGGCCAGAAACAGAAAGAAAGTATTTTGATGCTTAAAAATATTTATTATAAAGCGCAATAAAGACTAAAATAAATAGTATACGATGAAAATTCTTGATCTAATGCGTAATGAGAGTCATTTCTAGAAGTTCTTCCGTTTTTCAATTGAACAATATATTCCGTCTTCCTGCACATTCCTGAAGACTAACGTTGTGTCAACTGAACAATTCTTGGTACCATAGTTGTACTTAATACAAATTTTAAACACTGAGATGAACAGTTTCTTAACTAGTGTTTGAAAATCTACGGCGGGACGGAGAGAAACTTTAACAAGGCCGTAGTTTGCTCGTCCCTAGGTTACAATATTTGGCATTTAATCAAAAGTAGTAAAAATTCGAATAAAAGTGAAGTTGTAGTCATTGTGGCCTAAAGAGAAAGTTGGTTTACCTAAATAGTGCATCCCTAGAAAATTAGGGAATAATTTTGCTTACCTAAATAGTTGAAGGAAAATATTTTTATATGGAAGAAAGGAAATGCAAGTCCATCACAATTAAGATAAAACATTTTAACAATTAATATTAGACACCAACACATTTAACAATTCAACGAGAGTTGTTATAAAAAAGCATTTTTATGCAAACAGTTTGACAGTGCTCCTCACTTTTCCTGGAATTAAACAAAAGGAATGCAGCTTATTGGATAGAAAAGCCTTTATTTATATGTAAAAGAAGACATTTGAAATCCTTAAATTAAACAAATTTTAAACAAAAATTTTTATAGTGGTTAAATATTTCATAATGAAAAGCCTTTGGCCTAAAACATACGGTATTGAAATTATCTGGGGTGAATTAAAAAGGGTTTTCCTTTAATTTTTTTGGGGGGAGTCTATAATCCAAACTAATTTTGTTTTTTAATAAATCTGAATTAAAATTTAGTATATTATTAGTAATGTAAAAGATGTGTTAGTATTTTGAAAACGATTTCGGGAAATTTTAATTAACGCTTAAAATGTAAACACTTTTTTGAAATGTTTGATTCAATAGAATTTTCTCTGAAGTGTAAGTTTATATCATCGTACTACATAGTGACTTTTTATAATAAATGTGCTTTCTGTATAATTTCCAAAGTATTGGTTGTAGATAGAGAATGGAAAGATTTTGCTCTTTGAAATATGTTAATTATAATCCATTTTTTCTATATATAAGGTAAACAGTAAAAATATTTTGAAGGATTGGAAATACACCTAAAAAGTCTCAGATATTTAAAAAAAAATGTTTTGAAAACAATTTTAAATCGATAATTAACAATACATGAGTTGTATTTTGGACTAATAATTATATTCATTGATGGATGATGGATAGAAAGATCTGTATTTGCACTTCATTCTTAGTTGTAATATACAGTTCGGTAAAATAAAGTTATCGAGTTTTTAACAAACTTACCTAGCTGAAGTTCCAATGTCACCTTAAATAAAAGAGACTGAAAAAATTTCAGTGATCAGATTCATTACTCTGGATTTAATGAAAGATAATTTTATTCAATTTTAATCTAAGAAAGGATAAAATCCATTCCCAATTGCACATTTAAAATTGCATATTTAACATTAAACATACTATAACAGGTCAAATGACCAGTAATGTATATGTCAAAAATGCGATTGGTAATTAAAAATTTTTATTCTTTGTGTTTGTAATACATAAAAATTAACAGTATACAATATTTTTTAATTATAATAAAGTTTATTTGTTTATTTCCTTCCCAATATTCACATTTCCTACATTCAGTCAGGATACATAAAGTTCAGTTATTTGACCAGCTATGATAGAAATAGGTATGTGTTAAGTATTGGAATATTTAGAGCTAAAATTAATGCTGAGTATTTAGCAAGAAAAATATAATGATCTGTAATATACCAGAGGATCTTGAGTTATAAGAACGTATCAGTTTGATTTTCCATTAGACCACCTATTGTAGAAATAGATATGTATTATGTTTTGGTATATTTAGACCTAAAATTAATGCTGAAGATTTAGCAAGAAAAATATAATGATCTGTAACAAACCAGAGGATCTTAAGTTATACGAAAGTATCAGTTTGATTTTGCATTAGACCAGCTATTATAAAAATAGGTATGTATTATGTGTTGGTAGGTTTAGTGCTAAAAATAGTGCTGAGGATTTAGCAACAAAAACATAATGATGTGTAACAAACCAGAGGATCTTAAGTTATACGAAAGTATCAGTTTGATTTTGCATTAGACCAGCTATTATAAAAATAGGTATGTATTATGTGTTGGTAGGTTTAGTGCTAAAAATAGTGCTGAGGATTTAGCAAGAAAAACATAATGATGTGTAACATTCCAGAGGATTTTGAGTCATAAAATACGAAAGTATCAGTTTGATTTTGCCTTAGATATCAAGTACAAATAAGTAATGAAAGTTCATTTTAATTATTCAGCAAAAGTGTCGGTTTAGATAAGAATAAAGGAAATGACAAAATATCTCAAAAAGTTCGAGGCTAGTTACTGCATGCCTATTTTCATGGGAGACATTAAGAAGCCACGTTACATGTTTCCGGAAGTTTCGCAAGTCATGAAACGTAATACGGCAATCAATATTTACACCTTCGAGCAACGTTCAAGTAATTTCTATTCATGGATATTCTGTTTCACCCCTCCCCGTTCTTTAATGGGTCTAGATTGAAACCCACTAAATTAATACTTTAAACTTTTACTCCCTGTCGGAGCCAACGCCTGTAACATAAAATGCCCTCAAAACGTACAAGATTGCTTTATCACTAATTCATAGCGGGCCATTCACTGAAAAATTTTTCGTAGGCTACTGATGACAAATAATTGCTCCGGAAACAATGAAAAGGCGGAGACACGCTCTTATTATTACCAAACGCATACTTCCTAATGCAA
This sequence comes from Pardosa pseudoannulata, assembly GCA_032207245.1. Taxonomy (NCBI): domain Eukaryota; kingdom Metazoa; phylum Arthropoda; class Arachnida; order Araneae; family Lycosidae; genus Pardosa; species Pardosa pseudoannulata. The sequence goes on from CM063504.1 coordinate 84,937,131, forward strand.
CATTTATGCGCATATTTCCATTCACCGTGGAAACACTGTATGTAATTCGCAACTCAGATACTTCGGATATTTCGAAATTACCAACGCTTTGCATTCAAAAGAACATCCTCGTACTTTATCATAATTATTTTTAAAAAAATCATGGGTGTACACATCTTTTATTCTACTGCAAAGGATCCATTTTCTTAGACAAATGAGGTAATTAAATGTTGCATAGGTTTCTTCCTGAAGATATCACCAATCATGCAGGTATCGACTTTTACGATATTATTTTTACTTCTTTGTACGAAATGAAAGAAATACTGTATTCTCGAAAAAGTTCTATGTTCAGATTTCAACGAAAATACTCATTTGGGCCATGTCTCACTGGATTTTGATAAGTTTTATTATTACGTCTTTATGTACAAGGAAAATGGAAACTTGCATTTTGAAATTTTAACCATTTTGACAATTCCTAAACTGGTTTTAACTAGTTTCATTGTTATGTCTGTACGTACATAGGTACTCGTGTAACTCGTATAACAACAAGACAATTAGCTGTAGAACGTGCAAATTTTGTATTGACAGTTATATCATTTACACGTGCATTTCCGTTTTTGATTGCGATCAGAACTCTATACAACGAGAAGTTTCCCGATAACGAATATTATTACTGCTGGGCACAACTTAAAAAGGATAAGCTGTAGATGTTTGAAATTTTGTATTTAAAAGAGATACAATGTACAGTTATACACTTTCCCTTCTATTTGTCACCTGCCTTTTAATTAATAAAACATTTCAATATAAATTACATTAACACTGTGAGGTATAACTCAGAAATGATTAACAATAACATTTTATATTTAGGACTTCAGCTTTTACATTCAGTCACTACATAACTTATTTTAACCTTGCGAATGTCCACTAGATGGCAGTACTGGAGTTATACTCAGACAACGCAGTTACCTTGAGAAACAAAACCCAATTTGAATTTTGAAGAGAATGTGCTGTGCTCTTAAGCATATGGAAACCAGGGTTTTGCTTATCATTTTCCAATTTAGAAAACTCTTTTGTTTCCAAAATAAAACTGCTCACTTTTTGTCTAAAATTTTAATATATTCCTTTTAATTCCCTAATTTTAAATATAAAAAAATGCAACAAAAACATTAAAAATAAATACAAATTTACAAGTTGATTTTTTTCCAAATGTTAAAATTTATCTCATCTGCGTATATGTTTACAAAAAATAATTTTTTAAATGTTAACTTCCAAGTTTTTAATAAAGAATACAATTCTAAAATTTGATCTAACTAAAAAATTTATAATTTTAATTATTTTTTAATATTATTTTCAATATTTTCATATTTTTTACTTCTTTTGGAAATTTTCACAAGTACTCCTCTAAATCAAGAAATTTTGCTTGTAAAAGAGTAATTTTAGTTTATAATATTACATAATATTAAAACACTGAATATTTTGTGCAAAAATAGTGAACTGTGTTTGAGAAATCATGCTCGCAACACTTAAGTCATATCTCGAGGAAATTGTTATCATTCGTTAAACGGCAACTTTTTAAACTTATTTTAAAAGTGAAGGCATTTTTTGGTATTATTTTAATAATATAAACATATTTTACATATTTTAAATATATGTGTGTGAATGCTTGTAAAGTAATACATAAATAAACTTGCTAATAGTTGGAACAATATGGGTTGTTATTCATCCATATATATGTTTTTTGCCTTAAAAGTCTTTTGTCATAATATCACAATCACGCATAAATCACAAGAGTGGCTGTTATATTTTAAATCTTAACTTTGAAAGTAAGTGCTAGGATGATTCATTTAAAATACGCATATGTTAAAAAAAAGTTGAAAATTTTTAATTTCCTTAAGCCAAAACGAACTTTTAATTCAAAATGGTAGGATTTGATTAAAAATATGAACTTTTTCTGCCCTTTAAATGTAAAGTTATGCATATGCTTCATAATAAAATGAAATTTTTCTAAATGAATGGTTATTTTATTACAATGAAATCTGTTTTCTTATGTAACTTTCTTATTTTGAAAAGATTTAAAATGAGCAGATGTTCTCAGGATACTTTTTTTTTAAAAATAACATTTTGATATTCTCTAAGTGAACAACGAACTTTTAATCCAAAGTGACAGGATTTCACTAACAATATGAACTTTTTTTTACCCTTAAAATGTAAATCTATGCATACTGTTTATAAAAATGAAAATTTCCTAAATGCTTTTTTTTACTTCAATGAAATTTGTTTTCTTATGTTATTTTCTTATTTGAAATAAATTTCTAATCTAATGTTTATGATATTGTATCATTAACTTCAAAATATTTTACGTTCAATACAATATTCTACGTACTACGTACTACGTACAATATTCTTCAAAATATTAATTTTACATGAATTCCTCTCAAATTTTGGGACATGCATTTGTATGCTTTTTTAAAACATACAGTCTTAAACTTTGCTTTTTCTATTTGAGATATTGAAATCAAAATATACTCTAAAAAAATGCTGAAAAACAGGGTATGGGAAATAGATGATACCTACTAAACTTAAAATATCATGTTATTAAGTTTTTTAAAATTAATCATCTTTAATAGTCTACTGATTTGACCCTGAATTTTTTCATATCCATTTAAATAAGTGCTACAATATTTAAAAAAGTCCATGCCATGCAATAATTTAATTATTGAGTAAAGGTTCGTTGAGTAAAGAAATTAATAGTATTATTTGTTATTTGAGTAAAAAAAAATACGTCAGAATTTTCATCTTTAAAATCTCAACTGAAAAAAAAACGTATTTTTTACTACGAGTTTTACTTTGACTGTATTTAACACCACGAAAGAACGGAAATAATTTGCTAAAACATTGAAAATTTGAAATAGTTAACACATTGTATGCGGGACACGTACTAGCACGTTTTTTGACGATTGATACTTGAGCGCGGGTCACGTACTAGTACGGGTTAGTGTAACAAAATGGTTTGTTTGTAGTTACAAAAATAATGGTATTTACAGGATAACGAAGCCGAATGTTCTTGTCCACTACATAGATTCTGGAAAAAATTAGACAAATAAAAACTAGTTTGTACATCAGTCGATGCGGAACCACAGAACGGGAAGGCTGATTAAAAATCAATTTAGATTTAAAATTAACTTTTTATTTATCCTTGAGAAAATGATATTATATATATGTATATTAGTATATTATATATATATTTTAATATAAAATACGAAAAGTTATTAAAAAAATTAAATAATTTTCGATCTATTGAGATTTGACCGAATAACTAAATTTACGCGCAAAACACCCACTCCTGGTACAATTCCGCTGCGAAATGTACCCGCACACAATGTATTAACAAATAACACAAATATGTTTTCGAAATTTTACAACTCTTTAAAAGTAGAAATAGAGTCGTCTTATGTCGTGATAAGGAATTCTATTTCCGTTTATAAAAACATTGCGAAGTGTATATTAAAAGGTTTCTCTCGGATATTTTATATTAACCACTGTAAAAAAAAAGTTATCTTAATATCTATTTTTGATTGGAAATGTCGGATATTGAACTAACCTATGAACTCTATTATCCTAAAGGATATGGACAGCATTTTGATGTCATAATTGAAGATGATAACATTTCTAGTCACGACTTCGATCATAATCACTCTAATGGCTTTTATTGAAAATGATAAACCAGCCTCTTAGATTGGGATCGTGTTTTGGATCGTCGCAATACTATGCAATTTAGTTCCTTAGATTCGGAAGAGCAGATGCTTATTATGCATTTCAAGTCTTATATTCTTTTAAGCGAATATACTGATAGTTCATGATGTTTTTTAAAACGATTTATTTTTCCGTACTCGGCTTTGTTTTTTTCACTGGATGTAATTTTATAATTATTAAGCATGTTAAAGAAATAATGTTTTTAACCTTATGTTCTCTTAAAAATTTTCAACTGCAAATCTAAAATTATGATTTAATGTATTTAATTTTAAAGAATACATACCCGTTCTTCACGCAGAGTCTAGAGCAGTGTTGCCAATCTTCACAGGCAAAATTATGGATTCTAGGTCCTAAAATTATGGCATTGGCTTATAAATTATCGTACATTTTTGTAATTAGTTCAAAATAGTGTTGATAGAGAGCGCTTGTACGATTGATTTTTAATCAATTGAATCTTAATATCAAATAGATTTTAAAATTGTGGAAAAACATAGAAATGGCAGAATTTTTATTATTTACCATTATGTAACTTTGTAGCCGATTATTATTTAATAATCGGTTTAATTACTAAAAATACCATGTTTTATTGAAAACTGCAATAGAATAAGTAAAAGGCAAAATTACTTCTAATTATCCATAATTATGTAATCATTAAAGAAATATCTCCAGTATAATCGTGAATATTCAGTAATTTTGCATTTAACAATTTTGCGTTTTGTGTATTTAAGAATAAGAGTGATTTAAATAGTTTTAAATAACTAACAGATAAAAACACTCGTCATAACCAATTTTAAAATTCTTTAATTTATAATAGTTTCAAATAATATCAAACATTAGTACCTAGGTCATATTCAATTTCACAAATATACATTTTTTTTATAATTGACACTTTCCTTTCTATTATTACACAGTACAGATGGCCTTTCTCAACTTCTGTTACAGGATTATTTACTTTTATTTAATGAAGAAACACCTCAATATATGCTCCTTAAGCAATAATATCTACAACAATAATTATTTAATGGGAAAAAGTGATAAAAAAATTAATTAGACATTCTCAATTTTTTTATGTTGTTCTTTATAGAGTTACAGTTAAATTACATGTTCTTTAAATTCTCCATTAGTCTACTTTTTCTTTATCGTACAAATCAGGAAATTATCGTACAGTTTTTCAGAATTATGCCACATAATTTTGAGATTATTTTTCATTTTACAGAGTCCTAAGTTATCGTACATATACGATAATTATCGTATGGTTAGCAACACTGGTCTAGGGGGATATTACCCTAACTTTTGCTGCAATTTTTTGCTGGAAGCTTTTACATTTATTCTAAAAAAACTAGCAAAGTGTGTAAATTTAAAATTGGCAACTTGTGCTACATTCCAACTTTATACAAAGGAAGACAAATGGAAAGCCAAAATATTTTTACTTACCACTTAAGTCTTATCAAACAATTCTAGTAAAATCTTGTTTTTGTATTATACTACATAAAATGATGCTCCAGTTTCTACAGTAACGTGAAAAGTTTTTACTTTAAATTCAGAAAATCTTAAAGCAAACCTTAATTCCTTTTCAATAAATTAAGAAGAGAGAGATTTTTAATTTGTAAGGATTCAACCCTTCCCCCCTGTTGAGGACGATAATAAAGTGGACTGTATTTAAAACTTAACAAAAACTTTAATTAAGAAAAATATGACAGGGTCATACAAGAGCATGGGCTCTGACAATAAAAATATATATCAGGGGATATATAAGAGCAATGGGCTCTAAAGAAGCAATCTCATGGGAGACGCGGACAACGGTTCGACCTTCCTAGACGGGGTTCGAACGCTCACACTCTGGTTTGGTTTGGTTTGGAGCGCTACGGTCTACTGTTTTGCACACGAGGGCTAATGAGACCGGGACCTACAAATTAAAGCCGATTCCGAACGGCTACGAACATCCATGCCATTCGAATCCACGAACTCCGGTACCGACGATCAGCGCCCTAACCAATCGGCCAGAGTTCGGCCGTTCACACTCTGGAAAAGCGTTCTCAGGGAAAACGCGCTGGACGCAACCATTGAGCGTTTGTTCTACTTAAAATCATACCTTATAAGAAGCTTAAAGGACTGAATTACTAAATTCATGTATGTATATAAATTTAAATACAACAAACTACATTAATTGGTACGTTTTATACTTATTAACATTTTACATTGTTATAACTGCAGTCTCAAGAAAATCATTATTCGTAAAAAGACAAAAAAATTAACACGAATAAAATGTCTTTTTCCTGTATCTCCCTCAACAGATTCAAAACATCAACTTTTAAATTTTAAATTATTACAAAATGCTAAGAAGAACAAAATCAAATTTGGATTCATACATCAGGTCTAGATATAGTTTCACTCAAGATAAAAGATTGCTCAAAAATCTTTAATTCAATTTTTATTACTTTAAGGAGATTTATACAATGTTAAAGTGAGTGAATGGGCTTAAGTTTTTTATGTATATATAGATTGCATTGATCATATGTGAAATTTGTCCAAGATCTGGCACTTATTGTTTGCTACATTTTAATAATGTCGCATCAAAGCCTTCTTTGAAGCGAGTTTTCTGGCGAAGCGATAACGCAAGAGGTCTAGTATCAATTTGTACTTGGTCGATATGGAATTTTAGTTTAATTTAAATAATGTTAGTTCTAGAAGTTAGTTCTAAAACAATCTTTACAGTACTGGAATAATGCTCCAGAACATACTACTAATGAATAAAAGAGCAAGTATTTTAATTACTTCTTCATTCAGTTAACTAATTGTTGTGGGAGCTTTTACATTTATTCTATAAAAACTAGTAAAGTGTGTAAATTTAAAATTGGCAACTTGTGCTATATTTCAGCTTTATACATAGGAAGTCAAATGGGAAGCCAAAATATTTTTACTTACCACTTAAGTCTTATCAAACAATTCTAGTAAAATCTTGTTTTTGTATTATACTGTATAAAATGACACTCCAGTTTCTACAGTAACGTGAAAAGCTTTTACTTTAGATCCAGAAAATCTGAAAGCAAACCTTAATTCCTTTTCAATAAATGAAGAAGAGAGAGATTTTTAATTTGTAAGGATTAAACCCTTCCCCCCTCTCTCATTTATACGAAAATAAGAAAATATATCATTTTTGAATTGTTCTACTTAAAATCATACCTTATATGAAGCTTAAAGGACTGAATTACTAAATTCATGTATGTATATAAATTTAAATACAACAAACTACATTTAGTTGGTACGTTTTATACTTATTAACATTTTACATTGTTATAACTGCAGTCTCAAGAAATCATTATTAGTAAAAAGACAAAAAAAAATAACACAAACAAAATGCCTTGTTCCTGTATCTCCTTCAACAGATTCGAAACATCAACTTTTAAATTTTAAACTATTACAAAATGTTAAGAAGAACAAAATCAAATTTGGATTCACATATCAGGTCTAGATATAGGTTCATTCAAGATAAAAAATTGCTCAAAAATCTTTAATTCAATTTTTATTACTTTAAGGAGATTTATACAATATTAAAGTGAGTGAATGGGCTTAAGATTTTTATGTATATATAGATTGCCTCGATCATATGTGAAATTTGTCCAAGATCTGGCACTCATTGTTTGTTACACTTTAATAATGTCGCATCAAAGCCTTCTTTGAAGCGAGTTTTCTGGTGAAGCGATAACGCAAGAGGTCTAGTATCAATTTGTACTTCGTCGATATGGAATTTTAGTTTAGTTTAAATAATGTTAGTTCTAGAAGTTAATTCTATAACATTCTTTACAGTACTGGAATATGTTCCAGAACATTCTGCTAATGAATAAAAAAGCAAGTATTTTAATTACTTCTCCATTCAGTTAACTAATTGTTGTATAATCGACAATATGCGTTTCTGGTATTCAAGTTTAATATTTATCTTACGACTATTTATGAAACTATCTGTGAATGTATCTCAACAGACAAGATACTGTTAAAGAATAATTTGACACTATTTTATTTTCTTAAGACAACTTTTTGCGTGATTCGAAAACTATTTTGCTTACAGGAAAAGGTAGTTCAAATTTTCAAAGATTTGGTTTCTCTTCCATTCAAGGCCAAGCTTATTAAAACGTTTCCGTAGGAGGAGAAACACCGTAGGATCGTAAATCTGGCTATGAATAAAAAGCTACTTAAGTCGATTTTAGTACCCCGCACCCACACGATATGGATGCTTAGTATGCTAACAACATGCCCTGTCGGCCCAGGTGTTACTGTAAGGTCAGTAGATGATCTCCAGGGATCTATTTCACTCAAATTGAACAAAACATCTTGAAGTGTGAAGAAAAGCTTGAAATCTCAAATCCTCTGTAAAGAAAAAACTCTGAATCTCATTATCGTGGAACAATCATCGACCTGGATTATTTTCTAATTTATTACTTTCGCATTCTAAAGCTAAAAAATATATTTTTTCGGTTATTAAGTAAGGCATTGATATAATTATTTTACGCAATGGTTTTGTTTACGATGGTCCGCAGAAACTACTTTACAATATTTGCTTTTTATGTTTTATTAATAATTAACTGGTTTGGTTTGGTTTGGTACGCTACTCTCTACTTTTTGCAACAAGAGGGATAATGAGACTGGACCTACTGTTTAAAGCCGATTCTGAAAGGCTACGAACATCCATGCTACAGTGGAATTCGAATCCGTGAACTACGGTTCCGAAGGCCAGTACCCTAACCATTCGGCCATCGTTCGTCC
>CM063504.1:84950623-84975623 GCA_032207245.1 Pardosa pseudoannulata
AAATTTTCAGCCAGTTTTTTTTTAGGTAGGTCAATATCGTTTCGTCCGCCGCGTGGACGTGGGTGGAAATAATACTTTCAGCTAATGTCGGAGGCTAAGTTCATTGGTCTCGCTTCGGATCTTAAATTTCATTTTTCCTTTCGATAGATTTTTATGCCAAGGTTTGGCAATATCGTATGACATTTGACAGCTCTTTTATTCAGAAAAGTATTTCTGAAAGATATATGTTTAAAATTAATTCACCTGACCACTGAAATCATAGAGATGAGAATAAAAAGGACATCTTGTCATAAACTTAGAGTTATAATCTTAGAGAATGTGTATGTGTAGTGGCATAGTCTAATCCGAGGAAAATCATGCGAGTGTGTGTGTGGAAGAGAAAAGTTGATTTATTTTTAAAAGTGGATGTGGGATTTCAAAATTAAAAGTAAATAAAGGTTTCTATTAGCTTTATTTTTTATTGTGGTATATTGTTAGATATTTTTTTCAATTAATTTAAACAACCAAAATTTTAGGATAAAAACTTATGTAATTATTTTGCTTGAAGAAAGTTAAATAGTTATTAGATTCACTTAAAATTAGAAATACATTTTTTCAAGTTTTGACATTTCTTTGTCACATTTGTTCTTTTATTTATGTTAAGATATTGGGCTTAGTATCTAGAATTAATTTATCAAACATTCACAATGATAATTTGTGTAGTTAAATAGATTTCTTTTAATTTACTTTTTAATTGTAGAATATCGTTTGATGTGTGTTTTTCAATTAAGATAATATAAGTACAATTTTAGGCTAAGAATTAATAAGATATTTTGTTTGGAAAAGCAGAATTTTAATAATTATTATAGGCAAAATTTTATTAAATTTCACTTTTTTATGCCTTGAATTATTTGATCAGATGTTTCCATTGATATTTTGTGTATTTAAATAAGAACCTGTCTTACCAAAGTCGATTAACGGCTAATCGCGTTAAGCCATGGAGCCAGCCAATGGCGGGGCGCAGTTATCCGTTTAAACAGAGATTAATCGCGATTAGCCGTTAAACGACTTTGGAGAGACCGGCTCTAAATTTTAAAATAGTAAAATTTTAATAGTTAATTAATCTATAGAGATTTAATTATTAATGTAAACATTATGAAAGCAATTGGAATAGAAATAAGTTAAAACACTAGAGTTTATTTATTTTAAAGAAGTTGGTATTTATGACATAAATTCTTTTTATACCACTAAAATTATAGAAAAATGACTGGTTCTTAATATGAAACATTATATATTTCTATCTATCTATACAGTAGAACATATGATTCCTATTTTCTCGTTTTTTGTTTTATACAAATCCATATGGTTTGTCTTAGAGTTACCACATTTTGGTCAGACATTCTTTTTTACCACCATTACCTGTCGATATTAAAACCTCTTCCGCTCATCCTATCACGTGATATGTAATGGATATCAAAGTAGGACGGTATACAGCAATACATGTATATTATCGATGTTTTTCACCACGTAAACATTGGTTAAGTAATTCGTGGCTTAGAAACCAGTAACTTAACAAAAGGTAAAATTATTTACAATCGATCCTGAATTTTTTTTCATTAAGATTTGAGTAATTTTTATAACTTCTAATAAAAAGAGTATGATAATGAAAGTTGCATCCAGTTAATTGTTTAAATGGAAATGTAGTTTGTATGCTACGTTCTTCTGAAATATGACTTAATTTTGTACCTTTATACTTGAAACACTTTCTTGTCTTCATACGGTTTGTAACTGGCCTGAGTTGTGTTGTTTTATGTTTTATGAGTTTTTCATTTTATTTTGAAATTTAGTACGTGTAAATTAAAGGGGGAGGGGTAAGTTTATCTGATTTTGCATATCGTTTATTGTTATTAATCGGTTATTGTTATTAAAATCACGGTGTCCCAAACTGATAACATTAAGTGGAGCCCACTGTATAATAAAAAGGCAATTTTATGTTCGATGCTCCCTACAAAATTCAATGCAAATTTTAGTTTTTCTCACTTTTTAATACACTCTTATATATTATTCGTATTTTCCCTTTCTGCTGTCAAAAACGAACAGTAAATGACACTTTAATAGTAAAACATTATTAAAACAAATCACTCTTTTTCTCTAAATAAACAACTCTCTTTTACCAACAAATAAACGCCATTTTTATTATAACATCAACTTCAGAAAAAATTCTAAACTCTAAAAAAAAATAATAACATTGCCATTTTTTGAAACACAAAGATTTAGAAAACATAAATAATATAATAATCACAACTAGTAACTATAGTAACCAATCACAAAATATAATGTAAAGGGGAAATATTAGAGTCAAAATATTTTACAATTGTAATATGCTTTACTTTCATATATTCCACTTGAAAGCATTTCATACTTTGATCCAACCGAAAGTGTTAAAAAAATCTCCATATTGTTAAAATGTTCAGGTCGTTAATCTCAAGCTATCATCATATAAGTAACAAAAAAGGGAAGTTCAAGCTTTTAGAAATTTTCTTCTGAATATCATTTTATACATAGCTGTTGCACAATCGAGTAAAATGCCATTCCGTACATTAGCCTCAAATTTTTATTTAATCAGCTGAATTATAAAATCTCTCTTCTAGAAATCTATTTTGAATAAATTTCGTGTATTTAACTTTTCTGGTTTAGGGAATTCAAATAGTCATGAGTTTTTATGGGTTTTCTATGATTATGACAATGAAGGGGAATACAATAAATCTCATCCAAATTTCTTCCTTTCTCAATGTATGTTTATTTGAAAGGCTTTATTTCTAAATTCTATCTTAAACCTGTTTTCTATTCTCTTCGTAGATATTTAGGATTGTTGAAGCATTGTATATAGAATTTGTTCAAGCAGTACTTTATTTTTTTTTTATTCCCACACTAAGTTTATAAGGATTTTTGCCAAAAAGGATAATGAATTGATTTTCAAGAATGAAAAACACCTCCAATAAAAAAAATCTTCTTAATACTTCTAAATTTTTGTGTTACTACTGGTCATAACTTTTTATACAGATAGTCTCTAGTACATCCGCAATTTACATTGTAAACACAGTTTAATAGATTTATGCATAACGAACAACTGAAGATATTTTGTTGAGTTTGATTACCTCATCCACTTTAAGCTTTTTTTTACATCAGGAGTGGGCAAATACTTTTAAGCGCGGGTCAAAATGAAATTTTCAAAATGTCTCCCGGGCCGAAGGACGCTGTATCGCGTGCCTGTACCGCGTACGCTGTGCACATGCGAATATTTTTGGTGGAGTTTTTTTCCCTGCCCAAGAAATTTTTTTATTGCTGAAGTATCATTTTAAAGCATTTGACAGAGAAATTTGACAGTTAATGAAAGATAATAGTAATAATATAAATTGTCTTAGGTGTATATACGAACAATTTGTGCCCAGTAAAATATGTCACGTAATTTTTAAAGAAATATGATCCATTATATTAAATTAATGGTTATTAAATAAATCAGTTAATGAAAGATTTTATTTTGATATTTATTTATATCTTAACGATACAAATTTTATTATTTATATGTACACTACGCATATAAATACTGTTGGTTTCAACAAAATCGCATATAAGGGATTAAAAAAATTGCATGCAGGATTTTTCAACGGGCCAGCTTTTGCCCACCTCTGCTTTACATGATCGCTTAATAACAGTTAGATGTTTTGTCCACACAACACACGTCGGACTTATTACTGGAGAGATGAGTAGATAAAAATATGTTTTTGATACAAATCACCTTTTTTTTCGTCCACCTTAAAAGCGGAATTTTCTTTTTTTCCCTTTATTTGTTTATTTATTTTTCATTTTGACCCCATCAAAGCTCCGGGCGGAAATTATGACAATGGTGATAACGTTTCACGAAATTATGTACCGTAACAAGCGCTTTGATTGGTACACCCCCTCCCCAGGGGTTATTATACATTTTTTTCCCTGTGAACTCTTGTCCATCGAAAAAAAGCAAGGAATAACACACAAAAAATATTAATGACAGGATGGGGGCCCTATAGGTGACACAATAGGATACGGAAATAGAGGAGGGGGGGAGAGAGCAAGGAAATGATAGTAGGCTGATCACAAATTTGTATGCTAGTCAGTATTGTTTAACATTTTTCTTAGCTCAAGGGGATTTTATAAACTTCGTGGAGAGAATTGTTGTCATAGGACGGCACACGCAGAGGTAGAGGGTTATTAACCCCTAGAGTCCTGGTGAATATCCTGTAACATCCAAGTAGACTTCGACTTGAAACAATAACAAATAATGAAATACTCACCTAAGTTTTTGCAAAAAATTATTGATCTAAATTCTTAAAACAAGCTGGATATAACATCAAATATAGTACCAAATGATATGAAATTATCTGTTGATCAAAGTATGTCAATCCAACGTGCTTCTAAATAGAGCTTTCATTTTCTTGCTATACGCAGTCTGTCATATGATGACGAGATAACTGGACCTATGAATATCATGAACTATAGAATGTGAAGTCCTTCAAATGGCATGAATGTCTGTACCTTATTGAAATATACTTTGATCAACAGGTTTTTGTGTCCATTCCAATTTAAAACAAATAAAAACAAGACAATTTACCCATTACATAACTCATTTCCAGTGGCGGACTAAGGCTAAAGCGGGCCCTCGGCAACATTGTAATTCCGGGCCTATTTTTCCGTCATTACACATACTTTGCATTTGGTAGTTTGGTTTTAAAGCATATAGTATGTAGTTCTATTTAATTATCGGATTAGAAGAAAAAAAAGAGAAAAAAATAATATACATGTACAAAAATTAAATAAACATAATTTAATAAAACAAACAATAATACTTAAACAAATATACCCAGATTAATTAGTTGTTATATTGCCTTTTTTCTCACTTTTAATTCTGCAAACTCGTCAATTAGTTTGCCATAAATAATAGAATTATTTAATAATTCTTTTTCTATATAAAGGAATGATATGCTATTTAATTTTTTTGACCTAATGTGGATCTTAAAGATTTTTTTATTCTGGCCATTACTGAGAATGATCTTTCACCTCTTGCATTGCTTATTGGAAGGGTTAAATAAATTCTCAGAATTATGTTTAAATTAGGGTATGTTGTAATAATATTATTTTTCTGTAAAAATGACCACAAACTGGATATAACATGAAATATAATACCAAATGATATGAAATTATCTGTTGATTAAAAAAAAAAAGATCCAACGTGCTCATAGAGCTTTCATTTTCTTTCTGCAGCAGTCTGTCAAATGATGATCAGATAACTGGACCTATGAATATCATGAACTATAACAGTATGTGATTTCAAGTCCATCAGATGGCATGAATGTCTGTACCTTATTGAAATATACTTTGATCAATAGGTTCTTGTGTCCACTCCAATTTAAAGCAAATAAACACAAGCGAATTTACCCATTACATAACTCATTTCCAGTGGCGGACTAAGGCTAAAGCGGGCCCTATGCAACATTGAAATTCTGGGCTTATTTTCCGTCATGACACATACTTTGCGTTTGGTAGTTTGGTTTTAAAGCATATAATATGTAGTTCTATTTAATTATCGGATTAGAAGAAAAAAGAGAGAAAAAATGATATGCATGTACAAAAATTAAATAAACATAATTAATTAAAACAAACAAAATAAACATAATTTATTAAAACAAACAATAATAAAGAAATATATTCAGATTGATTGGTTATGCTGCTTTTTTCTCACGTTTAATTCTGCAAACTCGTCAATTCGTTTGCCATAATTAATAGAATTTTTTAATAATTATTTCTCTATATAAAGTAATGATAAACTATTTAATTTTTGCTGGCATAATGTGGATCTTAAAGATTTTTTTATTCTGGCCATTACTTAGAATGATCTTTCACCGCTTGCATTGCTTATTGGAAGGGTTAAATAAATTATCAGAATTATGTTTAAATTGGGGAATGTTGTAATAACATTATTTTCCTGTAAAAATGACCACAAACTGGATATAACATGAAATATAATACCAAGTGATATGAAATTATCTGTTGATAAAAAAAAATCCAACGTGCTCATAGAGCTTTCATATTCTTCCTTTAGCAGTCTGTCAAATGATGACCAGATAACTGGACCTATGAATATCATGAACTATAATAGTATGCGAATTCAAGTCCATCAGATGGCATGAATGTCTGTACTTTATTGGAATATATTTTGTTCAATAGGTTTCTGTGCCCACTCCAATTTAAAGCAAATAAAAACAAGCGAATTTACCCATAATATACCCTTTTCCAGTGGCGGCCTAAGGCTAAAGCGGGCCCTCGGCAACAATTTAATTCCGGGCCTATTTTTCAGTCATGACACATATTTTGCATTTGTTAGTTTGGTTTTAAAGCATATAATATGTAGTTCTATTTAATTATCGGATTAGAAAAAAGGGAAAAATATAATATACATGCACAAAAATTAAATAAACATAATTTATTAAAACAAACAATAATAAAGAAATATATCCAGATTGATTGGTTATACTGCATTTTTTTTTACTTTTAATTCTGCAAACTCGTCAATTAGTTTGCCATAATTAATAGAATTATTTAATAATTCTTTTTCTGTATAAAGTAATGATAAACTATTTAATTTTTGTTGGCCTAATGTGGATCTTAATTTTTTTTTCTGCCCATTACTGAGAATGACCTTTCACCGCTTGTATTGCATATTGGAAGAGTTAAATAAATTATCAGAATTATGTTTAAATTAAGGAATGAAGTAATAAGATTATTTTCCTGTAAAAATGACCACATGGGTACAGGCAAAATAATATTTTCTTTACTTAAAAAAAGTCTTAAATTGTAATACTTTATTTTTCAGTTCTGCTAGGTTTGAATCTTGTTCATAACATTTTAATTCCTCTTTTGAAGTGTCACTAACGTCGCTATCATGAAAAATTGTTTTGAATTTATTGTTAATAGTTTTGATAAACGGGAAGCTTTATCGTATTTACACACATTGACACTCGCGGGCTTGAATGCATAACACTGGAACGCTCTTCCACACTTGTCGACTTCATCAATCAACGATTCGGCACAATTTGGACATGTTTCAGCAATAATTACGAATATTACGTTTTTCTGTTAAATAAAAATTAAAATTAAAAACCTAATTTTCTCGCCCAAAAATTACTGGCCCTAGGCACGTGCCTAGTTGCCTAGGCCTTAGTCCGCCCCTGCTCATTTCCTGTTTCCATAATTATTATAATCTGATATCCTGCTTGGCAAAGACTTCTAATTATAATTACTTAATATTCTGATATCTACAGAGAGTCTTTGGACATCTTTTCTTATTGATGTCTAACAATGGATATAATCAATAGTAATTAACTTACGATGCTTAAATACAGTTTAAACTATACAGCTATGTCAAAATAAAAAAATAACTTAAAATCAACTAAGACAGATCCTTTACAAGAATAAAATATATCGGAATAAAAGTTTCATTACACAAAGAAAATAAAGAAGACAATATTTAAGAATCAAATAATTAAAATAACCTTATGTGACCGGGATGTTTAAAAAAAAGCTGCGATGTACTGAAACATAATTTTATCTAGAGACATTTTGAAGTGTATATTTGGTAAGAATCAAGATATCTGAAGTTTGTTGTTCTAGTAATTTTTTCCATTATGTCCTTTTATTTTCACTTTAGTTTTACTGCACTTAAATATGAAAAAATGAACTTTGCAATATACCATATTACAGACACAAGAAAATACCAGATGTGAATGCAATACTGTATTATAAAAACTGTTAGAGCTAAGGAGAATTAAATCCAGTTTTCTTCAAAAGGATAACTTCAAGTAAAATTTTACTTCTCAAAGCAATACGTTTTGCTTGTATTCATTTCGTTATCTACGAATACTTTTGTACAAAGTTACGACCTAATATATAAGTATTCATATGATGAATATAAATAAGACTAAATGATCGTAAAGTTTTAATAGGTACGGTGGCCACAGAAGTGGAAAGAAACCGTATCGGATATGATTGGATGAGAGCGAAAGTGATGATGGACGATTAATTATTTTTTTACAAATTGTTCATTAGTGGGGAACGCTACGGTCAATCGTTTTCATATACTAAGGTTTATTATACTAAAGATCTTATCACAGGAGACAAAAATACTACCAACTGTTTTGTACTGTAGACAAGTGAAAATCTACGTGTTGTTCCATAAAGTATTTGATGTATATTTTCCATAGAAACGTTTACAAAATCTTAGTGGATATTCAGATATTTTGTTCGTTCTGAATATTTTTAAGAATTATTTGAATTATGCGTAATTCGATAACAGGCCTTATTACATAAAAGCACAGAAAACTACTTTGCGATGCAACTTCGACAAATTTTGCAGGATGTGGCTACAATTTTGTCGAAGTAGTCGATCCAAATTCACCTTTCCGCATTGGCGTGGAATTCCATAATGGTGTTGACGATTATACGAATACAGTAGAACCTCGATTAACCGAGGTTTCTGTTAACCGAGTCAATAAGGAAGTCTCAGTCTTTTATTTTCTCCTTTCCAAAATGAGCTTGGAAAAAATTATACACATTTTAGTTCGTTGTCCGTGTTACCGGAACTTCTTCAACAGAAAAGTACTCAATTTCCAAGAAATATTACACCCTTTTTATATCTTTTTAACTGTGAAATATAAGTTCATATATGTTTATTTTTATCATTTAAAGAATGTTCTATTGGTTTTTTCTTTAAAAATTAGTTAAACTCACAAACACATATATTTATACATTGTTTCTATTAAGCGAGATTTCCGATATCCGAGGTACTAGAGGTTCCAATTAGCTCGGATAATCGAGGTTCTACTGTACTATCTGAAAGAACAGAAAAGGGTGGGGGAGACTGGCCTTTGCGGCTTTCTTATCTAAGGGAATATTATTCATCAACCTAATATTTGTGTCCCTGACATTCCATATATTATTTTATCCCACATGTTATTTCAATTCACAACTAAATCATACATGATACAGCGGCCATCTTGAAATCTGCATCTGAGATTAGACATTGACAATTGTCTAGCGAAACTGTTTCGTACTTGAAAATCAAAGTGTGATAGAGTATTTTCATACGACTCCATAAGGAAACAGTAAAGCGATACAATTATAAGTATGTTCGTCTATGATAAAGCATTCGTCGTATGATAAATCATTTAGATCAGGGATGGGCAAACTACGACCCGCTGGAAGGTTTTATCCAGCCCTCAGATAGAATTTTAAGTTGCCGGTCCGAGGCAAATTAAAAGAAATATATATTTGAACATTATATATCCATCTCCTTTTCTACTTTGCTTAAATATTATATCCCAAATTTATTATCTTACTCCCAAAAGATCAGCGGTATATTTGCTTCTTATATGTGAACAAGTGTTTTCAACTTTGAACCTTAGAAAGAATAATTTCAGAAGTAGATTGACAGATGAGCATTTAGCATCGTTCCTTAAAATTAGTACATTTCACTTCGAACCTAGTATAAGGAACTTTTAAAACTGAAATCACAACTCACTGATCTCATTAGCGTATTTAAACCGTTTGATACTTGTATATTGTTTTTAAAATTTTAGAAAAATTTATCTTGGCCCGCCAAACTTATTTTCTTTCGATTTTTGGTCCGCGGCCGAAAATGTTTGTCCATCCCTGATTCAGAGGCACCACTTATAGTCGATTTCGTACGCCTATAGAAGGATTCGAACGAATAAACACTAGTTATAGAAAGGTTAGTCTCTTACATGCCAAGTGATCATCTAATTAGTCACAATATTAGTAAGTTTTAAATATATACATAAACATCTTCATGTTTTCATACCCACATATATATGATATATATATATATTTACACAGACATCCAAAATAAAGCTGTCTAAAATATCAACACCCCGTAACTTGTTATCTTTGCTTACATATGATCAGGAAGCATAAAAATACTCGAAGTCACTGGTCTCATAGTGTAGATGTTTGAAATAGCTTCTACCATATTCTAAGAAATCGTTCCTCACAAGCTTTTTTTCGCAGTCTTATCAGATTTATAAGGTCCTAAAAAGTATTTCAATCTTTTTCTGCAAGACTCTGAATATTATGATAAAAACATCAGTAGTTCTGAATGGCTGGCAGCTGATAAAATTTTCGGTGAAATGTGCTTGTTTTCAGCATGCTCGTTACATCAGATGTTACAAAATTTTTTAGTATTATCGTAATCCGTTATTTTTATTTTGTTTTCGAATGAAACCAAACGAAAGGTATTAAAACAGTTTTACAGAATTTTTGGACTGAGGTATTTTAAACTATTTAGAGTTTTATGCTGGTAATGGTTTATATTTATTTCAAAATTTAAGTTAGTGTTGGGATTACATTGGAAGCCAGTGATAAAAACAATTTCTAAAATAAAACAGCTCATTTTTATGAAATGAATAACAAAGGTTTAATAAAAAATTTTAAATAAAATAGCTTATAGCATATTCTAAGAAATCGTTTCTCACAAATTTTTTTCGCAGTCGTATCAGATTTATAAGGTCCTAAAAAGTATTTCAATCTTTTTCTGCAAGACTCTGAATATTATGATAAAAACATCAGTAGTTCTGAATGGTTGGCAGCTGATGAATATGTCGGTGAAATGTGCTTGTTTTCAGCATGCCTGTTACATCAGATGTTACAAAATTTTTTAGTATTATCGTAATCTGTTATTTTTATTTTGTTTTCGAATGAAACCAAATGAAAGGTATTAAAACAGTTTTACAGAATTTTTGGACTGAGGTATTTTAAACTATTTAGAGATTTATGTTGGTGATGGTATATATTTATTTCAAAATTTAAGTCAGTTTTGGGATTATATTGGAAGCCAGTGATAAAAACAATTTCTAAAATAAAACAGCTCATTTTTATGAAATGAATAACAAAGGTTTAGTAAAAATATTAAATGAAATAGCTTCCAGCATATTCTAAGAAATCGTTCCTCACAAGCTTTTTTCGCAGTCTTATCAGATTTATAAGGTTCTAAAAAGTATTTCAATCTTTTTCTGCAAGACTCTGAATATTATGATAAAAACATCAGTAGTTCTGAATGGCTGGCAGCTGATAAACATATCGATGAAATGTGCTTGTTTTCAGCATGCTCGTTACATCAGATGTTACAAAATTTTTTAGTATTATCGTAATCTGTTATTTTTATTTTGTTATCGAATGAAACCAAATGAAAGGTATTAAAACAGTTTTACAGAATTTTCGGGCTGAAGTATTTTAAACTATTTAGAGATTTATGTTGGGGATGGTTTATATTTATTTCAAAATTTAAGTTAGTTTTGGTATTATATTGGAAGCTAGTGATAAAAACAATTTCTAAAATAAAACAGCTCATTTTTATGAAATGAATAACAAAGGCTTAGTAAATATCTTAAATAAATAAATGAATAAAAAAACCCTTCGAAATTGTGGTTCAGGTCGCAGGTGGTAGATTTGCATTTTAACAACGAGCTGCCGACATAAGTTTAAAGAAATCCAATAACATATCGCAGATCGGCGGACACAATACATTTTTAATGTTTCTTTAATGAAAGTTATATAAACTTGGGGAAATAATTTAGTTACATTTAAGGTAAATTTTAATATATTACTTAGATACACAAGCACATATACACATGTACACTGCGGCCTAGAGATTCACCATTAGAAGATGCACTTCTAATGTGGTTCTTTGAGTTTTATGGTTGTCCAACCTTGATTTATAAAATACAAAATGGAAATCTTAAATGAATTTTTTCATTATATTCATGAACATTTATTTGGAATAATACGCATGCTCATCGAGAATCTCGTTTTTTTCAACTTTAAGAGCTATTACCAAGAGTTTTCTGTTTTCCCATATACACCCGAGTATCCTCTAACTCGAATAATAGCGGCTTGGTAAATTAATTTTTGTTATTCATGACTGAGAAACGATCCTCTAATTATGATAACTTATTCTCTGCTCCTTTATTTAGGGCAACATTCGGCTATTAATCATAGAGGATCTGTTTGAATGTATTATCTTTCGAGACACTCCGAGCGGTTATTGACAACCGCAACAAAATAATTTTGACGTTCATGGTAGGTTATTATTTTGGTTATGCAATGGAGCTGTATGTTTGGATTCTTTCCAAGGCACTCCTTCTTTTAGGTCTGGACGGTGTTTATCTTGTTATGTTAATTCAAAAACAAAATTAATTTCCTTTGTACACGCATCTGAAGCGGTTGTATACAAGGCAAATGGATTACTTCTGAAAGAGGGTTAATTTAGCAATGGTATGAAGATAAACATGTTCGTTTTTGTTTGTAAAAGAAGTTGCTTTCAAAAGATAACCAATAAAAAGTTCTATTCACCTTTAATTTCGTATGGATATCAAACATGTGTAGATTCAGATTTGTGTAGGAATTAAAGTGGTAATTAAAGTTCCAATTAGGATATCATAATATGCCGGAATTTAAGACAGTTTTCTTTATATATTTTTCTGTTTTCTTTTTTTTTCCCAAGAAGAAAGAATAAAGTTAAAACGATTTCTTAAAAGTTCTTATGCCTAGAAACGATTCGTGTGGATTAATGTAAATAATTGTGAATGTATAGCACTTTAAAATTTAACTCTACTCACATTCAATATATTGAAACGGACAGTATTTGGAACCATAGTCTCAAATTCCAACATTCTTGCACTAATATTAAAAAACACTCCAACTAAAGCATAACTTAAACGTCTTTTGCACTTCTTCAGTTCTTTGGTCGTCTTTCTCTTTTAAATTCTTAATTTTTTCCAATTCTATTAGATCTTCATTTATTACCTAGTAACATAATCCATAAATTCAGTGCCGAACGATGGCCGAATGGTTGGGGTGCTGGCCTTCGGAACCGGAGTTCGTGGTTTATTCGTGGGTCTTTACCGATCATCCCTTTAATTTAGCCGGAGGTCGATCAATGGTAGAGTTGTGGATCCGGCACATTAAACAATTCTGCAAAGCAACGTTATGAACCAACTCATTAGAACTTCACGTATTACCTAGTAACATAATCCATAAAAAACACCATTCGGGGCAAGTTCACATCTTAAATATCCCCCACACTTTTCGTAAGCTGCATTAATTGTACCTATTAGTCTACTACATTTTATATATCAGTAAATATTTTAATTCTTTTGTTATTTTAAATATTATGGGCTTGCTTGCTTGACTTAAGCTGACTTGGATGCGTAACGCATTGTTTACGGCCTAAAACCGAACCAGCAATTCAATCCCTACACTCGACTTTTTGGCTGGTTACAGGTATATAACGGCTTTAAGCTGTAGGTCCCGGTCTCATTAGCCATCATGTTGCAAAAAATAGACCTTAGCGCTCCAAACTAAACCATAAATTCAGTTACGTATTACACTTCAACATATAAATGAAGCACATTCGGAAAGTTCACAGTTTCTTAAATTACATCTATTCAAAACTACATAGCCCATCACATGACGGGTCATATGATGGACATCATACAACTACATAGCCCATCATATGACGGACATCAGTAAAATTTTTAATTTTCCAGAATTGTAAAATACCCTATGAGGCAGGTAAAAAAAATGGTTTGTTTTTTGGATAAGAATTAGCTAACAAGAAAAGATAATCGATGATTAAATTTAAAATTATCCCCTATTTACCAAATCTATTATTTAAGCCAAATATAAAACGAAATTATTTATGTAATATCTAAGTTCAGTGATAAAACGTATGAAAATAATGCAGACGATATTTAAATAATTTAAAATAAGAAGTTATTAAATGAGATGGTTAAAGGAATGACGTCATAATGCTAGAAATAAATGTTGATTTTAAATATATATTATGTAATAAATTCATAAATTTAATTGACTACTCTTAACCGGGGGCCGAACGATGGTCGATTGGTTAGAGTGTTGGCCTTCGGTACCAGAGTTCGTGGGTTCGAATCCCACTATGGCATGGTTGTTCGTAGCCGTTCGGAATCGGCTTTAAGCTGTAGGTCCCGGTCTCATTAGCCCCCGTGTTGCAAAAAGTAGACCATAGCACTCCAAACCAAACCAAACTCTTAACCGGGGAAAATAGGCCTTGAAAAAAAAAAAATGGCATTAAACGTCCTAAAAGGGGGGAGGCGTAGATTTCGAACGTTTTAAAGACTACAGTATTTTTCGATGTGATAGGAAGCATATTTATACCAATTTATTTTTGAATAGGATAGATAATTTAAGAGAAGATAAATTTTACTCGCTTTGAATTTTGCTAACCCTAACTCATCCAGAATCCAATATGGATGCCTCTATCCATTTCAGGTCCAACCGCTTCGTAAATTCGAGGACAGACGGAAGAAAACTTAGGCTATTGTTATATATGGGATTGCCAAACGATCCAATATTGTTCGCGGAACATTTTAGATATATTTATTCCATTACTTGTATACACTTATTTGTCATTTTTTCAAAAGCCGATTTAATGTTTTTAATCAAGAGTGGTACCATCTCTAACTGCGCAGTTGGGCAATATTTTTAAAACTGAACAATACATTGAACTAAGATTGTGTCGGGAACGAAGTTTGTGATTAGTTTTTTCCCAGTCTTATCAGTTTCGTTGAATGGGAATGGATGACAAAAGGAGATCATTATCTTGAAAACCCGACTAAAAACGGATGTTCCTTGAAGAACTAAAGGTTTAGTAATATACATCCTCACTGGAAGAATAAACAACTGAATAATAAATTGAACTAAGGTTGTGTCGGGAACGAAGTTTGTGATCAGTTTTTTCCCAGTCTTATTAGTTTCGTTGAATGGGAATGGATGACAAAAGGAGATCATTATCTTGAAAACCCGACTAAAAACGGATGTTCCTTGAAGAACTAAAGGTTTAGTAATATACATCCTCACTGGAAGAATAAACTGAATAATAAATTGAACTAAGGTTGTGTCGGGAACGAAGTTTGTGATTAGTTTTTTCCCAGTCTTATCAGTTTCATTGAATGGGAATGGATGACAAAAGGAGATCATTATCTTGAAAACCCGACTAAAAACGGATGTTCCTTGAAGAACTAAAGGTTTAGTAATATACATCCTCACTGGAAGAATAAACAACTGAATAATAAATTGAACTAAGGTTGTGTCGGGAACGAAGTTTGTGATTAGTTTTTTCCCAGTCTTATCAGTTTCGTTGAATGGGAATGGATGACAAAAGGAGATCATTAGCTTGAAAGCCCGACTAAAAACGGATGTTCCTTGAAGAACTAAAGGTTTAGTAATATACATCCTCACTGGAAGAATAAACAACTGAATAATAAATTGAACTAAGGTTGTGTCGGGAACGAAGTTTGTGATCAGTTTTTTCCCTAGTCTTATCAGTTTCGTTGAATGGGAATGGATGACAAAAGGAGATCATTATCTTGAAAACCCGACTAAAAACGGATGTTCCTTGAAGAACTAAAGGTTTAGTAATATACATCCTCACTGGAAGAATAAACTGAATAATAAATTGAACTAAGGTTGTGTCGGGAACGAAGTTTGTGATTAGTTTTTTCCCAGTCTTATCAGTTTCGTTGAATGGGAATGGATGACAAAAGGAGATCATTATCTTGAAAACCCGACTAAAAACGGATGTTCCTTGAAGAACTAAAGGTTTAGTAATATACATCCTCACTGGAAGAATAAACAACTGAATAATAAATTGAACTAAGGTTGTGTCGGGAACGAAGTTTGTGATCAGTTTTTTCCCTAGTCTTATCAGTTTATTTGAATGGGAATGGATGACAAAAGGAAAACATTAGCTCGAAAGCCCGACTAAAAACGGATGTTCCTTGAAGAACTAAAGGTTTAGTAATATACATCCTCACTGGAAGAATAAACAACTGAATAATAAATTGAACTAAGGTTGTGTCAGGAGCGAAGTTTTTGATTAGTTTTTTTCCAGTCTTATCAGTTTCATTGAATGGGAATAGATGACAAAAGGAAAACATTAGCTCGAAAGCCCGACTAAAAATGGATGTTCCTTGAAGAACTAAAGGTTTAGTACATATACATTCTCACTGGAAGAATTACTTTTTGAATTTTTCGAAACTCAAATGACTTTGCTTCTTTCCTGATACTGTATTTGAGGTTATTACTTCTTTACAGAATATACTAACTTGTCTTATCAGGCCCAATAACTTTTAGTTTTCCGATAACATTTTCGCATGCAACATTTTTTTATCGGGTCTGAATACATTTATTTATCCCAAACCTCAGGAATTGACTAATTAATTCCATTAAAAGCAAAAACTTCTTTTCTCGAAGCACAATCATGTCGAATTTTAAGAGTGAACTGCCTAAACTGTGTGATTACGCAGTTTATTGTGTAGTTATAGTTACAAAAGAGGGTCCATTTGCTTAGACCTTAGAACTGAAGAAATACCGGAGTATGCACAGTTTACCCAGTTTATCATTCATTTATAAAATGTCATGCCGAAAAGCTGCACATTTAATGGAGATCGTGTGAGCCGCTTATAAATGCTGCACATTGGTGATTTTCTGAACGGCTAGTAGAAAATTTATTGGTCGTTAAGCTAATAAGTCATGTGAGGTTTATTTGTAAATCCCTATAAACGTAAATAGTTAAGATGCAAAATATTCACAATTTTCTGTAGAGAGTTAATCTCTCAAAATTCCTCTGCAGGTCGCCTCTTCCGCTTGGATCTGAAAATAAACCTACTTTTTATGAATATCTCTCTTATTCAAATTGCCTTTATACATTCATTATCAACACCATAAGTTTATAAAAGTATTCTATTAATTAGTGTATGTAAGTTTCTATTTACCTCCTAAAGATAATTGTTTCTTTTACTTAAAATTGGATTTTTCCCAGAAAAACTTATCATATTGGGAAGAAAATTTAACAAAAATAGACGTTAAAAACACTGTGATTTTTTTTCCATTTTTAAATACGTATATTTTAAAATAAAAGTACACATTTATATTTGCAATGAGTGAAAGACTAAACAAGAGAAAACAAAATTCACTTTTCTTTCTAGCGTAAGGAAAAAGCAGTAAAACCTGATTTTACAAAATTTTGGACATTTGATTTGTAATCCAATCTTTACTTGACACTACTATATGCTATAAATATTGAAAACTGATAAAAAGGGAATGGACAATAATAGCCATTTCTTAAAGTAACTGAAAAAAAAAACTAAATGCGTTACCAAAGCTACATGTTAGAAACACGGCAAAATAACACAAGAGAGGTGAGAATCACTGAATGTAAGTGGACTCATCCAGTTAAATAACCTACCCGAGATGCTTACGGACGATTCAGAGAAGCCCCTTTCCCAAAAATCGAAACAGTGTGCAGTTTGATTTGGTTGGCTACGGTCTACTGTTTAGCTCCTGAAGGCTAATGAGACCGGGACCTACCTCTTAGAGCCGATTCCGAAGAGCTACGAACATCCATGCCATCAGCACGATTCGAACAAATCAACTCCGGTTCCTAACAGTAATGCTCTACCATTCGACCATCTTTTGGCGAACAGCGTGCGGAGTAAACTATTAAGTGGGTAAAATATATCTAATACGACTTGTTTATAACCGGGGTAGTTAAGTGGCCAAAATAGTTTAGGGCAAATCAGAAGAGTTTCTTTTCTTAGAACCCTAACGTAAATTTCTATCTAAGTTCTTTTACAGTTACCAACCAAATCAATAGAGAGTTTTAAATTTAACCTCGATTTAGTCTTTTTATATAAACGAATATCCCACTATCACATTTCTTGAAAATAAAACTAGATTAGTTAGCGATCGTTTACTTTCAATTCGAAGAAATTTCTTTTAAGTATTAAAAATCTATGCATTGTGTAAAGAGAACAATAGTAATGCAGTCTACAAAGTTAAAATTAAACGCATACCTCCTCGGAGAAAAAAGAAAAATCAATTTTATATCAGGAAATGGTTTCAAAAGACTATCGAGTCAAGGTTAGACACTGGAAACGTCGATATTGAATAGGCTGTACCTCGAGACAATTGTATTTGTTAAGATACAGTTGACTGTGGTGTAGATAAAAACTAGTAGTAAAGGTGTCAAGTGCACTCTGTCCTTTTGTTTTAGAAACAAGAGGTTTTAAATTCGAGTTCTTTTTACAATGAAACCGGCCAAAACAAAATATGGCTTTCATTTATAACTCAATTGTGAAGGTTCGCGATTTAATGTTTGAAAAATAACCCAATGTGATAAAAGTCGGGCTTCTTTTTTTTAATGACGGTCTATTTTATAAGAAAATATCTGAAAATCCATCGTAGACAGTGGAAAATTTAATAATTCTATTTCCAGTTGTAGTGTTAAAGATATTTATTAGAAATTAATAGCTGTAATAGCTATTATTATTAACACATTCTATGCTGGATACGTACTAGTACGTTTTCTGACGATTGATACTTGACGCGGGTCACGTAATAGTACGGGTAAGTGTCACAACATGGTTTGTTTGTGGGTACAAAAATAACGGTATAAACAGGAAAACGAAGCTGTATGTTCTTATATATATATATATATATATATATATATATATATATATATATATATATATATATATATATATATATATATATATATATATATATTCAATACACATTTTAAATTTTATCACAATTTTATCATGCGTCTTATGGTCGGAGTGCCCGTGTGATACTTACCCTGTCCCATATGTTACTTAAAGACAACATTGAAATTTTAATTTTTATATCGTAAAGTATATTTTTAATTTTTTGATGGACTGAGGAGTTAATGTTATTATTCTTCAGAACTAACAAAATAAATTAATAATCTACAGATTTTTATTTTTCTTGTCCAAGGGTGATTTTACATTCCTCCTATTTAACAAAGAAAAACTTTTAGTATTTTTAAATTCTTATTAAATTTTCACTATTCTATATTCTAACTAAATTTATATGTTCAGTGTCATGTATTACCATAAAATGTTTTAATCTTTATCGATAATTCCATGTTGACTGACTTTGTGTTAAATGTCTGTAGTAGAGCAGCATAATTACAAATATTGTATGCATACGAGTGCAAATGGTTAATGCACTTTCTTAGCCTGGAATTCCATAAATGTTTTATATGTGGTTGTAAATTTGCCTTCTGTATGTTTTCACCAGATAATAACGTAATGTATTGCATTGTTTCAAAACCCCGCTTTTTTCTTTCTTTAATAATGACACAACGTTATTTTTCTTAAATGTTATGTCTATTATTGTTTTTTTATAACTGTTCAGCACTGCCGCACCGGTGATCTGCCGAAAACGTAATATTCGAACCTCAACGAACCTCAACCCCTGCTTTGCCAACGATATCTTTCTTTTGATACTTTTGTTCTACAACGGAAAAACTATAGCTATTTGCGGCTATTTTTCCTTTCAATGAACCGTATAATTGTATCAAATGATCATTTTTTTCAAAAGTAAATATTTTTCATAATTAATAGGTACTTAAAAGGAATAGTGAATGGTTGAGATTTTTCGAAAGTTCCGAATTTTAAAATGTAATTTAAAAGTTAAATACCGTATTTACTTTTGTATATCATGCACCCAGCCTTTTATAAGGAAAATTGGAGAAAAATTATTTCTCTTGCATAGCATGAACTTAAAATTTGACATACAAGCTACATTCAATATTGTAAATCATTGAATAAAGCTTGAATGCATTTTTAATATCACTTTAAAGACGACTCTATTGTCAGATGGCCACGGAACTGAAATCGAAGATCTAGATCATCATCTCCTTTTCTAGGGGGTGTTATAGAACGGATTATATTTTATTTGTTTCTCTAATTCCTTCAAGAAAAGTGTATTTAATGGCAACTTGTGTGTAAGATGGAGAAATCTAATTATTCTTTAGCCATTAAGTTACAAGCAGTGAAATGAGCAACAGAAGTTGGAAATCGTGCTTCAAGTTTGAAATTGGCATTCACAGTTTATAATTAGTCTTGCTATCAGCAGAAGTAAAATGGTAATGAAACACAGACGCAGATATAAATTTAACTAGTAGACCAGCTAGTAATATTTTTACCTTTTACTGTTGTCGGTTTATACCTGTTTTTATTCTTACCTATCATCGGGTGATTACGGGAAGCGTTCAAATTCACTCCTAGTAAAACGCGCACCTTGAGTTTATGCCTTAATTTTTTTAAAGTGCGGTTTATAAACAAGTAAATACGATGTAAGGTGCTAGCAGAACAATACGTAACAGAAATTGGAAATCGGGCTTTGAGTTTGAAATTCGGCGTTCACAGTTAATATTTAGTCTTGCTATCAGCAGAAGTGAAATGGTAATGAAACACAGATTCAGAAATAAATTTAATTAGAATCGCTAGTAGGGTTTTTACCTTTTACTGTTTTCGGTTGAATACCTGTTTTTATTCTTACGTATCATCGGATGATTACAGGAAGCGTTAAAATTCACTCCGTGTATAGCGCGCACCTTTAGTTTTTGCCTTAATTTTTTTAAGTGCGGTTTATAAACAAGTGAATACAATATAAGTTGCAAGCAGTGCAATACGTAGCAGAAATTGAAAACCGTGCTTCAAGTTTGAAATTAGACATTCACAGTTTATAATTTGTCTTCCTATCAGCAGAAGTACAATGGTACTGAAACACAGACGCAAATATAAATTTAATTAATAGACTAGTTAGTAATATTTTTACCTTTCATTGTTTCCGGTTGAATACCTTTTTTATTCTTACGTATCATCGGGTGATTACGGGAAGCTTTCAAATTTGCTCCGTGTAAAATGCAGACCTTGAGTTTTTGCCTTAAAATTTTTTAGTGCGGTTTATAAACAAGTAAATACGATATAAGTTGCAAGCAGTGCAATACGTAACAGAAATTGAAAATCGTGCTTCAAGTTTGAAATTCGGCATTCACAGTTAATAATTAGTTTTGCTATCATTAGAAGTGCAATAGTAATGAAACACAGATGCAGATATAAATTTTATTAGTGGACTAGCTAATAGTATTGTTTTTTTTTTACTGTTTTCGGTTGAATATCTTTTTTTTATTCTTACGTATCATCGGGTGATTACAGGAAGCGTTAAAATTCACTCCGTGTATAGCGCGCACCTTTAGTTTTTGCCTTAATTTTTTTAAGTGCGGTTTATAAACAAGTGAATACAATATAAGTTGCAAGCAGTGCAATACGTAGCAGAAATTGAAAACCGTGCTTCAAATTCGAATTGAAATTTGAATTTCGGTGATTTCAAATTCGGCGTGTACAGTTAATAATTAGTCTTGCTACCAGAACAAGTGTAATAGTAATGAAACACAGACGCAGTTTTAATTTAATTAGTGTACAAGTTAGTAATATTTTTACCTTTCATTGTTTCCGGTTGAATACCTTTTTTATTCTTACGTATCATCGGGTGATTACGGGAAGCTTTCAAATTTGCTCCGTGTAAAATGCAGACCTTGAGTTTTTGCCTTAAAATTTTTTAGTGCGGTTTATAAACAAGTAAATACGATATAAGTTGCAAGCAGTGCAATACGTAACAGAAATTGGAAATCGGGCTTTGAGTTTGAAATTCGGCGTTCACAGTTAATATTTAGTCTTGCTATCAGCAGAAGTGAAATGGTAATGAAACACAGATTCAGAAATAAATTTAATTAGAATCGCTAGTAGGGTTTTTAACTTATACTATTATCGGTTGAATACCTGTTTTTATTCTTATGTATCATCGGGTGATTACGGAAAGCGTTAAAATTCACTCCGTGTAAACCGTGCACCTTGAGTTTTTGCCTTATTTTTTTAAGTGCGGTTTATAAACAAGTTAATACAATATATTCGAAGTAGTAGAAAGGTTTCTTTGTAGTTTTAAAAATTAGTTTTTAATTGAAAGTAAAGAGAAAGTGAACGGATAGGTAACGTTTGCCGAAAAGCCGTTTCCGTTTGCGTAGGTAACACATTCTAGAATACACCAGACCGCTAGCATGGATATTTGCAATCAGAAGCAGTTTTAACCAGGGCTCCGAATATAAACAGAACTGAAAACGGAAAACCGAAAAAAAAAAAAACCGTTATTTTGGTCGAAACGGAAAACGGAACTAAACAGAAAAAAATATCGGTTTATTTTGATTCGATATCAGTCATTTTGTAATCACTGCAACAACTTATATATTTTTTCTAAATTAATGCTAACCATATAATTATCGTTATTGCATGTACATTGTTCCAAAAGATGGTCGAAAGGTTAGTGCGCTGACCTTCGGTACTAAAGTTCGTGGGTTCGAATTCCACTGTGGCATGTATATTCGTAGGCATTCGGAATCGGCTTTAAGCAGTAGGTTCCAGTCTCGGGAGACCTCGTGTTGCAAAAAAGTAGACCGTACTCTCCGAATCAAACCAAACTATGGGTACATTGGTTTTCGAATTCCTTTTTTGATGTCCACTCGTACTTTTCTGCTTCAGTTTCACTTGAAACTACTTGTACAAGGCAGATTTAAATTAGTTGAATGTTCAGTTGTCAAATGCTGTTTTGATAATGGATAACAATGCCAATGTTTACTTTTCACTGCTCATAGCTCGTATCGTACATGCTAGTTAATTGTATCAATTCACATAGTATACCAATTAAATATTAATAAAATCTAAATTTCGATATGATTACATTTTTGATTATGATAGAATTATATTTTAGTACAATTAAGCATAGACATAAAATAAAATTATTCATTCAAACTGAACCGGAAATCGAAAACCGGAACTGACCTGATATATATATTTTTTTTAGTTAAACCGGAACGAAAAGATTACGGTTCGAAGCCCTAGTTTTAACCATCTCTTTCATCTGATTTTGATATAAGATTCCTAATTTAAGTAATAATTTAAAATAAGTTTCAACAAACTGTTATCGTCAATGACATCTCTTATATTCTAGGCCTCATTTGTGATTGCAAATTTGATTTAGTTCTCGATAACAGTTTAACTGGAAATTGTTGAAGAACAACCTCATATGTTGAAGAAGGAATACGGAAACGAAACACTGCCTGTTCCTGATTTTTGTCTCTTTATTACAAATACATTTTTAAATATCATTTATAACAATATAAAATTCTAATATAAATCTAAAATTTTTTCCTCTAAATGCATTGTCTTTTTTATTTAATCGTTCAAGAGGTTCACGTTCTTATACCTCCACTTTCAAAAACAAAATCAAAACACTCCAGTCTTTTACATTTTGCTGAAGCATTTTAATGCATTTCAAACCTGAAGTTTTTAGTAGAATATTTTATACTTGATTCGCTATCAAATAAAAAAAATTTACTGAATACAGTATAAATTAACCAGGCACTTAATACGGGTCTAATTTTATAAATATTATTTAGTTTTGCTGTATGAACTAGTACATTTTTAATAAAACATGAAACATAAACACCAAATATAAACATAGAACTCTACTTATCCTGCATATAATTTTTGAATTATACTAATTAGATATCAATTTTTATATCAAATAGAAGTAATTATCGCTTTTATTCTGTATATTAAAATTATATTAATGTGAGCTATATACTTCATTTTATAGCATGATAAATGCCAATTTTTTAAAATTTCGAATTTCTTAACAGTTTTATAAAATTTTTAAATTTAAAAAAGGGATAGTTTTAAAATTTTAGTTCACAGAATAAAAGTGATATTTTACATTAATTTGATTTGAAAATTTAGTTTTAAGTATCTATATGTCAAAATCTATCCTAGGAGTACCTACATTTCACTTTTTTTTTCAATTGGTATGTATTTCCTATGTAATTAAAATGATTTACTATTTAAAATAACAAAAATGAGTGATTGTTTTAACAGTAACAGTAAGTTGCTTTTCGTATGTAGATTAGAATCCGAATTCAGGAAGGAAGATTTGTTGCCACGAAAACAGAGTTTACTAGAAAAAAACCTTCTTGTAATTATGACGTTTCTGACATAAAATTGACTGTAACATTCTTAATAACCTAAAACAAGTTTTCCCTCGGTATGGTAATTCATGGTTTCGAATCCTACTGTTAGCATGGGTATATTTAGCTGTTCGAAATCAGCTTTAAGCAGGAGATACTATCCAAAAAGAATAAAGAACCACAGAACTAATAACAAACTCTTATACTAATTTTCCTATGTCATGTTCGAATCCTACTATTGGCATAGATCCTTTTACCCATCCAGTACCAAGTTTAAGTAGTTGGTCTCGGTCTTCTTATACAGCATTAAACTGTTTGTAAAGCTTGAAATCCAAGCAAATTGTCTCTATGTACCAGAATAGTGGGTTCGAACCTCGTCTGTGATTATTTAAAAATTAACCGTTTGAAATTAACTTTATACTGTAGGTTACATTTTAATGAACTTAAGAGCAATAACAAAATTTAGTCTTCTTAACAAATGAAATTCAACCAGTCTGTTAATATATGTATGTAAAAACACTATAATAAAACTAAAAAGTAAATTTTCTTGTTTCTTATAAACGTCTTGAAAATTTATATGGCTTTTAGTTTGTCGAGAAGAAATGAATCCTAATAAGTTTTTACCAAGATTATACTTTCAATAGAGTGTAACATATTTCACTCTTATGGAAATATCTCTTAAAGTGATCAAACGAACACCGCTTTTGACATTTCTATTTGTCTTCGAAACATTGCTTATCGGCGATATTTGCTCGTGAACGAGATAAATGAAAAAATAATCCGAGATAGGTTTCGACACACTAGGAGATATTTTTTTTAGTATCTTTTTCTTTGCGAAATGGATCATAAATATGCACATTTCGGAGAGATAAGCGAGCTTTATCAGCGATAAGGAGATACCTCCATGTAAAGGAATCAAAGGGCAATTACCCTTACTTTCATATTTAACAGTTGATGTCTTATAAGGAGTAGATACCCGTTGACTAAAAT
>CM063504.1:84980623-84988123 GCA_032207245.1 Pardosa pseudoannulata
GAAAGTATTCGAAGAGCTGATACACACCACCCACTCTCCTCTAAGGTCGATCGACAGATAAGGCAGGAAACGGCCATAAACGTTTGACGCTTAAATAAGGTGTTAGCGGAGAAACGTTTTGAATAGAGATACATGCACATATATATGTTTGTTTATGAATTTTATCTGGAAGCAACTAAACCTTCGCAAACAGATAGTCATGCCCGTTTCTATAGACTTATTTCAGCCAAATACGATATGGACATTTTTATAAACATTTTTGACAATCATTCACACATACGTATACATTTATATGCAATGATAATTAATTTAGGTAGCTGATTTTAATTTAAATTCTTTAATAAAATTTTGGTTATCTTATACTAAAAAAAGATCACTCTTTCCGCTTCCTTGGTGAAATCCACATTCTAAAAGCCATTTTGTAGTAAACATATTGGCGAATGCCAAGTTTCCAATTGTTTAACAAGCCAGCTATTCTTTTATAATCATATAAAACCTTACATGCGTCTTAGCCTCACCTCTCATTCTCCCTAACCCCTAATCATTGGCTAATTACCTCAGCCCCGATAGAATAAATGTAGAATATTTTGATGTGATTGAACAGAAAGACTCAAACTTTGTTGCTAAATAAAATCTCTGACCTTTTGCTAAATGCCATATTGTAGTAAACATGTTGGTGAGTTCCAAGTTTCCAATTGTTTAACAAGTCAGCTATTCTTTTAAAATCATATAAACCT
This sequence comes from Pardosa pseudoannulata, assembly GCA_032207245.1. Taxonomy (NCBI): domain Eukaryota; kingdom Metazoa; phylum Arthropoda; class Arachnida; order Araneae; family Lycosidae; genus Pardosa; species Pardosa pseudoannulata. The sequence goes on from CM063504.1 coordinate 84,981,361, forward strand.
TACATGCCTCTTAGCTTCACCTCTTGTTCTCCCTTACCCCTAATCATTGGCTAATTATCTCCATCCCGACAGAATAAAGTAGAATATCTTGATGTGGTTGAACAGAAAGACTCAAACTTTGTTGCTAAATAAAATCTCTGATCTTTTCAAGATTTTGAGTTCCTTTCTTTTTAGATTCCGACACTTTTCCATGTTACTGATAATGGATTAAAAGCGACTTATTTCAATGTATTACATTTATATACCTACACACACAGATATATTTTAAAGGGAAAAGTAAACTAAATCTCTAAACAATTGTAGAAAATTTGTATAAAACCCCTAAGATGGCCCCTTAGGGGATATACCGTCAAAATGTATCTTGTAATCTAACCTGTTATTAGTACCGAAGAAAATTTATGGCCGAAAGATCTCATTATAGTTCGAGAAAATTCTCAAATGTTTTCAATTCATAAGTCCAGGGCAAAAGCCCTGCGTACCTCTGCTCTTTTCCTTTTAACCTCTACTCTAAACTCACCACGTGAGATACATTTCACGTCCTCGCGGCCAGGTGTACAACCAATTAAACCTTTACAGTGCCCTAGCTAAGCCAATTTAAGAGATTTTGAACAAAAAAGGGATGTAAGCTATAGGAGACAAATTTTATCAGATTTTTCTAGAGATTTGCCTAGACTCTAATTACTATGTATGTTTAATGATCTAGGAGTTCGTCCCGTCTCTATAATAAAATGGAAACCCATTCAAGTGACGCTGTGACAATAAATATCTTTTGTAACTGAAACGGTATCTTGTTGTGTCACACTAACTGGCCACGACTGCGAAACCCCGTCGTACACTTCATTTTATAACGTATTATATATATATATATATATATATATATATATATATATATATATATAAATATATATATATATATACACATATGTAATATATCAAAATTATTTAACTTTAATAGTTCCTTAAAAACCTCATCTCTCTCTCATTATAATTCCTTAAAATATTTTTCCCAGCCTCTAAATGTCTTAATCAAAGGAGCGTTCTCGACTTAAAATTCTTTCGATCCATTTCCCAAAGCTTTCTGCCCTATAGATGTAAATTTTCTGTCTATTCAACACCTTTCCTGGCTGTCGACGGCAAATGGCTCCGCTTGTTTTACTTATCTTCCACTTAAATTCGCTGAGTAAGGGGGAAAATTCTTTCTGTCTTCGCTCTTGGGTGAACCTCTGCTCTAGCAGAGTGATTTCTGTGTCTTTCCTTTGTATCTCGTTGACTAGGAAAGAGGTCCGTTTTAGCAGCTCTAGAATAAATTTTAATTAGACTTGTGCCGTTCTCTTTAATGTGGCCAGACTGCATCGTTCATTATTACTGCTAGCTGATTAGACTTCTCCTTGCCCAGTTGCCCGAGCAAGTTAAAATAATAGGGGCTGTAGTGTACAATAGATACATAATTATTGTGACTAGAGGAAATAATTGTTACACATATATACATACACACACACACACATATATATATGTATATATATATATATATATATATATATATATATATATATATATATATATATGTATGTATGTATATATATATATGTATATATATATGTATGTATATATATATATGTATATATATATGTATGTATATATATATATATGTATATATATATGTATGTATATATATATATGTATATATATATGTATGTATATATATATGTATGTATATATATATATATGTATATATATATGTATGTATATATATATATGTATATATATATATATATATATGTATAATATATATATATATATATATGTATGTATGTATATATATATATATATATATATATGTATATATGTATGTATATGTATATATATATATATGTATATATATATATATGTATGTATATATATATATATATATGTATGTATGTATATATATATATATATGTTGTATGTATGTATATATATATTATATATGTGTGTATATATATAGATATAATTATATATATATATATGTATGTATGTATATATATATATATATATATATATATATATATATATATATATATATATGTGTGTGTGTGTGTGTACTGAGTACATCCATGGGGGTAAGTTACTCCCAGATCTTTTTTTCTAATATTTTTTATAGAAAAGTTTATTTAAATGATCTATGTTCTTTTAAAGAAAGTGAAAAATATATCCATGTACAGATATTTTTTATTCCTTTTCCTTTATGTGGTATTTTTTCATCCACAGGATGCAATTATATCGTCAAATTTTGAGATTTGGCAACAATATCGATACATAATTCAAGTCACGTGACAACCGCTTCCGCTGCTCTCTTCCGTTACGCTCTTTCTTTATTTAATTTTCTTAATGCAAGTGATGTAAAAAGTTACAGGTATTAATATCATGGAGCACGAAAACTTGTAATCCATCAGTGAATATTTCTTTTGAAGTTCATGTCCACCTGCTTAATAAGATATCTTAACTAAAGCTAACTAACTACGCTTTAACTAAACTTAAGTTGTTGATGTATTATAAAGTTTTGTTTCATGTTTAAATATTATGATAGCTTATACTAGGTTTGAACACCATAAAAGACTTGGCATACCACGCTCTTAATTTATTCCAAACATACTCTGTGGAATTTCGAAACGATAACCACTAGAAAATATGGTCTGTGGCATGTAATGCATATATAACTATATTTATATCTATATTAACCCTTTGCAATGGAGGGCTCCGGAACGGGGTCATTTAAAATTTGTCTTCAAACTTGAGGATTCCGCTAAGGAGATAATGCAAAATAATTATTTTTTACGATTTGTTTTTGTTCTTATGTTAAATACTGAAAATTATTTGCATTGTGTCCGTAGCGGAGCCCTCGAGTGCAAAGAGTTAATATCTAAGTGTACATACATTCACTCTCATATATTTATCCCTAAATAACCACTTACACACAGACAAATGCATATATAAGGGCCTTGACGCGGCATTATATTGCAAACATTCGTTGTTTCTTGTTTGTGTAGGGGAATAAAATCTTTCTCTGCTTAAATTTGTGTACCTTTTTGCTTCTCCAGTTTTTCTTCTGTACTGCATGAGTATTTCCGTAGGTCACATGTCAGGACAAGATTCTGTTAGGGATTGTCTCTTGCTGTTGGGTCTTTTAGACTTGGTGTAAGCTTTCCCGCATCAAAGGAATAAAACAAAAACAAACAGCATAGCACAGCACACACGCATATATAAATGTGTGTAATTATATTTTTATCCTAAAAAATTAACTTACTTGATTATGTTTATCTTAAAATAATTTTCCGGCGATTCTATCCTATTCAGCAAACTTGGTGAATATCTTTATATTTCCTATTAATTTGGCGACTTCGAATCGCCAAGCTTCCTGTTGCGTATGTGCTTTAAAATAACTCGTGATGCTTAAACTACGTCATCGGTGTCTCCTCGTGACTGGCAATTAAAATTTCTGAGTGGTTGGCTCATGCAACTATATAACCGAGATGTACTTGTTTTGCGGGCAGAAGTCAGTGAAAAGTGTTACCTCAATAAACTCTGTTCATTTTGATCCTAAAAATTCTTTTGTTTCTGAATGTTTTCATACTTGATTGCGATTCTAGCACGACTGCATCCGATTCAAGGTGGACCCTCTTCCCTTTGTAATGGGACAAATCTCTCATATATATGTGTAAGGAAAATTCTCAGGGGTTTTCAAATCTGAAGTCAAGGGCTAAAAATTCCCTCGTCCTTTTGCATTCCCCTTTTTAACCCCTAACCTAAATTGACCACTAGGGCTACAGTTTACGTCCTCAGAGAAGGGGTCTGACCAATTATAATTCTACATTGCCTTAGCGGACAATTTAGTAAATTTCCAAGCAAAAAGGAGATGCACGCTGTCGGAGACAGATTTTTCTAGAGATATGTTCCCACAGATGTTGACCCAGGTGTTACGTGTCTTGTACATAGAACTTCATGCTAGCTGACCCTTCAGTTTTGTCCTGTCCCTATGATGAAGTAGGAACCCGTCCTTCAATGTTATCTTAATAACGGTATCTAGCTGAAATGGTATCATTTTTATGGCCATGATTGCAACCACCCATCAAGAAGACCGTCTCATTACACACACACACACACACACACACATATATATCTATATATGTATATATATGTATGTATATATATATGTGTGTATGTATATATATATATATATATGTATGTATATATATATAATATATATATATAAGTATATATATGTATATATATGTGTGTGTATGTATATATATATAATATATATATATATATATATATATATATATATATATATATATATATATATATATATATATATATATATATATATATTTATATATATATATATATATATATATATATATATATATATATATTGGTTTTTTAACACACATACACTGTTTAAACGTTTAGTATAATTTCTAGTTCACCATCTATGTGCCCATATGTTAATCTGCAAATTAAGTTATAGTCTACCTATAGATCTTACGTTTGATCCTTCTAGGTTCGCAAACTTTAGCAAATAGTATAACAACGAGAAGACAACGCGTGTGTTTTAATGACGTAAACTACAGGGAACTTCAAACTAATCAGTCGGAGAAGTTTTTGAATGGAACTTTACAGAAACACTTCAAAAGAATCTCTTCTCCGATTCCCCACAATAATTTTAATTTAAATTGCAAGAATACTTATAATTATATTTCCCTTTCCTTTTATTCCACGCTGTTTGTTCTGCAAATGCAAAGCAAGAAAATTCGAGAATTACAACTTAATTAAACCCACGCATGATAGTTCCAAACACAATAACATCTCTCCACTGGATATAATAGTAATAAAAGTGAATGGTAAAGGAAGTTCCCGCGAATAAGCAGCTGTTCTCCTTGACATCGTTATGCTAAAGCATTGTGAAAAAAAAAGGTCGCTGTCCGCTTGCATGTTATCACTCGATCTTAACTAAAAAAAATCTGGGAAGTTTGAATCAATTTACTCATTTGTGTTGTTCCGTTTTTATATATTCAATTCGGATTTTATAATCACCTATGTATCAGGAAAACATTACAAATTCAGGAAAATGGGCTCAACTATAGATCTGTTAACTGTTAATTGCTGTAGATACTATGATTTATTTAGGTGTTTTGTTTGTTATGAGGCAAGTTTAGTGTTAAGGCATTATCCGGAACGTGTTGCAGCAATTGTTTAATCCGTGTTTCCTTTTATAGTTTCGTGGATTATTTTCACTGAGTAGTAAATTCTGGCAAATAAACGTCGTTGGATAATTAGGTTACTGTTAAAGATTATTTATAGCCTGAAGTTTATTTAAATAAGCTTGTTAAAGCATGTAAAGGGCAGGATTTAAAAATTTGATCTAAATATTTGATCTAAATTATGACTAAATATTGATCTAAATATGATCTAAACGCTAGTAATTGTAAGTTTATTTTTTTTAAGACATAGTTATTGAGTTACCGATAAAAGAGTTATTTTAGACATATCAGTTAGTGTTATTTCAATTTTATGAAAGCCAATCATTTTTGTTTGTACTGCTAATAATTTATGAAAATATTATTGAAATAAAGAGATAAAAATTTGATTTAAATTATGAATAAATATTGATCTAAATATGATCTAAACGCTAGTAATTGTAAGTTTAATTTTAAAGACATGGTTATTGAGATTCCGATAAAAGAGTTATTTAGAACTTATATCAGTTAGGGTTATTTCAGTTTTTTGAAATACAACATATTCTGTTTGTACTGCTAATAATTTATGAAAATATAATTGAAATAAAGAGATAAAATTTTTATCTAAATTATGACTAAATATTGATCTAAATATGATCTAAACGTTAGTAATTGTAAGTTTATTTTTTTAAGACATAGTTATTGAGTTCCCGGTAAAAGAGTTATTTTAGACATATATCAGTTAGTGTTATTTCAGTTTTATGAAACACAATCATTTTCTGTTTGCACTGCTAATAATTTATGAAAATATTAAAATGATTGAAATAAAGAGAAAAAAATTTGATCTAATATTTAATCTAAATTATGACTAAATATCGATCTAAATATGATCTAAACACTAGTAATTGTAAGTTTAATTTTAAAGACATAGTTATTGAGTTCCCGATAAAAGAGTTATTTTAGACTTATATCAGTTAGTGTTATTTCAATTTTATGAAACACAATTATCTATCTGTTTGTACTGCTAATAATTTATGAAAATATTAAAATAATTGAAATAAAGAGATAAAAATTTGATCTAAATTATGACTAAATATTGATCTAAATATGATCTAAAGGCTAGTAATTGTAAGTTTATTTTTTAAATAAATAATTATTGAGTTCTCGTTAAAAGAGTTATTTTAGACTTATATCAGTTAGTGTTATTTCAGTTTTATGAAAAAAATCACTATCTGTTTGTATTAATAATTTATGAAAATATTAAAATGATTGAAATAAAGAGATAAAATTTTGATCTAAATTATGACTAAATATTGATCTAAATATGATCTAAACGCTAGTAATTGTAAGTTTAATTTTAAAGACATAGTTATTGAGTTCCCGATAAAAGAGTTATTTTAGACTTATATCAGTTGGTGTTATTTCAGTTTTATGAAACACAATCACCTTCTGTTCGTACTGCTAATAATTTATGAAAATATAAAAATGATTGAAATAAAGAGATAAAAATTTGATCTAAATTATGACTAAATGTTGATCTAAATATG
>CM063504.1:84993123-85008123 GCA_032207245.1 Pardosa pseudoannulata
CACCAATTTTGGACGGGTAGTGCATCCTTTAATTCGGCGATCCAACTCGTCCCAGAGGTTCTCGATAGGGTTCAGGTCTGGGCTCTGGGCAGGCCAGTCCATTCGGTGAACTCCATTGGCACCATATCAAGCCTTAGTTAACCTCGAATGATGACAACTGGTATTGTCGTCCTGAAAGTAACAGGAGTCCAACCAGTAAAACTGATACAACATAGGAAGCACATTGTCATTCAAAATAGTGCAGTAGGCATCGGCGCTGAACTTACCATGAATGCGGACCAAGGGTCCCAGTCCATACCAGGAGAAACACCCCCAGACCATAATTCCGAACTTGACGGAACTTGACTGTTGGCAAAATGCATTCTGGGAGGAGACGTTCTCCAGGCAGACGCCAGACACAGACACTACCATCCGAATGGTAAATGGTAAACCTTTGGATGACCTTGGTGCCCAAATACTTATTGGTAGACAACTGTTGATAGTGAGAAATTGTGGCATTAATTAAGTGAGACAGATCACAATTGTATAAATATGTTTTAATTTTATATTAACTAGATAAATTTTTAACAATATAGAATATAGAGTATCTGGCGAAAAAATATTAGAAAGTTAATATCTTTGATGTATTTATAATTAATAATTTTGAATGTTATATTTCCTTTTCATGTAATATAATCATTTTACTTATTACATTATTAATATAATTTCGCAATAGTACAGAATGTATAGTGTTTGATAATAAACAGCATCTATTAATTTGTTAGTTAATATCTTTCATGTATTTTTAATTTTTATTCGTTTGAATGCCATCTTTTTTTACTAGTATTTGACAAACATTTCTGCTTATGTAATACAATCATTTTATCTATTATGAAATATAAAATATGCAATTAAAATTTAATATTACTTTTGTCTTAAATTAAATAATTACTTTGATAAATGAAAAATTATAAATACATATTTATGAAAAAATTATATCAGTAATAAGGAACTTAATGAATATAATTGATTCAAACTCTTCTTTCATATAGCATCTCAGCTTGTAAGTATATGTATGCATACATTTTCGCTATGCAGTCTAAAATAACAGAGTTAATCTTGATGAAATTTTGCACAATAATTCACGTTAACCCTGGGTTTTAGGTAGATCATATGATCATAGATCAATGTCACGTTGGAGATATAACGTTTTTTAGCCCCCTTTTGCCCTAAATGATAGAAGATTCTTTAGAGGATTAAAAGTACTTAACATTTTATTAATGTCACACGCTTAATCTTTTTATTTTTATTGGTACCTTGTTCCTCCTAAAATAATATAATCTAAAATATATACTCTATCAATATATAATAATATATAATATATAATCTAAAAAAACGTAGATACTTTTCCATTAAACAAAAGAAGGGATAAATGATCAAATATATCGCTGTTATAAGTCATAATTTATCCGAAGTTAAAATAGTCTGCAAAGACATTTTTAAAAAGACACGTGGCATCACTGTTTACCTAATCACAGTACACCATGTGTTTATCAAGCAAGGTGTACTGTGATTGAGTTGTATTGGCGTTATTTTTATTGATACCTTGCTCCACCTTAAATAATATTATAAAACCGGAGATACTCTTTTATTAAACAAAAGAAGGGATAAATGATCAAATATATCATTGTTATAAGTCATAATTTATCCGAAGTTAAAATATCAAGCAGAAACATTTTTAAAAGGGCACGTGGCATACTGTATACACAATCACAGTACACCAAGTGTTTACCAAGCATGGTGTACTGTGATTGGGTTGTATTGTCCTTATTTTTATTGATACCTTGCTCCACCTTGAATAATATTATAAAACCGTAGATACTTTTCCATTAAACAAAAGAAAGGATAAATGATCAAATATACAACTGTTATAAGTCATAATTTAACCGAAGTTAAAATAGCACGTAAAACATTTCTAAAAGGACACGTAATATCACTGTACACTCAATCACAGTACAACACCATGTGTTTATCAAGCATGGTGTACTGTGATTGGATTGGATTGTCATTATTTTTATTGATACCTTGCTCCTCCTTAAATAATATTATAAAACCGTAGATACTTTTGCATTAAACAAAAGAAGGGATAAATGATCAAATATATCACTGTTATAAGTCATAATTTATAAGTCATAAGTTAAAATAGCACGTGACATCACCGTATACCCAATCACAGTACACCATGAGTTTATCAAGCATACCCAGACTGAAGCCTGGCACTAAGAGGCTAGTATATTATAATTTATTCATTATTATATTTTACTACTGTCCAAAAATTTACACTAGTTAGTATAAAATTTAGAAAGCCTAAAATACAACTTCTGGGTGAAGAAATATTTTGTTTAACCTTCAGCTTAAAACGTTTATTACAAAATGAAAAACACTATAATTTATATCAAAACAGCAATAAAACCCTATCAAGTCCTAAAATTCAAAACGCTCAATCCATATTATTGTGATAAAAATCACTTTAAAATATAAACTATTAAATACTACACAAGCAAGTCATAAACTGCAACTTTTAGTGACCTAATATGGTAAAAAAACAGAAAACAGGACCGTATCAAATTGTTTTATCTAAACAATACAATCGCGCAATGTTATAAAACATAATCCATCTTAGATGAATACGTTAAAAAACTGAAGGCACAATGCTTAACACTTTCCGACTTTAGGAGTCATCGCTTCATTGCACATTCGATTAGGTTGTGTTTTGACCTTCATAGGTAAACAATGCTACCTACAAGCACACTAAGATTCTCTTGTAAGATAAGAAGCTAATTACGACGGGTCTCTGCTGTGTTTAAACAATGTTCGGTCTCGTATCTGATACTTTTATTTATTTAGGGGGAATGTGTTCTGTTCTAGTTATTATGATCGAGCCCGATAATTTCGAGAACTTGTTCTTAGTTGCCGATTCCACGCAATTTTCGCGAAAAAAAGAATTCCTTTAGGACCTCTAAGAGGTTTTTTATGTTTTCATTCAATCAAACAAATGATATCTTACAACTTCATTACTTCATGAGATATAGAAACGACAATATCCTGTTTTTTTTATATTTTTCTTATTTCACTTAAATTTATTTATATAGTAATTATACTGTTAACCATTCCAAGCCCGATAATGACGGGAGTTGCATAATCTTTTCTCACTCATCAGAGGGAAAACGAGTGTTGTTGTAAGGCATGGAAGGCATGTTTAAACTTTTAATGTTAAATAAAAAATTAATACAAATACAGTAAAACGTCGATCTATCGATTTTCAAAGGGGATAGAAATAAAAAAAAGAGGAAATAGATGAGCTCTCCAAACTAAATCGATGCTAATTTGTGTGTCGTCTTTAAGATAGAGAATCGGTGGATTCCATGGATTTGAATTTACCATTACCATTTCAAAGCAAATAACGACCGGAGTTACACAATTTTTTTCTCGCCCGTCAGAGGGGAAACGACTGTAGTTGTAAGGCATGAAAAGTATGGTTAAACTTTCAATTTTAAATAAAAAATTAATACAAAACACAGTAAAACGTCGATCTATCGATTTTCAAGGGGATAGAAATAATAAGCGAGGAAAATGATGAGCTCTCTAAACTAAACTGATGCTAATTTGTGCGTCGTCTTTAACATAGAGAATCAGGAGTCCATGGATTTGAATTTACCATTACCATTTATAGGCAAATAACGACTGTAGTTGCTTAATTTTTTCTCCCTCATCAGAGGGGAAACGACTGTTGCTGTAAGGCATGGAAAGTATGTTTAAGCTTTCAATGTAAAATGAAAAATTAATGCAAATCCAGTAAAACATCGATCTATCGATTTTCAAGGGGATAGAAATAATAAACGGGAAAAACGATGAGCTCTCCAAACTAAACCGATGCTAATTTGTGCGTCGTCTTTAAGATAGAGAATCGGTGGAGTCCATGGATTTGAATTTACCATTACCATTTATAGGCAAATAACGACCGTAGTTGCATAATTTTTTCTCCCTCATCAGAGGGGAAAGGACTAAGGCATGGAAAGTATATTTAAACTTTCAATGTGAAATGAAAAATTAATGCAAATCCAGTAAAACATCGATCTATCGATTTTCAAGGGGATAGAAATAATAAACGAGGAAAATGATGAGCTCTCTAAACTAAACGATGCTAATTTGTGCTTCGTCTTTAACATAGAGAATCGATCGAGTCCATGGATTTGAATTTACCATTACCATTTCAAGGCGAATAACGACCACAGTTACATAATTTTGTCTCGCCCATCAAAGGGGAAACGACTGTAGTTGTATGACATGAAAGGTATGTTTAAACTTTCAATGTTAAATGAAAAATTAATACAAATACAGATCGATCTATCTATTTCCAAGGGGATAGAAATAAAAAACGAGGAAAATGATGAGCTCTCCAAACTAAACCGACGCTAATTTGTGCGTCATCTTTAAGATGGAGAATCGGTTTGAAACCACGGGTTTGGATGTCAGTTGTATAGATATTTTATCTCGTAAATTTTTCATTCAAATTATTCTTTACGTTTACACGTGCAAAAAATATACATTAAAGTTTTACAGGAAGGTGGTACAAATTAAAAACACATAGAAGCCTCAATCCATCGTAGTATGTATTTTAAGTTGTGATAAACCAAGTTGTATCCAAGTTGAGATAAAACCAAGTAAAAGAATTAAAGATAATTTATTTCGAAACGCCTGTTTCATTTATATATTATTAAAACTTAACTAGTAAAAATAAAAATAGAATGATTAAATTATTCTTAAATTAATCCTATTGCATTTTTAAGAAGCTATTATTTAAAATATCAAATGAAAATCCGATTAAAAGAATTAAATATATAGTCCCTTAAATTTCTTTAAAAGAAGAACATGAGCTCTTTCTCTATCAATATATTTTGGGGATTACTTTATCTGTACGTTTTTTGGCACTTCTGCAAATTTATGATCTGGGAAAGAGGAGATGAATCAAAATTCATGAAACCGTAGTTTAAAGAAGGTTTATTTATTATTTATTCTTCTTATCTTGCAAAGAAATAAACTGCGAGTTGTAAAACAGCGGTACTAAATCAAGGAAAGATAAGTGTTCCGTTATCGAAAATCAAATCCTTCTGTCTTTCCTTTACACACATTTGCGCAAAAAGCTTTTCTTTCTTTTTTAAGTTCACCGGAAGTTGTGAGTTCAGTTAAATATATCTCATTCCCGTCCGGAGGCACGAAAATTCTTCAACGAACTCATTCATTTAAATATCTTACGATGTAACCCGTGATGTGCGTAGGAAAAATCTTCGAGGCTTAAGTACATGTGCACTGCAGGGTTTCGAAATCTTAAGATACATTTCTATAATACATTCGACTCTCGAATTCTCGATTTTGTTTATCTCAATATTCCGTTTATGGCGAAATTCTTCCGAAGTCCGAATTTACGTCACTTTATTTCAATACAATTCTTTTCTCGTTACCCCAAAGTTCGCTTCGCTAATGTCGATGTTTCAAGGAATCTTTGTAGTATACAGTCAGACCCCGATTTAAAGAACCCCTATTTAACGAATTTTTTATGAAAATTAACAAAAATGAAGGTAAAAACCCCTATTTAACGAATAAAAAACCATAAAATTAACGAATTATTTAAATTGTCGATTTTTTCCTTTTTTTTACTTACGATTTTTTTGTTATTTTACGTTAGAAGTTTCTACTGGATCGCATCGTTAATAACGGATATGTTACTAACGATGTCGGTTAACGATGACGGACTGTCTATCTGTGGAACTGAAGTTAATTAAATTGTTGAATTATCGGAACCAGCGAATACCGATTCTAACACAGGAATCCCTACTCAAACACCTAGAGAAACTGCTACTTTTTCTAATGCTTTGAAGGGTTTGGAAACTGTGAATACGTATATCCTGCAGCATGATGTAAATGGCGTAATTATGTATAGAAATCTCTATGATGTGTGTATTGCATAATTTCTTCTCTTCATAAAGTCGAAAAAGAACTTTTCAAGTGAAGAATCAAGATAATAGTCAAACATCTCTTCATCATTACCTTCAAATTTCAAATTAATTAGTGTGTAATATTTCGATGTAGACATTTTAGTTGCTGAATATAAAGCATAGTTTCTTTTATGGCTATTTTTGTGTAGTTGCTTATTAGGAATTTTCCATAAGATAAGTACAGTTTTTTAAAATTTTTGTTTTGGACCCCGATATTAAGAATTACCCCGATTTAACGAAAAAAATTCGAGCCCTATGAATTCGTTAAATAGAGATTCGACTGCATTTTTAAGAATAATTAATGATTAATTGGTAAGAGCTCTTAGTATATGACTTTCATTTAAGCTCGACACGATTAAAGATTCATTTTTATTGTTTACTGTAAAATGCATAGTTTCGTGTGCCCCACTTTATGAAAATGGTCAATAAATTTTTGAGCAATGAATTAATTCTGTGATGTAATGGTCTCAGGAAGAATCAATAGAATCAATAGAAATTGCTGATTTTGTAGTTGCAGAGGCAAAACTTATCAGATGCAAATAACTCTGAGACGAAGATATTATTGCAAAAATAATGACAAGAAGACTATAGACTGATATAATGTGATAGTTTATGCAGACTTTAATTATGAATATAGTTATTTAATGGTAAATGGAAGCCTGGAAAACGTATCATAAATATATAATTAATGGTTTACATGAAAATGTTTCAAACATAAGGTGAAATTTTTTAAATATATTATAAGAATGATTTAGCACATTATTCCTGCTTGAAATATGGATAAAAGTTTATTTTTATTCACATTACGTATCAATAGTTTTTATATTGTACAACTGCAATTATTAATTTTAATGATCAATTTATGAGTTTTTTAGAATAAATGTGAACCTATTTTGCTTTATTGGTGTGTTTTATTTAGCATATAATCTTAAACCGGGTAAATACTTCAGAATATAATAATATAGGTGTTTTTATTATATCTTTAATAATTATATCTCTTGATGATCTTGAATATTTTCTCTTTCTCCGGATTATTTCGAGATATAAAGAGTCCTCTTTAAAAATAAACTTTTCTTTTTACCGTAATATGCATTGTTACTAACGAACGATACCTTTAACACCACACGATACCTTTAACACCACTTAAATGTCTAAGTTTCAGGATATTAGAAACATAAATATATATTTACATAGGGATATCATAAATTTTTAAGTATTTACTAAAAGAGAAATAACATGTAAGGATAAAATTTATTCTGCATATTTATGGACCCTTTCCATAATAATATTATAGATTACAGCTGGTAATGTCGATTTGTTTCATTTCAGGAAGCCTTGGACAGAAGTAGCCAAGAGTATAGAAAAGATACAACCTAGCAACGTGGATACACAATGATCGCTTTTGGAAAATCAAGAAACGTTGAGGGAAATTTATAACTATGAATGATGATTATGTAGAAAAGCCTTAAAAAGTAAATAAGAAAAAGAAAGAAAAGAAAAGAAAAGAAAAATAAATAAAATAAATAAAGTAAATAAAAATGGAATTCCTTTGTGCAGTATTTTCAGTAATAATTAAAATTTTGTGATAGTATGTATATATATATATATTATATATATATATATATATATATATATATATATATATATATATATATATATGTGTGTGTGTATATGTATATGTATATGTATATGTATATGTATATATGTATATATATATGTATATATGTATATGTATATATATATATATATATATATATATATATATATATATATATATATATATATATATATATATATATATATATATATATATATATATATATATATATATATATATATATATATATATATATATATATATATATATATAATATATATATATATATATATATATATATATATATATATATATATATATATATATATATATATATATATATATATATATATGTGTGTGTGTGTGTGTGTGTATGTGTGTAAAGAATCAAGTAAAACTAAAATCAGAAACATAAATAAAATACAATAAAGACAGATTACAGATATATTATATATACACACACAAATATATATATATATATATATATATATATATATATATATATATATATATATATACATATATATATATATATATATATATATATATATATACATGTATCTGTGTGTGTTTGTATATATGTCTACACAAGACCGGAGATGGGTGTATAGTGAGTACATACACGCAGGTGGCAGATAGAATATCTAATAGGTAAAAACATTAAAAAGGGGCGGCCAAGTACTACATTGCATACAGGCTGCTAACAGGCGATATCCGGCCTAGTATATATGTGAGCATCTGTGTGACAACAAACACTAAGGAGCAGATATAGGAACCTAAAATCATACGTAGGAAACTATTAGAAAGTCAACCCGAAGTCTATCTCTAACGAAATAACGTTAGTTTTCCCCGGTAATATGGGGAAATACAAATTCTGAAGAGGATTTATTGCTAAAACTCAATCCTAAAACCCAAAATCTTTCTCAGGGATATTAGAATTTAAGGAAACATGTGAAAACCTCGCTTGTTCTCCTTTTGGTCCTCAGCTCTGAAATGCCCACTCACATTTGAATTCCCGCTTTAACCAAGAGATAGAACGACTTAAATATTTCAATGTCACTTCAGGAAACTCTAGAAATAGGCAACGCGGCGCCGCGGGAGCCATGGCGCCCCCGATCGATTTTAATGCGCCCTCGCTGAACTAATGTAAACGTATGATAGCCAAAGCGATTTTACTTACTCTTGCCAAACGGCGATATACAGCAAGTAGTCAGTTGAGTTTAGGATTGTGCATAGATTAGCAGTTTGCTAACCTTGAGCTTATCTAATAACACGCAGCGAGCTCTGGCCGAATGGTTAGGGTGCTAGCCTTCGGTACCGGTGTTCGTGGGTTCGAATCCCACTGTGGCATGGATGTTCGTAGCCGTTCGGAATCGGCTTTAAGCAGTAGGTCCCGGTCTCATTAGCCCTTGTGTTGCAAAAAAGTAGACCGTAGCACTCCAACCAAACCAAACCAATCTAATAACACGCACGTATTTTTTGTTAGTGTGTGATCGTATTTCAATAGACCACGCGTAGACCGTGCATTTAAAACTACAATCCGAAATAATTCCTTCAAAATCCTTCATGGATAAATGTAAAAGAAAAAGAACATATTATTTTAACGATGAATGAGAACATCTATATTGTTTCGTTGATTACAAAGGGAAGTGTATTTGTTTGTTGTGTAATAATAGTGTTGCGATTTCCAAGAAAAGTAATATTGAACGACATTATAAGACTCTTTATACTAATTTTGATAGTGACTATCCAATGAACTCTGAAATTAGAAGAAAAAATTATTTCTTTAACATGTTCAATAACTAACCAGCAAAGTTCTTTTACTAAACCACTGCAACAACATAAAGCAGCAACGATCGCGTCATATAAAATATCGTATTTGCTAGCTAAAAATAAAAAACCATTGCATATGGAGAATTAGTGAAAGAAACCACGTTAGAAGCTGCTGATTCACTTTTTGAAGAATTTAAAAATAAAAAAAGAAATAGTTTCAGCTATAAACACGTTGCAAGACACTCAAGTTTCACACTGAATTATATTTATCATTATGTATGCCACCAACAAAAAAAAGTTATAAAAAATCTGTTTTTTAATTCCTATTTATACCTGTTGTTTATCTGAAAAAAATGCGCCCTCGGTGATTTTCAAATTTAGTATTGCGCCCTTAGGACAATTGCCAATGCACTAGAACAAAACGCGAACTGAAGGACAAAGGTAGTAGGATTTTACAATTTTGCAGAGTTTAGAGTTTTAAGATGTCTCATGGATTTTAGGAGATTATTGCTTAGTCCATTATACCGCAAATGTAACAGTCAGAAAGCGAGCTAAAAAGAGCCCTGCTGATAAATATGTTTGTTAAACTGTCTCTGTCTTCTTTAATTAGTGTACGTTTAATTGCTGCAGTACGCTGCACATATGTATATACAGTGGACTCCGCTTAATGCGACACCGTGATTTTGATAACAATAACCTATTGATAACAATAAACTATATGCAAAATTAAATAAATTTATCATATTATTTTGATTATGCAAAATTAAATAAATTTATAATAAATTCACATGTACTAACTAAATTTTAAAATAAAATAAAAAAAACTCACCTTATATTTATGTACTGCATATTACCCTTTAAAACAAAAGGAATTTATACATAATAAAAAATGGATCAATTGTTGACTGTTTACAGTTTTTTCTAAGAAGTTCATTGATAAATTGTACGTAATCATAATGTTTTTTCAAGTCATCGGAGCGGTGTTCTACTCCATGTTTCAACACTTTCAATGCATTTCTCATTTCAGCACTTGTAGGGGGTGGCTCAATCTCCAATGCAAATAGCGGGATGAGCAGTCAGAATGTTAAAGGAGAACTTTCTAATGACCGTTTTGTGAATTAACCGAATTTCTCATTTACCAGTATTTCAATTTTAATACCAGTTTACAGTTATTTTACTTATAATGTGTTTTCTTAAAATAACATAAAATATAGATGGATAACAGATACTGGCTACAAATGATTATTTTTGGTTTGTTCATTACTATTTCAAACACGCACAAACAAACAGTTTAAATAGTAATTAAAGTTAAATGCAAACATTTTAATACTGATTTAAACTTTAATTAATTTATTTAAAAGCTATTTATAAAAATATTAATAATAAATATTAAATAACATTAAAATTAAAATTAATTTGGATTTGGGTTTGATTTAGAGTGTTACGACCTTTGCTTGCTTCACGAGACCTAAAAATTTAAATTCAGATATTATAGGTAATTTTATATCTTACCATTTTTTAGAAAGCATACAAAAAATAATTTATCCAACTTACAAAAATTAACTATCGAAAGTTTTATCATCTAATAAATATGTAGTTCCGGTGCATGCATACTTTATATATAAAATTCTTCTGTCCGTGTGTGTGTAACAGAACTCGTCCTAAACGACTGGACTGATTTTGATGAAATTTTATGTATGTAATTAAATTGATTGGAGAATGGTTTAGATTTACAATATGAATCGATAGAAAATGTTTTTTTTTTATTAAAAATCCAGAATTGCGCGCTTATTGAGATTGTTATAATGCGGCTTAAAACCCTTCACTGCCATCGTATCTGTGGCGCAGTGTCAGCGCAGCAAGCTTCAGTACGGGAAGCTCCACAATCGAATCCCGGTACAGGCGATGTGGGAATTTTTATTTAATCTAATTACGTTTGTTATAACTTTACGTGTGGTGACGTCAAGAAACAATTTTTTCCTTACTTTTCTTTCAAAACAGTCCAATTTATAATTTGTTTAAAAACATTTTACAATTTTTGGATTTACAGCTTTAAAACAGAACAACATCTGTCGTGTCGTCTAGTATATATATATATATATATATATATATATATATATATATATATATATATATATATATATATATATATATATATATATATATATATATATATATATATATATATATGTATATGTATATGTATATATATATGTATGTATATATATATGTATGTATATATATGTATGTATATATATGTATGTATATATATATGTATATATATATATATATATATATATATATATATATATATATATATATATAAAGCATCATTATCTGCAACTTTTGAATATAGTGCATACAGACACGAAATCAATACTGTTCCGAAAAAGATGTGCTTCTCTCCTCATATTTGGAAGGTAAATGTGTTCCAACGAGAATATGCTCCGTTTTAAATTTCATGAACTGTATTCATGTTCTGATTCATGCAAGACATTGTTATTCAAGACGCTAGAAAACAAGTGACAAGACAATATAAAGAGAATATAGTATATATGAAAATTTCGACTGCATAACTTTTAAATTCAGAATTACCGCTAAAACAATACATGCAATTTACTAGCACTACAAACCCAACCTGACAACTGTTTCTTCTGTGACTTTAACAAATATAGCTACCTTTTAATTCTCGATGTGGTCGAAAATTGTTTACGTAAATCATATATATATATATATATATATATATATATATATATATATATATATATATATATATATATATATATATATATGTATATATATATGTATGTGTATATATATATATATATATATATATATATATATATATATATATATATATATATTATATATATATATATGTATATATATAATATATATATATATATATATATATATATATATATATATATATATATATATATATATATATATATATATATATATATATATATATATATATATATATATATATGTATATATATATGTATATATATATATGTATGTGTATATATATATATATATATATATGTATATATATATATATATATATATATGTATATATATATATATATATATATATATATATATATATATATATATATAACAAAAAAAATCAATAAGTCTTTTTAATTGCATAAAATTTTATTATAGAATCAGCTGCTCGAGTCTAATTTGTTCTTCCCTGGTAATTGTTTTTTTTTTGGGAGAGGATTATGTCGTTTCTCTAGTTTTTATTTCATTTTATTTTCTACAATCATTTTTATCGCTCCAAAGGCATTCATACGATACTTAAACTGGTCCTTCATAGTAAAGGACTACGATATACCTGGTGTAATTTCGAGGAGAGACTGATTAAATTATTCTTTTTTGTTCTAACTTCCTCGGCCATGATCTCAATACAATTATAAATGATTTTGATTATGCACGTAATTTATTAAGGGCAAGTGGGGTCAAATGCTCACCCCCAGAATTTTACGGGAAGGGACAAATTTGCTGATTTGCGCCTCCAATTTTGAGGTTTTATTCACATTTTAATTTCTTGATTTGAGCCCCCCCTCAGTTGAAGACCCCAAATTACTATTTCGAATCCTCGATAATTTCTACAGACAAATGGTCTGGAGTGGTGCAGGGGGAAGGGCTTGCTCCCTGTCGAGTCACACACACACACACACACACACACACACACACATATGTGTGTGTATGAGTATGTAATAAAATTGCGAAATCCATTGGAAACGAGTGAACTTATACTAAATTCACATACAATACAATGACCCAACCATTTTAAGTACAGAAGTAAAAAAAAAAAGTTTCCAGTTGATTAAACTGAAAAGATTAGAATTGATATTGACTGTTTAAAGCCCTGCCGAATAAAATGATCCTAAAACCACCAAACGAGGCCTCGGCATGGGGGTTGATGGATCCTCCGGCTATAAAACCGAAACGCATCTGTCAGATAAAAGTTACGGAGCGTGGAAACGGTTTGGCAGTCGCTGACACTAACGACTCAACCTTTTGGATGTAAAACAATAACAACATAGAGAAAAAAAAAGTGGGTAGGAAGCCTGCTGAGCTACACCTCTTGCATTGTCTATGAATCTAACGAATTTTATTTGGGTCACAAATTAACGATCAGAGGTTTCCGGTTTTGTTAGGTCTCTGACCCCAATGGATAGGTGAGGTGATAATTTTCGAATTCGGGAATCACGCAGGCCATAGAATTGCCCTGAAGGGTTCGGTGGGCTTTTGTTGAATGGGATTGTTTGGGAACGATTAACTTTTTTCCCGTCGTCCCCCCTTTACTTAATGTTGGCAAGCGCAATCAGCGGAGCATGAAGTAAAGGATATCACGCTGTTTTAAAGGCAGGGTGACAGATTTATAAGAGTTAATAAGGAAAGGTGGTGGATTGAAGGGTTTTTTTTCATCAGCGTAAATCTGTTACTATAAGCGAATGATTTCTGAGTCTTCATACCTCGCAATTTACCCCCCAATTTAGCGCCCCACTACTAATGATTTTTTTCTCTTATAATATATATTTCTATCTTTATAGCTTCACCATATGCTCAATAAACCGACCCAGCGTAACATATCAAAAACGTATGTCTTCTGCACAGACCTGAAGAAAATAAATCATCTCATAATAACAAAACCAAACATTAAGAGGGCCTTCAAAATATACAAAAGGTAGGAAATCAGTAGAACTTTTATATTTCCGATCATAAAAGTTCATTCATTTGATATCAGGGTAAACAAGTTCGAATCTTTCTAATATTGGTACCCCAGACCTGTTATTCCTGAAATGCCAGTCCTCGATTAACTATCCGTTCTTTCCTAGCTAACTAATACCGAACGATGGCCGACTGGTTATTGTGGTGGCCTTCGGAACCGGAATTCGTGGGGTTGAATCCCACTGTGGCATGAATGTACATAGCCGCTCGGAATCAGCTTTAAGCTGTAGGTCCCGGTCTCATTAGCTCTCGTGTTGCAAAAAAGTAGACCGTAAGACTCCAAATCAAATCAAATCAAATGAAAAACATAGCTAACTAACCTCAGTTTCAGAGACTTGGGTATTTCATTACCAAGTTTTAGTTCAAAACTTGCTCAAAATGATTTCTCCTGAAACCTAAGGACAGCTACCAAACGATGGCAGAATAGGTAGGACGCTGTTTTTTCGTACCATGAAGTCCATTCGTTTTGTTGGCGTGGTTGTTCATAGCCGATTGAATTTGACTTTAAACAGTATGTCATGGTCTTAGCCACCAAGTAGCAAAAAAGCAAACCTAGCTTTCCAAACCAAACTAAACTGGGATCTAAGCAGAATTCTGAAAGTACTTACTTCTCTAAACCCTAACCTTTTTTTGACAGGCCATTTGAGTGTCAAAAAGTGTCCAACAACAATATTTATTTTGATTTTCTAATACATTTTTACAAATCTCCAGCCTATAAATTATCATGGGATATTTAAGAGATAAAATATAGCCTAATTTTCCAGGGACTTCGTATTCAGCCTCCAACTGCAAAGGAAATAGTGATGCTATTAGAATTCCATAGAAACACATATAACTCATTGACAT
>CM063504.1:85010623-85025623 GCA_032207245.1 Pardosa pseudoannulata
TGAAACAGAACAGGAGGTCTGGAAAAGAAGAGGAGGTCATATTTAAGCACCCTCCTCGTATCTTCCATTGAGATAAAGTACTTCTCTCTGAATTACATTGTCGCTATAATGCGTTATAGATATTTGGGATAAAATTACATTACCTTACTTTAAAATTTTTGAATTTCTATTCTCTAGCCCTCAAACACTTGTTCGTGAAAAATTACTATACACCTCTCGTTGTATATTGCTAATTTTAAACTAATATCACCATTTGGGAAAACATGATTTCAATGTAATACAATTAACCTTTTGCACTCGAGGGCTCCGGAGCAGAGCCATTGAAAATTTGTCTTTAAACTCGAGGTCTCCGCTACAGAGACAACGCAAATAATTTTCAGTTTTTAGCGTAAGAACAAAAACAAATCGTAAAAACTAATTATTTTGCATTGTCTCCATAGCGGAGCCCTCGAGTGCAAAAGGTTAAATAATATAATTTCAAATATTTAAAAATCTAATTTTTATTACTATAGCTTAAGCTATATATGATACTAACATAATAAGATTCCGCATTTCAAACTGTTTTACAACTCAAATAATTTTCACTTTTTAACATAAGAACATGAACAAATCGTAAAAACTAATTATTTTGCATTGTCTCCGCAGCGAAGCCATCGAGTGCAAAAGGTTAAATAATATAATTTCAAATATTTAAAAATCTCATTTTTATTACTATAGCTTAAGCTAAATATGATACTAACATAATAAGATTCCTCATTTCAAACTGTTTTACAACGCAAATAATTTTCAATTTTTAACATAAGAACATAAACAAATCATAAAAACTAATTATTTTGCACTATCGCCGTAGCGGAGCCCTCGAGTGCAAAGGTTTAAATAATATAATTTCAAATATTTAAAAATCTCATTTTTATTACTATAGCTTAAGCTAAATAGGATACTAACATAGTAAGATTCC
Source organism: Pardosa pseudoannulata (assembly GCA_032207245.1). Taxonomy (NCBI): domain Eukaryota; kingdom Metazoa; phylum Arthropoda; class Arachnida; order Araneae; family Lycosidae; genus Pardosa; species Pardosa pseudoannulata. The sequence goes on from CM063504.1 coordinate 85,011,582, forward strand.
TCATTTCAAACTGTTTTACAAAGCAAATAATTTTCACTTTTTAACATAAGAACAAAAACATATAGTAAAAACTAATTATTTTACACTATTTCCGTAGCGGAGCCCTCGAGTGCAAAAGGTTAAATAATGTAATTTCAAATATTTAAAAATCTCATTTTTATTACTATAGCTTAAGCTAAATAGGATACTAACATAGTAAGATTCCTCATTTCAAACTGTTTTACAACGCAAATAATTTTCACTTTTTAACATAAGAACATAAACAAATCGTAAAAACTAATTATTTTGCACTATGTCCGTAGCGTAGTTTTCAAGTGCAAAGGGTTAAATAATATAATTTCAAATATTTAAAAATCTCATTTTTATTACTGTAGATTAGGCTAAATATGATACTAACATAATAAGATTCCTCATTTCAAACTGTTTTACAACGCAAATAATTTTCACTTTTTAACATAAGGACATAAACAAATCGTAAAAACTAATTATTTTGCACTATGTCCGTAGCGTAGCCTTCAAGTGCAAAGGGTTAAATAATATAATTTCAAATATTTAAAAATCTCATTTTTATTACTATAGCTTAAGCTATATATGATACTAACATAAGATTCTCATTTCAAACTGTTTTTCTATTTTTTAATCTATAATTTACAATGAATGATAATTTTATGTAATGGACGAAAACTAAAACCCAAATCTTTGTGTTAACACTTCGTTAGATCATTGACACCTAAGAAAAGACGGAATTTTTCACTCGAGACTGCTCCGCATTTGAGCCAGCTTAATAGGGGTAACCAATAGTGACTCATCTTTTGGTCATTTTGTTTTATTTTTCTTAAGTAGTCCTCGCTGCTCTGATTGCTATATCTGACGCTATCACCAAAGAAATTCAATAATCTTGCGTCACAAAAATCTCCCTCTATTGAAGAAGAGTTGACTCAAACCGCGTGAAAGCTTAACTCACGAAACCTCTTCTCTCTCGCACGTATTATATCATCTGCGTCTATCTTTACTTTGATTCCATCATTGTTCCGACGTAAGCCCACGTAGGAAGAAATAAAAAAAAAAAGAGAAAAAGGAAGAAAAAGGCCGAGTTTGTCTCATTACGTCTCCGTGGTAATAACGGTGACGCCTGGATTATTGAGAGCAGGCACACACTCCGATTTCCTGCCCTAAGTTCAGTGGCCTGCGCATACTATTGAATCGGTTTAAGTTCTTAATTTGCACAGATGCCCTCTTCTGCCGGTTATGGACCTTCGTGCCGCGCCACCTCTTTGTGGGTCACTTGTCTTGAGTGACGGGATGAGTGCGGCCGACACCTCAGATCGGGAGGGAGTCGGATGGAATTAAACATATCGAGTAACAACTGACTTAGATTAAAGCACTAAACCATGTTCGTTTCTTCATCTTTTTTCTTATAAAGAAAAACCATTTTAGGTGCACCGAGCACACTTTTCTGGGTCAGTAAATGCAGTAGCGTAGCGTACAGGCAGGGACAACTGTAGCAGTTCTGCTACCCTGAATGCATGATCAAAACGTCACCTCCATAATAGTACAATTATATTCTGGACCACCAAGCCACAATGAAGTATAACTTTTAAGACGTTTTTACACTATTTTCCCAATAAAAACGGCAAATTACAAATTCAAATTCCGAAGTTTCTGTTCCCCCGATTCGATTTTCTGATTCCCCGGACTAAGTCAACTTTGTCAGGCACTAGGACCTTCTCTGGTAAGGATAGAGAGGAAACACCCATCCCGGCAACAGTGTACTAGAGTTTGCCAAAATACCTATCATTGAATTGATATTAAGGAAACTTACATTAATATATATATATATATATATTCTTTGTTTTGAAAGATATACTAAAATTATTTCTTCGGTGAAAAAAATGTTTATCATATAGCATCAGTCAGTAGTATAAAAATAATATTTTTAATAATTTTTAAATAACAAAAAGATATCTCAAAAGATTAATACTGCTATTAAACAATAATTTAGTAATATCAGGTGTAAAATTATGTATTTCTTTATTTTTTTCTGTTAAAGAAAAAACATTTTAGGTGCACCGAGCACACTTTTCTGGGTCAGTAAATGTAGTAGCCTAGCACACAGGTAAGGATAACTGTAGCAGTTTTGCTACCCTGAACACAAATACAGAACTTTACCTCTATGATAGTATAATTATGTTCTAGACCACCAAACCACAAAGAAGTATAATTAAGACTTTTTACACTATTTTCCTAATAAAAAAGGCAATTTTTACAAATTCAAGCTGAAGTTAATTTCTGTTTCCCCGGAGTACGTCAACTTTGTCAGGCACTAGGACCGTCTCTGGTAAGGATACAAAGGAAATAGCCATCCCGGGCAGCAGTGTACTAGAGTTTGCAAAATCCGTATCATTGAACTGATATTAAAGAAACTTACATTAATATATATATTCTTCGATTTGAAAGAGATTCTAAAATGATTTCTTCAGTGAAAAAAATGTTTATCATATAGCATCAGTCAGTAGTATAAGAATAATATTTTCAATAATTTTTAAATAACTAAAAGAATTCTCAAAGGATTAATACTGCTTTTAAACAATAATTTATTAATATCAGATGTAAAATTATGTATTTCTTTATTTATTTCTTTTAAAGAAAAAACATATTAAGTGCACCGAGCACACTTTTCTGGGTCAGTAAATGAAGTGTCGTAGCACACAGGCAAGGACAACTGTAGCAGTTTTGCTACCCTGAACACAAATACAGGACGTCACCTCCATAATAGTATAATTATGTTCTAGACCACCAAGCCACAAGGAAGTATAATTAAGACTTTTTACACTATTTTCCTAATAAAAAAGGCAATTTTTACAAATTCAAGCCGAGGTTATTTTTTGTTTCCCCGGAGTACGTCAACTTTGTCAGGCACTAGGACTGTCTCTGGTAAGGATACAAAGGAAACACCCATCCCGGGCAGCAGTGTACTAGAGCTCACAAAATTCCTATCATTGAATTGATATTAAGGAAACTTTACATTAATATATATATTCTTCGATTTGAAAGAGATTCTAAAATGATTTCTTCAGTGAAAAAAATGTTTATCATATAGCATCAGTCAGTAGTATAAGAATAATATTTTCAATAATTTTTAAATAACTAAAAGAATTCTCAAAGGATTAATACTGCTTTTAAACAATAATTTATTAATATCAGATGTAAAATTATGTATTTCTTTATTATTTTCTTTTAAAGAAAAAACATTTTAGGTGCACCGAGCACACTTTTCAGGGTCAGAAAATGCAGTAGCCTAGCACACAGGTAAGGACAACTGTAGCAGTTTTTCTACCCTGATCACAAATACAGAATGTCACCTCCATAATAACATAATTATGTTCTAGACCACCAAGCCACAAGAAAGTATAATTAAGACTTTTTACACTATTTTCCTAATAAAAAAGGCAATTTTTACAAATTCAAACCGAAGTTATTTTCTGTTTCCCCGGACTAAGTCAACTTTGTCAGGCACTAGGACCGTCTCTGGTAAGGATACAAAGGAAACACCCATCCCGGGCAGCAGTGTACTAGAGTTTGCAAAATCCGTATCATTGAACTGATATTAAAGAAACTTACATTAATATATATATTCTTCGATTTAAAAGAGATTCTGAAATGATTTCTTCAGTGAAAAAAATGTTTATCATATAGCATCAGTCTGTAGTATAAGAATAATATTTTCAATAATTTTTAAATAACTAAAAGAATTCTCAAAGGATTAATACTGCTTTTAAACAATAATTTATTAATATCAGATGTAAAATTATGTATTTCTTTATTTTTTTCTTTTAAAGAAAAAACATTTTAGGTGCACCGAGCACACTTTTCTGGGTCAGTAAATGCAGTAGCGTATCACACAGGCAAGGACAACTGTAGCAGTTCTGCTACCCTGAATGCATGATCAAAACGTCACCTCCATAATAGTATAATTATATTCTGGACCACCAAGCCACAATGAAGTATAACTTTTAAGACGTTTTTACACTATTTTCCCAATAAAAACGGCAAATTACAAATTCAAATTCCGAAGTTATTTTTTGTTTCCCCGGACTAAGTCAAATTTGTCAGGCTCTAGGACCGTCTATGGTAAGGATACAAAGGAAACACCTATCCCGGGCAGCAGTGTACTAGAGCTCACAAAATCCCTATCATTGAATTGATATTAAGGAAACTTTACATTAATATATATATTCTTCGATTTGAAAGAGATACTAAAATGATTTCTTCGGTGAAAAAAATGTTTATCATATTGCATCAGTCAGTAGTATAAGAATAATATTTTAATAATTTTTAAATAACTAAAAGAATTCTCAAAGGATTAATACTGCTTTTAAACAATAATTTATTAATATCAGATGTAAAAAATATGTGTCTTTATATTTTCTTAAAAAAAAAACATTTTAGGTGCACCGAGCACACTTTTCTGGGTCAGTAAATGCAGTAGCGTATCACACAATGTCACCTCCATAATAACATAATTATGTTCTAGACCACCAAGCCACAAGAAAGTATAATTAAGACTTTTTACACTATTTTCCTAATAAAAAAGGCAATTTTTACAAATTCAAGCTGAAGTTATTTTCTAATTCCCCGGAGTACGTCAAATTTGTCCGGCACATTTACCGTTGGTAAGGATACAAAACAAACACCCATCCCACACAGCACTGTACTAGAGCTCACAAAATCCCTATCATTGAATTGATATTAAAGAGACTTACATTAATATATATATTCTTTGTTTTGAAAGAGATACTAAAATGATTTCTACAGTGAAAAAAATGTTTGTTATATTGCATCAGTCAGTAGTATAATAATAATATTTTCAATAATTTTTAAATAACAAAAAGAATTCTCAAAAGATTAATACTGTTTTTAAACAATAATTTATTAATATCAGATGTAAAATTATGTATTTGTGTTGTGCACCAAACATACAGTTTAACACTTTTAAACATTAATAAGATTTATAGAATTTTTTTACTTATTTTCCACTTAAAACAAAACATATTTAAATGGTTATATATATATATATATATATATATATATATATATATATATATATATATAATATATATATATATCAACTCCATTAATAGGTGAAAAAATCAACACTCTACTACTCAACTAATTCAACTAATTCTTTTTCTGTTCTTCATTAATCCTCATCACACTCTACTCAACAATGGTGTCTCATATTGGCGCCCAATTGCTAACAAAGGCAGTTTTCACTGCTTCGAGGAGCCACAGGTCTGACTATAGTAATTGCTTATCACTCTCTGCCAGATCATTACGCGTGAGCCGTATTTATGTGACTAATAACTCGAGCCGCGTTACTCCCATTAAAAGAATCCCTAATTAAAATCTCTTAAATTACTCTATATTTTAAATCCTGACACACACACACACAACACAACACACACACACACACATATATATATATATATATATATATATATATATATATATATATATATATATATATATATATATATATATATATATACATGTGTGTGTATGTAAGGAAAGTAAACTGGATCGGAAAACTAGGGTAGGCATTATGAATAAAACTTCTAAGACACCCGAGAAAATTCTCAGGGATTTTCAAATCTTAAATCAAGGGATAAAAATTCCCGCGTCATTTGCTTTTCACTTTTTAACCCTTAACCTAAATTGACCACAGTTTAGGCCCTCAGAGAGTTTATACGGGTAAAATATCCAGGAATAGCGTTTACATAAGGGCAAAATATCGGGAATCCAGTTTAGACAAGAATATACTAGTTGGTCTAAAACTGTTGCATTTCATGTTTTAAAAAAGAACAAAATAAAGTACATAGATGCTTATTGCTTTCTTGAAGAAATAATTTAAAACAGTTTTGCAGAACAAAACTTTAAGCAAAATTTTTTAATTCTCCCTTAGAAAGCGTCATCTTCCTCGACGAATCAACTTCCATGATTCTGGTTATGTTGAAAATGTCCTAACTGCCGGATCTTGGGAAGTGAATATCCTCATGAAGTAAGAAGAAAAAAGAAGAAAAAAAGAACAGTAGCCCGAAATTGATTGCTTGGAGCATATTGGTAGCAGATGAAATCTCCGGACAAATTTTTCTCCACCAAACAGGCTAGAACAAGCATCACATATCTTGAGTGAGTGCTATGGTTCCTCTCAATTTGAAGCCATCGAATTATTAACGGGGTTCTACCACATTGAGGTTCTATAGTTCGAACGGACCGAACAAAACATTTCCTGATCGTTGGATCGGTCGAAAGGAGACGATATTATAACGTGATTAATAAAGATCTGCCAACTTTACATTATTTTACTTTTTACTATGTTTAAAAAACATTTTATGCAGTTTTGTTAAGAATTATACAGATATATATATATATATATATATATATTCCAATTCTTAAATATCAACTTTGATTAATGGATAGAACTCTATTTCATTGGAATTCAGAAGTGTACGAACACTTTAGGGTGTCACAGAAAAACAGATTGAATCCCTGTAAATTTATTTTAAAGCTACAGTAGACCTCCTACTGAAAATTCAATTTTTCTATCTCATTGAATTACTAAATATAACTAAGGTATTTCTTAACATCAATCCCGTCATAATTAATGTAATTACTACCCTAAAAGAGAATTCAGTTATTACTAATAACTACTTTAAATAAATTTTGACAAAAACATGTTCGAATTTTATAAGTATTTGAAGCCCTCCAGATACATTTCTAACTTACTGATACCTACAAAATCTGTTAACATTTTACCGCTTAAGTAATTATCAGTTAACATATGTCGAGCTGCATAAGTCTACCGCTTTTAAATTAAAAGTATTATAATTTTTATTTTAAGGCTTATAATGTATCCTATATAAAGATCTTAATATATTTAAAGGGGGATTGCACATGGGGCATTTTCAGTATTGTACCTTTTCAAACAATTAATAGTTTTTAAAATTATTAAGGTTTTACCATGAAACTGTAAATACATTCCCATAAATATATTGCTAATAACATACCAAATATTCGATAAAATTAGTAAAAAACAATGTGATTAAAATTGAAAGCCTCCTCCCCTCTTAAAATACATCTTCAAAGGGGAGGGGTTTTCCGAAAAACCTAATAGTTGAAAATTCTGTGACTAGACAAAGTTTGAAGGTAACTGATATAGATCACTGCATTTTGAGTTATTATGCTCACACACAAACAGAAACTTACACAAAGAAATAAACTATTTTTTTTTTCGACTTAAGGTGTAAAGCGTCGATAGTAATCAACAGAGCCGTAACTAGGGCGTGGCAAAGGTGGCATTTACCACAGGCGTATCAGTCTTAGGGGAGCCGCACCGAGAGGAAAATGGGGTCCAAAAGAGGAAGATTCGCCCCGAGTAGAAATAAGGAAATGATGAAAAATAATTTTTTAATTATAAAATACAATGTGCTTAAAATTACATATTCATAAATTTTCTTATTTTTTCAAATGCTTCTGAAAACTAAACTTGTTATAGATTCTTACAAAATATTTACCAAACACCACTAATATGCTTTAATATAAATCTCGGTATTCGTTTTAAATTTTGAATTTATTATAGTTATTAAAACAAAATTTAAATTTAAAAATTCGCCAATGTTTTGTGAAAATTCAGCGTCCAAATATAAAACATTACCCCTTAATAAACTATTCGGTTTATCAGCAAAATAATATCCTCAAAATACTCAAAAATATATTTAAGTATTAGTAAGGTAAAAATAGAAGAAAAGTTAAAAAATAATACACTGGGAACATTTTAAGAATTAACAAATTATTTTGAGTTCATCTGATTATATATGGTAAAAAACATGTTTATATATTTTCTCATTATATTTGGTAGTAGGGGCGCAGACCAGTTTTTTTTTTTTTTTTTTTTTTTTTTTTTTTTGCCACGGGCGCTAAAGGACATAGTTACTGCCCTGGTAATCAAAGTCATAAGGTCGAGTCTTTTATTTTTCTAAGTATTACACTCTTTGCACCTCATCTAGTAAAAGATAGAAAGAGAAAAAGGTGGAACCCTTTTTCAATTTTTCTAGATACTCTAAGCTACGAAGAAACAACAACAACAAGAATAATAAAAAAAAGAAGGGTCCGATAGAATGATAAAAATGTCCCTGAAAACGTCAAGGTAAGAACGATTAATAAAACACCAGATAGGCTACTTTTATTCCTATCATAACATTTGATACAAACTGATTGCCGCATTATTATTCAACCATAAATGTCGTCATGCGTACGATCAATCTCTTAACTAACCGTTTGATCCCCTTCCACCGATCTTCGGAACAAAGCAGGATCTGAAATATCCTTGAATTAATATGGGGGAGGAGGGGGGGAGGAGACAGCTCGGATAGGTCCCCTTTGCCCTCTCAATCACTGATGGCAATCTCTTGTCTATGCGTCGCATTTTCTTCCTATTATGGACCGGTTTTGGAAAATGGTTTCCATGGAAATTCGCTTCCGACCTTGCTGAGAGGGCGGAATCACGAATAAGGGCTTGCCTCGCTTTTTTTTTTCTTTTTCACAAACTGCCATTCATGGAAAGTGGCGAGCAATTGTTGACAGCTGCACGCTGCTCAAGGTGATGCCACTGACGCGAGGTTTTCCGTCTTTGTCACACAGGTCGCTCGGACAGATTAATTTTTTCGCCACCATGGTCAACTCCTGTCGGAACGAACCTCACATTCCTGGAAAGAGAGGTATAAAACATAATGTATAGTTCTAAAACCGAGGCTGGATGGGCATAAGATAAAAGCTAGAGACACATCTTCCAGTTGAAACTGAAAATGTAGTAATACAATTGGACTATTTTGATTTCAGTTTTTTTAGATTGATAATTACAGACAATGGGATAATTCTAGGCGAAAAAATAAAGAGTTGCACTCAGGTTTAAAGCTTAGTGAATGAAGCTTAAAATTTATTGAACAAAACATTTACATATTTATTCATATACGTGAATGTGCTTATGTATGTTATGATATCGTCACTCGGGGGAATGTCATGTAACTCGATATCATTTGGTTACAGTCATTGATAAGTCAAATACGATACAACTGGATCATCACATTATAATATCTGCTGGTTGGAAGTGCATCGCTGTTCAGATTTCGTGCGAACCACGGAACTCTTTGACTTCATGAAAAGCTTAGAGTGCACTAACTCTTTCCGATAGGTGGAAAAATCAGCCTTTTTCCTTCACATATTCTTAAGATTGGACTTTTGGCTTACTCCTTCGGGGAAGTTCCTATACTTTAAATTCATTTTCTGTATTGCCCTGGAGGATGCGAACCTCATTCCGGAGTCCTTTAACCTAGTCTAGACCTCCGTTTTAGGTTACCAAAGAGTTTTAAATCCCAGATGAATTTTTAAGGGAGGAGATGTTAGGCAGTATTATTCTATTGAAAAGCAAGATTTTTTTATGATTTTTTTAGACCCATCTAGACGTTGACAGCTTACAAGCAGGGCCTGAATCGCAAGGGCACTTGGGGCACGTGTCCTGGGCACGAAAATTTAGTCGAGTGTTTGAAACACATATTAAACGGGGAAAAATAGAAACATAAGCTACCATCGTTAAGTTTTAATAAATTATTGTACGAGGTAATTGTGTTTGTCATGAACTCTATTTACTTTAATTTTACTGTTATTTACCTGATAATTAATTCCCTCAACGAACCTGGTGCTCTTTTTATCCTATGGGTTATTTCATATTTCTAAGACAGATTATTAGCAACGTACCACTATAAACCATTGAATCATCTCAACAATTAATTTAAATTATTTTTAATTCTATTATTATCTATTTTCTGCACCACAGAGCTTGTGAGTGTGACAAGTAAAAATAAAAAAGTGGGTCACTCTAGGTCTCTAAAAGTCTAATTTTTAGCATGGCTAAATAGAGATTATAATGATTACATAAAATGAAAATTCGGTGTTTTTGATTTTGAATATTACTTTAATGCTAATTTCTTAAATCTGTTTGCTAATTCAATGTTATAATTTTTATATGACTATAATTGGGATAACTTGTGGCTATAAATTTGCATGTAGGTGGAGGGCACAAAAGTATTTTAGTCAGGCCCTGCTTACAAGGTGTATGACATCAATCATGAGTAGTTATTGTCACACAGCTGTGTTAAGTGCACTGTTTATGTGGACCTCTGAGGAATTTCATTAATTAAATTTTAGGATAATGGATTAGTCATAGATTTTACACACGCACATATATATATTTATATGGGAGAAAGTACGTCTCTTCATCCAACGACAAACGTAATTAAGCGATTCATATTTCTAGCTGTTCCCTGGACAATTGAATGTTTGGTTTGCTTTGGAACGCTATGGTCATTTTTATCCAACATGAAGGCTAATTAGACCTCAGCTTGTTGCTTAAAGCTAATTTCTAATTTTCTACAAGCATCCAAACTTATAGTGAGGTTCGATTTCGAATTAGACTTTTGCACCCAAAAGGCAACGTCATGTCTATCGCTCGGTCGGACAAGGAAAAAAATATCTCTACCGCCAAGTATGGGAACTAAAGAAAAACCTTTATTTTATTTATATTTCTGGACAATCTGCGAAAAATTAATAGTATGGAATGTGTAAGTTTGAGACCTCCTGTTGGTGTGGATGTGCGTAGCTCTGTATAGTAAAAGTTAAGTTTTTTTGTTGTTAACGTAAAAAGCTTAATGATTAAGTCTGAGCCGAAAAGCAATATCTGTAGATCATAATTTGTTTATATCAAGGAGTCATCAACTGTGAGTGCAATAGTGAAATTTTATTGAATCAGATGTTAGGCGGATGGCAAGGTGCCTGCATTTCGATACCAGAGTATTTGAGTTCAAATCGTGGCGCTGGAATGAATGTTCATAACATTTCGGAATCTGTTTGAAGCAGTAAGTACTAGTCTCTTTTGTGCAGTGAGAAAAAGGACTCAAAAGAAACTAAACCAACATTTTTTTTACATGAAGGCTGATTTGATATATGTCGAGACTTTATTCTGAAAGTTATTCCCTATGTAATAATAGACTAAGTTATTTGTCCGTTTGTCCTTAAATTTGTGAAGCGTTTTGACCTGGAATGGAACAAGGCATCCATATTGGATTCTTGATGAGTTTGGGTTAGCAAAATTTAAAGCGAGTAAAGTTTATCTAAAATAAATTGGTATAGATATGCTTCATATCACAGCTAAAAATACTGTCGTTTTTAAAACTTTGAAATCCCCCTTTCCCCCCTTTTCGAGCGTTTAATGCCATTATTTCAATCCCTATATTTCCCGATTAAGAGATGGACATTAAATTTATCAATTGATCACCTAATAAATAAGTAAAAATATCCTATTTTCTAACATTATGACGTCATTTCTTTAACCATCTTAATTAAGCATTTCTTATTTTAAATTATTTAATTATCGTCTGCATTATTTTCTTACGTTTTATCACTGAACTTAGATATTACTTAAATGATTTTCTTTTATATTTGGCTTAAATAATAGATTAGGTACTGATAATGTTTAAAATTTAATCATCGATTATTTTTTCTTACAAAATAATTCTCAGCCGAAAAAAAAAACCATTTTTTACCTGCCTCATAGGTTACTTTACAATTCTGGAAAATTAAAAATGTTACTGATCATGTCATATGACGGGCTATGTACTAGTTTTTAATAATAAGGCTACGATATCATCCAATCTTCATTTAAAATTTGATCGCAAGTTTCTAGAATAGAAAAATTGTATCCTATGAATTTAACGATTAGATCTTTCATATAAATATTGTGAACGATAATTTGAAAGATTCTTAAGAGGATAGTAATTTATCGTGCCCATTTAAAAGTGTTACGTAAAACTAATAAATAACTAAAAGTTGCAAAATCATTTTATTTTATTTACAGGAAATAAGAAACTAAGTGATTATAGTGTATGTTTTATATCAGTATCTTGTAAGCCATAATAAAGGGGTGTTTTGTTTGTATAGTTTTCCTATGCTTTTCGTAAAACCAAAGCTTTCCCCACTGCTTAATGAGTGGGAAAAACGTAATACGTTGTATGACTTCAAGGACATTTTAAATTACACGTTTTCTCTTCCAGAATCAGTCTGTCCTATTAACCAACTACTTAAGAGTTAAAATAATCACGATATTACACGGTGTTTAGATGACTAAACAATGTAAAATTGCTTCAAAATGCGCCTTTTCTTTCCCTTTAAAAATGAATAACACGCATCCTTTCTTCTTCTTCCAAGCGTACAAAAGAAAATCTACGTTCGCAAGCTAAAATCACCGAAGTTTGAAGATTCAATGATTATAAGTGGTGGGATTGGGAGATTACAGTAAACCTTCGTAAAAAAAAATAATTCGTTTACTACTATGTTTAGAAGCTAAAAAGTGAGCTAAATAGAAATCTCCTGCCGTTACATGGGATAAAAATACACATTAGGATTGCTCTCATAAAAAGTAACAGCATCCTTTCAGATAAGATTGTTACAATTCATTTGTATCTAATAGTATTACTTTTTGCTTAATACTTTCAATGAGGGACATTAATTAGGAATTATCTATCTAATTGAAACTATATATCTAATTAATTAGGAATAATCTATCTGATTGAAAAAATATTTTAGAAGGGAAGCTTTCATAATTATTTCAGTGCATTTGGAATTCCTAGTATAAAGCATTAGGGTGGGTACCAGCAGATATTGAGTTGAGCGGACGAGCGAAGTGGACTGCGCTCTGTTTACTACAATTCATTTGTTTCTAACAGCATTACTTTTTGCTTAATACTTTCAATAAGGGACATTAATTAGGAATTATCTATCTAATTGAAAAAAATGTTTTAGAAGGGAAGCTTTCATAATTATTTCAATGCATTCGGAATTCCTATAAATATATACAATAAAGATCTATTCGATGTTGGAAGTGGTGTACCAAAGATTTTGTTCTCAAGTTATAATAATCCTGTAACACACTTCTGAGAGTTTGTTTGTAAGGACCGTAAGTACGTTTGAGGGAGTGGTATAATGTTGGTAATATATGATCTACAGGCTTAGACAAATTAATTGAAAGTATAAAGAATTAGGGTGGGTACCAGCAGATATTAAGTTGAGCGGACTTGAGCAAAGTGGACTGCGCTCTGTTTACTACAATTCATTTGTTTCTAACAGCATTACTTTTTGCTTAATACTGTCATCAATGAGGGATATTAATTAGGAATTATCTATCTGATTAAAAAATATATTTTAGAAGGGAAGCTTTCATAATTATTTCAATGCATTCGGAATTCCTATAAATATATACAATAAAGATCTATTCGATGTCGGAAGTGGTGTGGCAAAGATTTCCTTCTCAAGTTATAATTATCCTGTAACACACTACTGAAAGTTCGTTCATAAGGATCGTAAGTTTGAGGGAGTGGCATAATGTTGATAATGTATGATCTACAGGTTCACACAAAAATTAATTGAAAATATAAACCGTTAGGGCGGTTGCCAGCAGATATTACGTGGAGCGGACTTGAGTGAAGTGGACTGTGCTTGTATTCCATGTAAACCATAGTTTCCATTTGAGGGTTGGGCATCCATTACTCAGTAGAGTTCACTCTTTCAAAGCAGTGTTGCCAAGCTCGATGTTACTCCGCTTTGATTTGGTCTCTGTTCGATTTGGAAAGCTGACTCAAGTTTCCCCTCGCTGTGTTTCTTCCCTTTTCTTCACCCACATCTACTAGAACACAGTGTTTAAGCATAGTCGCTCAAATGATTCCACTCCGCATTCGGTTTCTTCTCCCTCTCAACATCGCTATTCTTAAATTCTTTCCACTCCGCATCTAGTGGAATCCCAACGACATAACAACCGGTAGATGAATAAAAGAGCCTCAGATTTTGACTCATTGGCTTCAATGAAAAGATTTCGCAAGAATATGTTTGTTGAACAATTGCCACCAATACTGTCTACAACTAGAGGATTGTTGATT
>CM063504.1:85030623-85045623 GCA_032207245.1 Pardosa pseudoannulata
ACAGACATTTAGTAGAGTATTTTGCTTTTAATACTCCTCATGCAGCAAAATATCGGTAATATTACTCTTAATAAATTCAAATTAAGAGATAGAGAACTAAATTTTTTAACGCCCCTGTCACATATTCCAGTACCCCATTTAATATACATGTTCATAATAATACCTTTATATTGATATTGCTTGTTGACATATAAAGAAGACAAATACTGAAGATAATGGCCCTCACAATATGTACACTTGCATTCAAAATTAAGAGAATTTACTTGCTTACTTACAGAACTACTGAACAAATTTACCTGGAATTCTATTTGAATATAAGTTGATATAATATAAAAAAATAAACTATTCCGTAGTTTTAATACACACTCATGATCGTCCGTAACACTAATTAGAGTCAGATAGTATGAAACAGCGGTTACAGAATCCGTCAAAAAATGGGTTTATAGGGGATATGCCCCCTTTACCATATATACTTTACCGTGATTTCATACAGGAAATTATTTCCTGTATGATTTATAATTTCCTGTGTTAATATCCCCCTCTTATTAAGAAACACTATTTACGGGACCTGAATTGTTCTTAGGACGTTTCGAGTTGCAATATCCCTTCCCAGAGCAGTTCAGTCATGCTCTATGCGATTGTTGAGGTCACAGAGGTCTGGCTGGCCATTCCATCAGGAAAATATCCTCACTTTCCAGAAAATCGTGCACCAGATAAGCTCTTCCTGGCCGAACACCGTTTCATATTAATTATGGCCAGCTGCACCCCTAAAAAAGAATATAGTGACCAGGATCTGATCTTTATAATTCAATGAAGTCACAGAGACAGGAAAGTGTGTGCAGCCATCCAGCATGATATCAGCGAAATCGTCAAATTTTTGTTTCCATAATGGTCGATATATCGAACACTGGAGTGGCGGCAACGGATCCTTGGATTTTTCCATATGAACATCTGTCGAAAATCAGTGATTAGGATGAATCGGGACTCATGAAGGTCAATTTTGGCCATTGATCCATAATCCAATCTCCATGCTCTTTTTACTTCACTAAACACATCTGTTCGCAGGACGCAAACAGTATGTTTTATCGAAAACATCCGTCTCTTGTGAAGCCTTCTGGGAACAGTATTTTCTGAAACTCAGCTTACTGTGGCCACATAGAATTCACGAGCGAGCTAAGAAGCTGTTGCATGACTGTACACCTCGATGCAATGGACACATACAGTCATCACCTTTCGCCATAATGTCTCTTAGAAGCTTTCTCACGCTTTCTCTAGGGAATCGGAATCCTGAAACTGCTTCCCTAAGCTGGGCACGATACTGGGTATTACATTGAAGACTTTATAGATTTTGTATTATGTCAAGCTATGTATAAAATAAACTTCATTGAATTATGGGATTAGTTATGGTGATAATCGGCCAAATTTGAAAATTTCCTGAATTTTTGGTACCAACATGTATGTTTATGTATGTATGTATGTGTATATATATATATATATGAATGCATACATAAGTGTATATATATATATATATATATATTTATATACACACACATATATATATATATATAATGTACGTGCGTGTGCTGTAGGTATCGGGTACAGTGCATCGCTGCGAAGTGGCATTAATATTACTTCTAGGGTTTCATGAGTAAGAAACCACCAGACAGTGAGATGGAGTAACCTAATCAAGTCAAGGATCTGGTGATGAAGATTCATCTGTTTTATGTAAACAATGGGTTGAGTGACACCTTTCGCTGTGGATTTACTACTTCTACTTTTAATTGTTTAATTGTTGTTTTGTGTTGTTTGGGGATTAAATATTTGCTCCGTTAATTATGTCTTAGCTACCAAGTTTAATTTAACGACAACTTTAGTCAAACTTCAAATATATAATATATATATATATATATATATATATATATATATATATATATATATATATATTATATATATATATATATATATATATATATATATATATATATATATATATATATATATATATATATATATATATATATATATATATATATATAAATATATATATATATATATGTGTGTGTGTGTATGTGTGTGTGTGTGTGTGTGTGTGTAGACAGAGGGATAAAAAGATAGATAACGAGAGAACGAAGCTCAGAAGCAAGCATGATTAAATCTGAAGATGAGAAAATTAAAGTTTTTAATGTATTAATTTTGAAAGATGTTTTTCTATAAAATTCTTTTATTATTATAATAATTAATATTATGATAATTATAATAATTCTATTATTACTAGGTTTTTTCTATTATTTGAAAACGATAGTAAATACTATGATAATTATAATAATTGTATTATTACTATATTTTTTTCTGTTATTTGAAAACGATAATAATTATTCTTAAAGCAAGGAGTACACTCTTTAATAACTAAAATTAACATTTTTATTCTGTTAAAATTTACAAAAATCTGTAAACATCATGAAATGGATTGCAAAGGCTTCTGACAAACTCACAAAAAAAAGATATAAAATACACTTTTTACTTTTTTACAGTAACCAGAATAACTATTCATGTCATACAAAAACATCCATCTAATTTTTGTAGGCGATGAAATCCCACTCAAAGTAATATGAATCGACACTGACACACTAACACACCAATAACCCCAACTTTTAGCAACATATGCTATAATTTTGGAAAGTAAGAGAGGAAAAAGTGAAAGGGTATGATAAAATCTGCGCCCACGTGTTCTCTAAATAGTGAAATACCAAGTTTAATTTTTTAACCGTAAGAAATTGTTTCTTTATATGTACTACAAATCATGGTTGTATAAACAATATAAATTTTTTTCTTTCGAATATTGAAATAAATTTTCCCCGATTTTAAATAATATCCTTGAACAAGAAATAAAAGCTCCCGAATTTGCATTTTTAAATGCTATACCGACTGAAGATACTTATCTGATTTATGGCTCAACGTAACCTCCTTATATTTTAAAGATGTAGACTAGATAACTTCGACATTTGCGTTTAACATTCTATACTACGTTTCGTTTTCTCCGAAATGGCAACCAACTCTCTCTGTTTTTGTAAATGTAGCGCCTACATGCCTGTTTATCTTTCACTCCTTTCTTTTTTTTTCAGGCTTCCCGCGGTTTGTCTACGTCAGAGCCTTGTCATGAATGAAATACACTGACGTCATTTAAATTCTCCAGCAATCCTGATAGGATGGCCCAAAGTACCATCGTGACGTCAAAGATGGCCATGATAAACCACATATATTCAAATTTTGATGTTTTTATTGCAAGAAGAGTTTTTTATTTAGCACTATAGTCACTTTATTTTAGAGATGTTTGTCCAGCTTTACTAAATATGTAAACGACTGTCTAAAACAGTGGTAGATAACCTAAGGCTCGTGCAGGAATTTTGCCCCATTCGCTTCTTCTTGTGAAAATGGGTACACGGTGAAACCTCAATAGATTATTTCCGTACATTCTTTTTTCCATTTTTAACGTTAAATTTAATTGGTCTTGAATTTTTTCATAGAACAAATCTTATTTTTCTTACATTCATCGTTCTCCGATTATTTGGTTTCTTGCATCTATCGTCGGAAACTTCAGTCCTGTCGCTCTATTTTCCCGGATGTATCATTTTGTGTAATTTGGAAGATCACGGAAAATGAAATCAAGCTAACCCTGGTTTTTGGAAAACCTATTTAGGACAATTAACTGATGTTCGATGTAGATAAGTCATTCTAAGACGATTGGAATAAGTTCATTGATATACAATTTAAAGATTAAGTCACAATTAATCGTAACTTAGAAATTAGAGCGATCACAAAAGGGAAAGTCAAATATAATAATAATGGATGGTAATAATGAATAGAAGATAATGAATAATGGATATACTAGAAGAAAGATCATGAGAAAACGGAGAAAGAACACGAAGACGGAGGGCAGTCCTGAGTTTTTCGGAAGTGCATGAGCTTAGTCAAAATGTTATGTATGAACGCACTGACAGAAATAGTGTACTTTCAGCGGTAGAGGCGATAGAGTGATCAATCCCTGCAGTCAAGCGATTCACTTGCGCACAGCAGATATCAGTTACAAAATATTTAAAATATCAAGTATCAATTTTAAAATACGTTATAATACATAAAATGTTAAGTGCTTCCAATTACTGTTGTAAATAATTTACTTATAGTCGCACATTATACTCAATTTCTACATCCATTCATAGTTTCCTATTCCCAACCCCTTGAAAACGATAGATCGAGGCTTCCTACATTTTGAATATCAACTATCTTCCTATAAAAGCACAACATAGTCATATTTTACACGTGTATGAGTGAAGAATAAATTGATTGAAAATTTTAAGAGATCAAGTACCCAAACTAGTGATATTTGAACCCGTGGACTACAGTAATATAACGTAGCGCTCACCAAATTATTTAGTTAAAAGACGACGCTCATAATGGCTTTGATTTAGTCTGGGGAGCTAGGATAATTTTTTTCTACCATGAGGGATAATTAGTGCAAGGACTACTGATAAGTCTGACACCATATCTCGGCTCAGGTATTTCAACGACACTTAGGTGTGACACTTAGTAATACATAGAGATACGAAGTTTTAAAAACAAAAGCTAACCACTCGAGATTATTCCTCTTCAGTTAGCTGCATTGAGGCATCATTTTGTCTAAACTTTTCACAAGTATGAAAAACGGGTGGAAATATGTCATTATATTGATTAAAAATAAGAGCTGCGTATGCAATCCAAACCAAACAAGTAAGGATTCATGAATATGGAAGGAAAATTAGTAGATATCTGAGTATATTGTAATTTTCCAGAAATGGTGAACATTTTGCAATCCAATATTATAATTTACGAGTACGAAAATTTTGTATTCTAAAATTTTGATATCGTTACGTATTGCACTAAGGTCTCACAAAAACTGTATTCTGCCATGAAAGAGCAATTTTATTTAAAGTATTACGGTTTTTCTTTTCTTTAAGTGAGGGCTAATTTTACAGTGACTTACTACTTAAAACCGATCCCTAACTCCGGCCAGAATAACGGGCATCTATTCCAGCAGGAAGATTTGATGCTTTCTCCAGTTGCGACAAATTCCGCTACTGATTTGTCTATTGTCCTTGTACTATTCAGTGTAATACTCAGATCATTGTGAAAATTTATAGATCTTGAATTTACACATTATGAACATTAAAATCAATTTTATTCATGGATGACCTTTGTAATGAAATACACCAACGGTAAGAATAGTTTCTGTAATGAATTTACTCTTTCCTGATATCCTTCTGGGAGTTTTCTACGACTGATTTGGTCGTAATAGCTGAGCAAAACTCTGATTCGACTCTACAGTTAAAAGACAGCTCAACTCTTCCATTGAAATAAGAATTTTCGTACTTTGAACTACATGTAATATCCTGATTTTAAAACTCTTACATCCTACCCTCTGTAATCGTCTTTTAATTGTTTACATCCTAAAAAACATTTCTTTGTAGTAGGCTACTTTCTTCCCATCAACACGAGTACAAAATTTTTTTTGTTGCAAAATGCAAAAGCATCAGTTTAACTAGGTCGCACCCCATTATCCATAGGTAAGGTCACGACGAGCCAGGCGGCTTGGAAATTGTCTTCATTAAAAACAAACCGATTCTGCAATCAGAACTTTCCAGAAAACAATAATAATGTAAAAACGAAAGGAGAAACACATGCCGGCCTTGGGCGAAGGGAAGAACGCGAGCCAGCTTCCATCTTCAAATTGCAGGCCGATCGCAACTAAAGTGCAAAGTAAAAAACAAGCAAGAATGATTCATGTGTCCTTTGAGTAAATAATTACAGGCTGTTAAGACGTTTAAATGTGAAAGGTTATTGTGGATTGTTGCAGGAATAATATTATTAGGTTTGTATCGCTTTTTATATAGTTTAACGCAAACATGTGGTTTACTTTATAAACTTCGAGATACCTTGAAGATTCATTTTGTTTTACAGAAAACTGAAATTATAATTTGTTCTAACCCTTTTATTTTAAAGTAGTATTGGCAAAAGTTTCAGAACATTACAGCTTATTCTTAGCAGTTATCGAGATCGATTGCCAAGAAGCATTTCCATTAACTTTTTTCAACTCAAATACTATTTAAAAGTCCACATTATATAGTCTCCACACTATGGTCAATTGTACACCACTTCCTGATGGTGACCTTGAACAATGGTTCCCTGGCTGCACCTACACGCTGGGCCACTAAATCAGCCGAGCGCGTGGATTCATCCATATGGTCTACTGCGCACTTTAGTTGCGCATCTCGCTGCCTTTGATCTTTGGAGAAAAACCGCCAACGAAGCCATCCCCCGCAAAGGCTATTTTATCGTCTGCCACCATCGACCACTATAAGGCATACCCCCTCCAGACGATGGTAATGGCTTGCAGTGGACCATAGTGTGGAGGGGCCTTTAAAGATAGCACAAAAAGTTCAAGCCTGGAAAGTACAGGATTCATCTCTGCATATTGGAATATGCGATGGACAAATTTGTAGTTGCGAATATCCTCTCAATGGAAAGTGGAAAAAGAGATACAATAACAGGAAAATTTCTCTTTCCAAATCTCGTTAATGTCTTAAACCACTCGGTGCTTCTTGTTTGTTTTCCTTCATTATTTAATAGTTTTACTACATTTTATTTCAAAGTGGTTCAGTTATGTTCAATTATGAAAACATTATGACTCCATTCAAAGTAGCTCAGATAAATATCAGCTTGTTTTCTTTACGATATATAGCTTGATCATAACCCTATAACAAATAGATGGTATAAAGTACATTGACAAAAGCTGGATAATTTTGAACACTGAAAATTTTTTATTACATTTATTTGTTTATCTAATTTGTTGAAAATTTAGTTAATAATTTTGGTGCGCGCATTGCACAGCCTAATTTTTTTTTCAAATTTAGGCCACCTTGGTCAACTTTGCTTTGGTGACAGGCCGACTAGAAGAAAATTAGGCGTGGGTAAGGCTGACGAATTACAAAGCAAATTACAACCAATACATGATATAGCCTAGAAACCCTCGATCAAAACATGCAAATTTTTTAGCAATGCAGTTGTCCAATTATTGTAATGTTAGCAACTTTTCATGCGAATAGTGGCTTAAGCGTAGATGGCTGCCTTTTGGTGCTGGAGTTCGAGGTTTCGAATTCCATTATTGTCATAACTGTTCGCAGTTATCCTGAATCAGCTTTAACCAGTAGGTCTGGTCTCATTAACTCTCGTGCATCAAAAAGAGACTGTAGCACTACAAATCTAATAAACTTTTCGTTGCATTTGGTTTGTTTAAACTGATTTTGACGCAAGTGAATAAAGAGTGCTGGTTTATGTATATAGCTAGAATGTGATTGATTGACTAAGATGACAATGAATAGACATCTGCATTGCTGAGAATTTGTTGTATTTTGATAGAGTGCCTCTAAGTTGTATCACACATTGGTTTTAATTTACTTTGCAATGCGTCAACCTTAACCGTACCTTTTCTTTTACTTATCGGGGCGTGATTGGGTGACGATTCCAAATTATAGATCCATCACTGTGGGTTGTACAATGCGTGCACTGAAATACTTAACACATTTTCGAAAAAATAAAGAAAGGATAAATAAATAATAAAAAATTTAAAGTTCAAATTTTCCGCTTTTGTAAAACTTTTGTCAATGTACTGGACTTAGTGATTGTCTGAATCCGATTTAAGAATATTTGATTTTTCTCCATGTGGAGGAAAAACAGACATATCAGGTCACCTTTAGTGTAGGAATAATCTGAATCGCTGTCAGATACATCAAAATTTTCGAAGGCAAATTTTATAATTTTTTCTGTATGCTGGATATTTAAAGATTTTTCACCACCTTAATCTACAAGAAATAAAAAGTGACTTTAAAACAGAAGTCGGTAACTCTCATTAAGTGTCAGAGCAAGTAAAGAAATAAAAGTTAAGAGAAGTATAGGTACATCATAATCAGTTGGTTTTAGGAAATTGCTACTTACTGTGAATAGAAGGCAACTGGCTCTGTCCTCGTTATATGAACTTTAGGTCCCGACTAGATTTGCTAAGACCTGTCAGCTTTAAGGTTCCGACACCAGTGATTCTATAGCTGTAGGAAAACACACACACACACATACACACACACACACACACACACACACACACATATATATATATATATATATATATATATGTATGTATGTATATGTATATGTATATATAAGGAAAATTCTCAGGGGGTTTCTGAACTTAAATCAAGGGTAAAAATTCCCGCGTCATTTTCCATTCCCCTTTTTAACCCCTAACCTAAATTGACCACTGGGACTACAGTTTACGCCCTCGGAGAAGGGGCCTGACCAATTATAATCCTACATGGCCCTAGCAGACAATTTAGGAGATTTCCAAATAAAAAGGAGATATACGCTAGCGGAGACAGATTTTTCTCGAGATATTTTCCCACAGATTTTGACCCAGGTGTTACGTTTCTTGTACATAGAACTTCATGCTAGCTGACCCTTCAGTTTGTCCTGTCCCTCTGATGAAGTGGGAACCCGTCCTTCAACGTTATCTTAATAAAGGTCTTTAGCTGAAACGGTATCATTTTTATGGCTATGACTGCAAACCCCCGTCGAGAAGTCCGTCTCATTATATATATATATATATATATATATATATATATATATATATATATATGTAATATATCAAAATTATTTCACTTTAATATTTTCTTAAAAACCTCCTCTCTCCTATTCTATTCCCTTAAAATCTTTTTCCTAGCATCAAAATGTCTTAATCAAAGGAGTGTCCTAGACTTAAAATTCTTCCAATACATTTCCCAAAGCTTTCTGAGCAATAGATGTAAATTTTCTGTCCGTTCAACCCGTTTTCCAGCTGTCGCCGGCATTTGGCTCAGCTCTTTTATTATCTCAACAGTTAAATTTGCTGACTAAGTTTCCCATCCCTTGGGAAAATTCTGTCTTCGCTCTTGGGTGCACTTCTGTTTGAGCAAAGTGATTTTTGTGTCTTTCAATTGTCTACTGCTGATTAGTAAAGATGTCCTTTTCTAGCAGCTCTTAAATAAAATTTCAAGTAGACTTGAACTTGTGTGCCTTTCTCTTCAATGTGGCTAGATTGCATCTTACTTGATTACTGCTAGCTGATTAGGCTTCTTCTTGTCCCGTAGCTCAGGCAAGTAAAATAATAAGGGCTATAATTGCAAATGTGTCAACTAGTTGTATAATTCCTGGATTACACACACACACACACACACACATATATATATATATATATATATATATATATATATATATATATATATATATATATATATATATTGTGGTCGAAGGATTAATATTGCAACCATATTGGAACACTGACTGCACTCTTGCGTCGCATTCTGTTGTAAAAATAATATGACATGGAAATAAAATAAGCCAAATTTTCATGAGGAAAAAGTAGCTCAGTCAAAATGAATTTCAAAGGAATAATTAAATTATTCACCAAATGAAGATTTAACTGTTCATTGTTTAAAACCAAACATATAAGGAATGATAAATTGAAGTAAACCATTTCCGAGTTATGTCAAGTGCACAAAAAACTGAGATAATGTGTATACATACGAGAAAAATGTATATGTAAGAAATCACTATGTATTAGGCACAAAATGAAATAAAAACCAATAACTTAGAAGCTGGAGCAGAATTTTTTTTTCTCTGAACTTATATAATATCCTAAAATGAATTTCCTCTTTCGGTGAGCGGTAGGATTAATTATTTACTACAAGCACTTATTTGGTCAAAACATACTCCACATTATCGAAATACTGTGCATTATCTGTTCGTTCTTTATACACTTTATTAGGCAGCTAACTCCTGCATTGTTGAATCCCGACAGCCAATGCAGGGGCTAGTACGTGTGCAATGCGTGTATGCATGCAAGCAGTTCAAGTCCTAGTGCAGTTGATAGAATATTTACTAGGTATACACATTGATAGGGTGTAACCAAATGCTACCTTTCACGCAGGCGGCTAATAGCCTAGAACCGGGGCTAATGACAGCTTCTCCCAAATGTATGTATAACAGTGGACTTGAATCCACAAACTCTGGTTCAGAACCCCTCCTGTTTTACTATTCGAATTTAAAATACAGTACTATTGAAAAAAAAGATGCATATATTGGCATTAAATATTATCTGTGGGTTTCCTGCAAGCATGTACGACGCTACATTTTGATAATATTGTCTGTATTTCCGAATTATATTGCTGGCAAGAGAATTCGTAATCAGTCCGTTTAAGCACCCAGTCTTTATAAAATAAACCTCGTGTATTAAAAAGGAGAAGTCTTATTGCCCTATAAACATACACACACACGTACATATTATGTTTATTGTGGTCAACCATATTGGAACACTAACTGCACTCTTTCTTCTCATAAACTGCATTTCTAAAAATAATGTGACATGGAAGTAAAATAAGTAATGTTTATTGTGGAAAAGGTAGCTCAGTCAAAATGAATTTCAAAGGAATAATTAAATTATTCACCAAATGAAGATTTAACTGTTCATTGTTTAAAACCAAATACATAATAAATGATAAATTGAAGCAAACCTTTTGAAGTAAAGTCAAGTGTACAAAAAACTGAGATAATGTGTATACATACGAGAAAAATGTATATGTAAGAAAACACTATGTATTAAGCACAAAATGAAATAAAAATCAATGACTTAGACGCTAGGGCAGAATGTTTTTCTCTAAACTGATATAGTATGCTAAAATGAATTTCATTTTTCGGTGAGCTGTAGGATTAGTTATTTACTACAAGCACTTATTTGGTCAAAACATACTCCACATTATCGAAATACTATGCCTTATATGTTCATCTATCATAGACTTAATTATGCGAACAACTCATGCATTGTCGTATCCTGACAGCCAGTGGCGAACTAGTAGGTGTGTAGTGCGTGTATGCAGGCAGGCAGCCAAAGTCCTAGGGCGGTTGATAGAATATTTACTAGGTATACACATTGATATAGAGTGACAAAATGCTAACTTTCAATCAGGCGGCTAATAGCCTAGAACGGTCCTGCTGACAGCTTCTCCCAAATGTATAACAGTGGGCTTGAACCCACAAACTCTACTTCAGAACCCCTCTTACTTTACTATTCGAGTTTAAAATACAGTACTATTGAAAAAAAATATGCATATATCGCCCTTAAATATTATCTGTGGGTTTCCTGCAAACATATACGATGCTAAATTTTGATAATATGGTATGTATTTCCGAATTTCATTGCTTTCAAGAGAATTCGTATTCAGTCCATTTAAGCACCCAGTCTTTATAAAATAAACCTCGTGTATTAAAAAGGAGAAGTCTTATTGCCCTATAAACATACACACACACGTACATATTATGTTTATTGTGGTCAACCATATTGGAACACTAACTGCACTCTTTCTTCTCATAAACTGCATTTCTAAAAATAATGTGACATGGAAGTAAAATAAGTAATGTTTATTGTGGAAAAGGTAGCTCAGTCAAAATGAATTTCAAAGGAATAATTAAATTATTCACCAAATGAAGATTTAACTGTTCATTGTTTAAAACCAAATACATAATAAATGATAAATTGAAGCAAACCTTTAGAAGTAAAGTCAAGTGTACAAAAAACTGAGATAATGTGTATACATACGAGAAAAATGTATATGTAAGAAAACACTATGTATTAAGCACAAAATGAAATAAAAATCAATGACTTAGACGCTAGGGCAGAATGTTTTTCTCTAAACTGATATAGTATGCTAAAATGAATTTC
Organism: Pardosa pseudoannulata; assembly: GCA_032207245.1. Taxonomy (NCBI): domain Eukaryota; kingdom Metazoa; phylum Arthropoda; class Arachnida; order Araneae; family Lycosidae; genus Pardosa; species Pardosa pseudoannulata. The sequence continues at coordinate 85,042,457 of CM063504.1, forward strand.
ATTTTTCGGTGAGCTGTAGGATTAGTTATTTACTACAAGCACTTATTTGGTCAAAACATACTCCACATTATCGAAATACTATGCCTTATCTGTTGGTCCATTATAGACTTAATTAGGCGGCCAACTCATGCATTGTCGTATCCTGACAGCCAATACCGGGGCTAGTATGTGTGCAGTGCGTGTATGCATGCAGGCAAAGGCCTTGGGCGGTTGATACAATATTTACTAGGTATACACATTGATATAGTGACAAAATGCTAACTTTCAATCAGGCGGCTAATAGCCTAGAACGGTCCTGCTGACAGCTTCTCCCAAATGTATAACAGTGGGCTTGAACCCACAAACTCTACTTCAGAACCCCTCTTACTTTACTATTCGAGTTTAAAATACAGTACTATTGAAAAAAAATATGCATATATCGCCCTTAAATATTATCTGTGGGTTTCCTGCAAACATATACGATGCTAAATTTTGATAATATGGTATGTATTTCCGAATTTCATTGCTTTCAAGAGAATTCGTATTCAGTCCATTTAAGCCCCCAGTCTTTGTAAAATAAACCTCGTGTATTAAAAAGGAGAGTTCTTGTTGCCCTATAAACATAACTTAAGGTATTATAAGTTAATTTACCAAATATCGTTATATTTTATTTTGATACAAAACTCCTCTTTCAGTGTCTAATAATTTCCTGTTATAACTTCTTTTCCCGCAAAAAATATATCGTCATTCTGCGTAGGCTAACAACGTAATAGTGACTTTTATTTTTCGGTTAAGTGAAAGGGAAAAGAAAAACAGGAATGACAATTGATAGGTCTCTTGGTGTGTGGCATTTCCTCTTCAACCCTAAAAGAGATGCATTTGAACAAACAGCTACTGCAACATTAGAAATAAACAACAGCAACAAAAATAATGAAAAATGACTGTTTATAAAACAGCCTACCGCGGGAATCATGTATTGCTGAGCATCTTGTTACAAAAAAACTACATTTTGTAACAGAACGACAGCCCGAACTGGGTCAAAACTCATCCAAGGCTAAGCGAGGCTGCTTCGGAGAAGAAAAAAAAAAACAAACGAAGAAAAAAAGAGAAAAAGTAAAATCTTCATTAGAGCGAAATTGATTTGCAGTTCAAGATTCTACCGTAACAGTTACGAATAATGACTGTATGAATGAATAGAAATTTAACCTTGGATTCCGAACAAGGAAGAACACTCTTTCTCATACATGTGTTGTTCCGAGCACTGGGCTCTACGTGAATGGAAAAGAATTAAGTTTTGTTTCAGTTGCCTAATGGTTTGTTTCGGAGAATAGCGCGGGCCTCATAAAATCTTAGTTCAGTGTCGCGGGGTTACGTTGTAACAATTAAGTTTTTACCCGCAAGGACACGCTTTTGTTATTTCCATCCGCTTATGAGTGTTTATTTTTTGACTTATTCCGGAGGGGCACAGAGTGACAAAAATTACGGATTAAGTCGTGCCTAGAGCGGCCAAGGCCAAAAACAGAACGAGGTTTGTGGGCTGTAATGCTGTGATCGCTAATTATTCATTAAACGTGACTTTGTTTTATCTTTAACCGCAAAGAATGTTATTATTTTACCTGTGGGCTATTACTGGTAAAACTTACGGCAGGCATAATAAATTTTTTTATGGTTAAATCCCATTAAATTAATTGTCGTATGCTAATTGCTTATATTCACTACTGCTCAGTTATTAATGTCAGAGGGTGATTTCTTATAAATCAAATAAATTTACTACCGCAGGAAGTCTAACCCTTGACATTGTTACCTACTCAGGCGGAAATTGTGTAAGTTAAATCTACATTTAGTGTAGAAAGTATTCAAACAATTACGTTGCGATAAAATGTTCTTTTTTCGAGGGAATAACAATAATTTCTATTTTCAAAATACATGCACAACTAGAGCACTCTTTTATGAAGACAACTGCATTAAAAATGAGTAAATATGGACATTATATATGAAGGTTTAGATATCCATATATTGTACAAATGAGTTTTACGACATTCCTATACAAAACATTTCAGCATTATACAGCTATAATTTTTTTATTAGGAGATATAAGCACGTATACATGTGACAACGGAACTATTAAAAACGTAAATAGGTGTGGTGAAAATTCGTATTTAAATTTTCGAAGTTTATTTTTTGTGTACGTACGTACAAATGTAACGCTTAAACTAGTCAAAATGTGTTCAAGAATGATCAAAATGGGTATGGGTATTTCCATTGAATTTTGAAGTTTGTAATTACAATATTTACTTCGTGTAAAGGAGAAAAAATGGAGCTGATGGAAGAATGACATAGAAACAAAGTTGGAGGTTGATTTATTTGATCCCTGTAGGATTCGAATTCGATAATCTGGAAAGTCACTTGTATAACAGATTCGTGGTGTGTACTATATAAGATATACTGTATAGATAAGATCTTTATCCTCTGGTCATGTAAATATCAGAGTATGCGTCCCAGACGTTTGAAGATGGTTTTGTTTGGTTTGGAGCCCAACGGTCTGCTGTTTTGTTACACGAAGGCTAATGAGACCGTTATAAACTGCTATTCCGAACGGCTACACACATCCATGCCATCAGCGAGACTCGAACCCACGAACTCCGGTACCGAAGAGTAGAGGTGTACCTTCTTTAGTCAAACTGAGGACCTGATTGCATGGCAAACTTGTGATAAGCTGAAATTGAAAACATTTTAATAATTTTTTATTGGGCTTGCTAATATCCATGGCATCAGCGGGACTCGAACTCGGAAACTCCGATATCGAAGAATAACGCTCTACTATTCGGTCGTCATTCGACATATAAAGACGGTAAATTTGTTTTAGCCATATTGAGGACCGGCTTGTATGGCAACCTTGTGATACGCTGTAATTGAAAACATTTTAATAACTTTCCATTCGGTTTCAATAGATAACATTTATTTTACAGAAGCTTGCAATAGCTGCAATTGGGGTCAGTCATTTATTTTACTATAGGGACTTAGGAACCCTTAAACTTTTAACTGTCATGCCCGAGATAATCTCGGGCACAGCACTGGTGTTCGAAAATGTCACGCACAAGTATTACTCGGGGTAATTTTTTATTAATGCACCGTATTGTTATACCCGAATATATATAATGTACTTCAAAATATAAATTTTTATCTTC
>CM063504.1:85050623-85063123 GCA_032207245.1 Pardosa pseudoannulata
AAAGCAGAGTGCGCGTTATACACGAGTAGATACAGTAAATCACAGAAACACATTATCATGGTTGTGGGTGGATAAGAAGTCTTGGAGCAGATTAATGACATTTTTATTAATTAAAAAGCAATAATATGATTCGAATAATAAGTTACATCTCAACGAACTAAAATCATTTGTTTAGGTAACACTGTGTTTAAAAATTGCTATCATCCTCTACATTTTAATTAAACATGAAGAAACTATTGTAGGAAAATGTCGTATTGATAATAATATTTATAATATTTATGAAAAAATTAAATTTGACTAGTCGAATTTATTTTCTAACATTCAATCGCTTTTTAAAACGTAAAAAATCAAAAATTTTAATAATAAAATATATGAAGACAGATATAAAACTTGGTTTGGTTATAATCCTGATAATCTTATACCATTATATAATAATACTCTCAACATTTTTTTTAAAAATTATGAAGTAAATAAAGTAAATATGAAAAAGTTGAAACAAAGAAAAAAAATTTAAAAATCAAAATTTCACAATTTTTGAAAGAGAATTAAAAAGGGAAATATTAGGTAAATCCCCAAATGAATATATCCCCTATATAATAATAGCCTAAGTTATCTGTCCGTCTGTCCTCGTATTTATGAAGCGGTTGGATCTGGAATGGATAGAGGCATCCATATTGGATTCTTGATGAGTTAGGGTTAGAAACGTTCGAAATTAACCCCTTTCCCCCTTTTCTAGCATTTAATGCCATTATTTCAAGCCCTATTTTCCCCTGTTAAGAGCAGGCGATTAAATTTATCAATTTATCACATAATAAATAAGTAAAAATAACATTTTTTTCCTAGCATTATGACATCATTCCTTTAACCATATCATTTGATCATTTCTTATTTTAAATTATTTAAATATCGTCTGCATTATTTTCATACGTTTTATCACTGAACTTAGATATTACGTAAATAATTTTCTTTTATATTTGGATTAAACAATAGATTAGGTACATACGTGATCGATTGTATACTTATCGATGTGTGTACATATCATCGATTATTTTTTGTTGCAATGAAAATTTTATCACCGGTATTAACAAAAAATTCTATCTATCTCCAGAGTGTAGTGGAAATGATAGTTTCATACCTTTACTTCCATTAATTACTGTGGCCAAAGAAATTGGGAAGAACTTAACGATAATTTCGACGTAGCTAAGAAAACTTTGAATTATCTTTCTAAAGGAATTCAGTGTGATTCTAAACTGCATTCAGAGTATCGGGATACTTTACAGGAGTAAGAAGATAAACAAATTATTGAGCATGTACCAGATAATTCTCAGAAAAAAAACATTTTTTTACCAGCCTCATAGGATACTTTACAATTCCGGAAAATTAAAATTTTTCTGATCCCGTCATATGACGGGCTATATGCTAGTTTTGTGATAATTTCTAAAGAATATTTTATTTACTTTGTTGGCGTCCGATATCAAGAAATATATTTTTGATTATAGAAATTTACTGCGACACTTACTTCTTTTTTTTCCCCGGCTTATCTTTGTGAGTGGGTTTAATTCACCCTGTAACATATATAAAAAAAGTTTAGCTATGAAACCAATTAAATGTCGAACATGACTAACAGATAAATAAGTGATGTATTTATCCTGACCTTAAGAATGGTGTACGCAGGAGGAATATCATAGTGTTCAGAAGTAAAAAAAAGTGTACCGTATCTGATGATGGCATTGTAATTTTACATAAAATGGGTCCATTTTCCTAACTGTGTTCCCAAAATAGAATAAGTGCTTCCTTCAGAATAAAAAAATAAATACCCAAGGAGGACACATTTTAATGATAATTATTAATATAACTGTTCCGTCCAGCAGCCATGATGCTGGATCAGCGGCAGCAATTGCTCAATAGTTTTGTAAAGTGTGCTTATTTTGTTACCGTTTAACGTAGCGCAGTGATTCTCAACCAGTGGGTCGCGCCCCCCTAGGGGGGCTCGAGCACACTAATGGGGGAGCGAGCATATCCAAGAGAAAATGTTATGTAAAAAAATTGATTAAATGAATGAAAGGAAAGAACACACCCACACATACAAAATAGAATACATTTCGACATATTTAATAATTAACTTATTAAATTAAAACAACTTACTAAATTAAAAGCCAAATTTAATAATTATTAGTGACTTCCTTGGGTCTGTCTTTCAGAGCAAAGTTTTTCGAAGGCGGGTTTAATATTAGAAATATACACTCTCAGTTCTTTTTCTATATTTAGATTAATCTATATTTTGTCTTCAAAGAAGCCACCGCAGAAAATCCAGTTTCACAATGGTAAGATGTTGAAAATGGTAGTAGAATGCGAAATGCCCTTGTTTTTAGTGCAGAAAACTCATCATCCACTCCTGCCCAAAATTCAAAGAGTGATTTATTTTATTAAATTGTCTTTCAGTTTCGCAGCTTGCCATGAAGTCTATGAAGGTTTCTTCCTCAGGCTATTATTATATAGGGGATGGAAAACATTTGTTCACATCTGCGCACGCTCCTAACTTAACTTTTAAGCTGACCAGACAAATTCCAGACAAATCGAAACTTCTCGCGAAACCGTGAGAATGCCCGACATGGCGGAACGCAAGAGCAATAAAAAGGCATAGGATTCTTGTTTTTTCAATGCTGAGGATCGGTTTTGCAAAATGTCAATAAATTTCCATATTCTTGGTAATTTGTAAAGTTTAAAATTAAGGTTGTAGTGTAGGCCTAGCACCAAAATACTCAAAATACATTATTATTTTATACATTTTATTGTATGCGGTGGGGAGGGGGGGCGCGATGAAAATTGTGATTTAAAATTGGACCATGAATACTAAAAGGTTATTGAAAAGATTACTGAAAGATTACTAAAAGATTACTGAAACAAAAAACAATAAGTGTGTTAGCATTAGAACGCGGAGCGGGGTTGTTAAATCGGCTACTAACCAATATACTCTGTTTTTCTTGATGTTCTTTAAAGTGGATGGTTTGGACGACGTTGGGAGTGAAAATATTCAAAGTCATTGTAGAAAGTAAATTCTTAATTCCTTTAATCATAAATCTTATTGGGTTTCCATTTTACTAATGCTTATCCAGTCCATATACATTTAATTCTATTTGTGTTTAGGTATTATGTATCCCCCTCGTTCATATTATTCTTATCTATTGTACTGTGTTAAAATTTTAAATGTTAGTAGTCATTAATTCTCTATTGTTAGCAATATATTTGCTTTGTAATGTCAAATTCTAATCTACAATAAACTGTTAGCAAATTCCTTCCCTTTGGTCAATTCTCAATCACAAAGTATTTATTTTAACTTATATATTTAATTATACATTCCACTAATTTTTAACATCTCACAATAACAATTCCCAGAAATACACGTATGAAGGTAATGGATTTGCGAAAACATTTCCCCGTAAAACAATGAGAGATTTGACAATTTTAGAACTTCAGCGTTTGATTTTTAACTCTAATTTGAGGAGGCAGGTGAAAACTTTGGGCTTGTAACAATTTTGAGCGAAGCTTCCTTGGAAAGGTTTAACATTTTTATAGCGCCCTGGTAAATCTCTGACCTTCAGCAGGATATCTTATCACTTGCTCTGGAATAAACTGTTAGCAAATTCCTTCCATTTGGTTATTTCTCAATCACAAAGCCTTTATTTTAATTTATAGATTTAATTATACATTCCACTAATTCTTAACATCTCACAATAACAATTCCCAGAAATACACTTATGAAGGTAATGGATTTGCGAAAACATTTCCCCGTAAAACAATGAGAGATTTGACAATTTTAGAACTTCAGCGTTTGATTTCGAACTCTATTTTGAGGAGGCAGATGAAAGCTTCGGACTTGTAACAGTAACTTTGTTGTGAGCGAGGCTTCCTTGGAAAGGTTTAACATTTTTATAGCTCCTCGGTAAATCTCTGACCTTCAACAGAATATCTTATCACTTGCTCTGGAATTTTCTCGCATTATTTGCTCAAAAGAGTATTCTTACATTCATCTAAAGAAATATACTGTAATAAACGTCCAAAGTCCTCTAGCGTTTTCTTCTAAACGTGACTACCAACCAGCGTATAACAACAGGATGTAGGCAGCAATCAGCCAGAGGTTATCTGCACATCGTCTTGAGTATCGCGTTGACGTCAGCCCTTCTGCACACGACATCTTTAGCTCTTATTCTTCCGCGATTTATCACTTTAGCTTAGTTATTGCTTTAACCTTCCACTTCAGTATTTCCGAAGGTCCAGGGTCAGTAAAACCGATTACCGTTTGCAACGAGTAAACACTATGGAATAATCAGAAAAGTTACAATTTATCAGCTGCATGGAGTGTGTGTCTCGTATACACAGCATTGAAGATATTTGTTGAAAAACTGTTGGGAAATTTGACAGACAAGACCAAATTCTCTGCAATTTTTGTCACGCTCTGACCTATCTACTTCAGTTAGTGAATATCGTTTAGATTTAGATGTTATACAGTTTGAAGTTAGTAACTTTTCCGTTAGCTTTAAACTCTTCTTTTTTTAATGTTTTGTAAGCTGTAAATATAATTAGGCAAAGTTGGAATGATGTAAATTATGTCATAATGAAATACTTATTTAGTATGGTTTAGTTAACCCTTTAATGCCTGGCGTATCATTTTAGATACGGCTAAAAAATAGCTTGTAGAGTTTTCATGTTTTCTTAGAACAAATTTTCCTTTTGAGAGTAGGTAATGGGCAATCTTATAAACAATCTACGAAATTTTCAAGTAATTTCTATTATTTATATTTTTTTTTCATTTAGATCTAGATTTTATGATTTTTCGATCAGCGCTCATAAATTTACTTTTTCGGCAGGTACAGACTGAGATCATGACAAATTTGCTTTTTCCATTACACTACAGCATTTTGCAGAGATTATTTTACCTGCAATATCAAATAAATCTTTTTTCAGGAAGTTTTTCCTTTTTTTTTTATAAATGTCACTCTATGTTTAAAACGATAACTGATCACTAACGTGACATGCTCTAGTATTCAAAATTGTTTGATCTTCAAATTTATTTCGTTCTGTACAGTCCATATTAATTTAGATTTAAGATAGGCTCCGAAATGTAATCGGCAGAAATGACTTGGACATTAAAGGGTTAAAAAATTACGCTTGCGTTATAAAGGCTCAATTTAGTAATGCTTTATTACCTCGAATTTATAATTGGGAAAATAAATTCTCTGCAAATTTTATTTTTCTCCATCATATTTATCTACCCAATGAAATTCCTTTTCATATAATTCAAATATATAATGATTTCTAATAGATATAAATATCAAACTATATAATGCTGTATCTCTAAGAAAATAAGTGATGATATGTAAATATATAAACACATAAATTCAACTGCGGCCTTGCTTTTAGAAAGCGTAGTTTTTTAGGATAAAAAACCCAAAAACCTTTTAATAGTTTCAGCACATTTGCGTGGTGAAATGAAGAAACTGTTTCATTTAAATATAATAGCAGTTTGATAAAACAACAGCATGTGGATCAAATAAATGAACATCTAAATTTTTCAACGATCAAAAGTAACTGGCAAATATTTAAAATGAAATGATCTACTAAAATGCATTTGTTAAGATCAGAGGTATGATTGTTTGTTGAGTGAGTTGCCATCAATGTTTTTCATTTAATGGTTATTTAAAATTAAATTTAAATCAGATAATTATCGTTTATAAACATCTATAATAATAGAAAATTTATGATTTTGAACACCAATACTTTAGCTATTCATCTGCAAACGAGAAGATTGGAATAAATATCAGCAAACATTTCCCATTATTTAAGAACATCCCCTCCTCATTTTTTATTTGTTTCTTCTATTACTAAATACTTAAACTGGAGTGTCCGCTGAAATAAAATGTTTTGTTCCAATTCAACAGAAAAACCATTATTTTGTGATATACAAAGTTAATTGAACGATGTACCAGTTTAATCAAATCCTGTAAAATACACATCATCTTGTAGGATTAATTCATTTTCACACCGATAATGAAGTGAAATGTTTGTGAATAGAAAAATTTCATTGACTTTTCTCTTAACATAGTTATGAATATGGTTGATTGGTTGGTTGATTGAAGTTTAATGGCGCTAAATCCTCTAGGGACAAACTGCGCCAAACAAGATGTGGCAATAAATTAAAGACGAAATTTAGAAAATTTTTTTTTGACAAAATAAAAAATGAAAGGTTCTAAAACGGATTAAAGTAACAATAAAAACATAACATGCAACAGAAAACACGAATAAAGATTGAGTTATATACAAATTAACAAGAATTGGAAATTGAGTGAAGAATTAAGAATTAAAATTATAAAAAAAAAATTAAAAAATTAAGAAAAAAGTGAAAAAAAATTTGAAAATTGAAAGATTAAAAATTGAATGATAGAAAATTGAATAAAAATCAAAAATCATATTTCGGTATAAATGCCAGTTTGAGGAAGAAAGGGGAACAAGTTTCGATGTGGAGTTTCCCGGATGATTAAATTAAGATTCGGCGATGGATTATCAAAAAATTTTATATGCATTGATTTTAAACAAATACAAGAGGTTAAAATGTAAAAACTTTTCTCATAATTAAAATAAAAATGAGTAAAGAAAGAATTTGATTCTAAAACCACATTTTACAACCTCTATATATTTTATACAACTTTCTCCTTTTAGAAAAAATATCAAGCATAAAGATAAAAACTCATAATTTGTGTTTGTTATTTTAAATACAAACACAAAAAGAAATTATGAAATATAGCTAAATGTTATTTCTTTCTTCTATTTTTCAGCTAAATAAGACGGATAAAGGTGCACTTTTAGTGAAACTTTCTTAGAAATAGAGTAACAACGGGTTTTTAACTAACATCTCATAATCTTTTCCATAACTTCCAAAGAGTTGAAATAAGACGATTACAAAGACTTACTGAAACATATGTTGCAAAAATAAGATTGGAGCTAAGTTTAGTTGTTTTAGCGCCTGACATTTTCCCTCTTGCGTTTACTTAACCGCCCTTTGAACTTTATTTATAACTGCATTCTGCATCCCATCCCTTCACCGTTGAAACATCGTTGGAATCTTTTCAACGAGTCAGTCAGCGTTGACAGACGAACGCGATGTGTTGCTCGGAAAATTCAATGGACTCTTTAAGCTGCGATGACACTTTAGAATTAATTGCGCCACAAAATCTAACAGCGTCTGTTTTGTGAACATTATCTTAATTCATTTAAACTCATTTAACACAGACAGCAATTACGATAACATATCATTGATAAAAATTGTACTCATACGCTTATAGGTTCGTCATCTATGTCAAACAAAAATTTTATTATTCTGTTTTTCTAAATTTATAATCTTTAAGGCCCATATTCACCACGATTTTAATACTCGGATCTAACCGAGAATCATCATTTTCGTATTCTTCAACGAGAATCCGAGGCTTTCAGCTCATTTTAATCCCCTGTTTCTGATCCCTCGAATTTGGAGGATTAATTGCCTAATCCACGGATACTATATTTTACGCATGCGCTCTACGTTGAAAACAAACATGGCGGGTATATTTTCAGATATAGAAGATCTAAAAGTTTCGAAGTTTTACAAATGCTGGAAAAAAAAAGAAAGCCGCAGGAAAAGATTTGTGCATCCAGAAAAAACAAATGATTTGGATTGTTTGGATGATGTGGACTTTCAGTCGCGTTAGCGTTTTAGTAAAAATACAGCTGAATCATTAATTCGAATGCGAGATGACACAATTTCATCTCCTTCGGAAAAGAATAATGCACTATCTTCTGCTGAAATTTTTTTTATTATAATCAAGGTATTTTGCTACTGGATCTTTCCAGATTTTTTAGGAAAGATTCTGCCTCGGTTTCATCAAAATTCTTCCTTTTATATTCTTTCATTCTTATTTCGTGAGCAAATACCAGTAAAACTACAGATCCTTGACTAAATTTATATTTTCCTCAAATGATATTTATGTCTGGTTGAGTAAACATGTAAATCAACTTAGCATGAGAACTATCCCCAGAGAATCTTGTTTATTGACCAATCAAAACATCGCTTACATATTTGCAATAATTAATCTATAGATCAGGGAATCCACTCATGGTGCATATGACACCAGTTTAAGTTACAGTTAATGGCGTGTGATCGCTGATCTACCGATTCCCTGATCCGCTCCTTGATCCTGGATACCTTGATTTTGGTGAATATGGCCCTAAATGTAATAACAATTATGACCTAACCCATGGTTATATGTAATCTCTGAAAAGAGACACTGAAATTCACTGAAAAGACGGCGAAAGACCACAATGTATCTCTTTGGTATGCTATGAAACACTCTATCATAATACACTTACAACCTTTATTTTTATCTTTCATAACTTCATTCAGTGTCTTTAGATAAATATGTTTTAATAATCTGTAAAAAGATTAAAATATAGAAAGGTAACGTAAATTTAACTAAGGTATAGTAACAAGCAAATAATATCCTACGTTGTAGTAGATGTATCTAGCGGATATTGTGACTGATAAAAAGCTAAAATTCAACAAAACTTCTAAAATAAATAAGTATTAATAAAGTATATTCTTGTTCATAACATATTAACTCTATATCCCAGATGGCATGCATACTTGCAGCAAGTTTGATTTTTTCTGGATAATATCTTGTCATAACAAATTGGACGCTACAAACTTGCAGCAAAACTCCTGCAAGGTAGAAGGAAGATAAAGCAACCACACCTTTGCAACGCTAATTTGCTGCAAAACTGTAACAACCTTGTCATGACAACCTCGAAGCAAGCTAAAATTCTTAGATTTGCTGCAGTCTTGCTGATAGTTAAACAAAGTTCAGTGAATTTGGAAATCTATAATATGTAACCTTGACATATAATTTTGTATACATAATTTAATAAATACCTCAAAAATTTGTTTTTGACTTTAGCTCATTGCAAGTAATATTGGCTGCTTTATGTGACATGATTAGTTATATGAGAGTGTCATATAACTAATCATTTTTAATCCTTTTGAAAGGAAAAATATAAACGCACCTAAACCTAACTTATTTTATCCCATATCATGAAATGAAAATACTAACCAGTGAAGTATGAAAAAGACATGCACCCCCAAAATTATTTATGCATACTAAAAACAATTCACCTACAAGAAAATTAGTTCTACTAGTCGATAATAAAATATGAAATATATTTTCTTTCTGGATTCCCGTCTCCATAGTACTATAAAATTATCTTTATTTCTTGATAAGATTAAGGATAATTAATACAAAAACTTGTTTACTAAAGAATTTGTTTGTCGAAGTTAACCCTTTAATACCTGGCGTATCATTTTAGATACGGCTAAAAAAAAGCTTGTAGAGTTTTTATGTTTTCTTAGAACAAATTTTCCTTTTGAGAGTAGGTAATGGGCAATCTTATAAACAATCTACGAAATTTTCAAGTAATTTCTATTATTTATATTTTTTTCATTTAGATCTAGATTTTATGATTTTTCGATCAGCGCTCATAAATTTACTTTTTCGGCAGGTACAGACTGAGATCATGACAAATTTGCTTTTTCCATTACACTACAGCATTTTGCAGCGCTTATTTTACCTGCAATATCAAATAAATTTTTCAGGAAGTTTTTCTTTTTTTTTTTAAATGTCACTCTATGTTACACATGCTCTAGTATTCAAAATTGTTTGATCTTCAAATTTATTTCGTTCTGTACAGTCCATATTAACTTAGATTTAAGATATAATGTAATCCGAAATGACTTAAGCATTAAGGTAAAAGACCATAAAATGTATTAATTTTTATTATATTTTGATATTTAAGGTTTATTAAGAATAAAAGATATTTGTGTAACACAAGATACAGAAAAAGTACGAAGCAATAAATAAAAAAAATTCTTTTAAGACATTTTCATAAGGAGATAAATTAAAAATCTTTTATATTGTTAATCAACGCTTACTTCATGCGTTGAAATATAGAAATATGCCATATTTAAAATTTTAAATTTCGTCATTTGGTTACCTCTCAAATATCTCCCGATCGAGATTTCTTTTCGTAATCAACACTCTAATTTTTCTTTTCACCATCCGCACAATCCTCTAAGTTTACGGATGTGGTTTTCAATTTGGTGATAATTGAAGTTCGCGTATAAGTGCCTCGCTGAATGCTAAAAATAAAAGATTTACGACAAGATTACGTAGTTGAAGCTATAAAGCTCCAATCTTTGTCATCCTTTTGAACTTGAAGATGAAGGCATCTTTTAAGAGCTGAAAGATGACTGTAACCACAAGTTTAGAAATTCAGATTAACCTCTAAGCTGCGTTGAAAGAAGAAAATTAATTGCCAAGCAGACTTGATAAGGATTAGGATAAAGACAAACCAATATAATTTTTTTTAAATGTATGCAATGACTTATTTGCGTGCAATATCTGTTTATCATAAAACCTTGAGTAATTTAAAAAATCAGCGATAGCAAGTATTATAATCAACAACATCTCGATATGGAAAATACTGACTAAAGTCAAAGTCAAGTTTATGAAATGTTCCTTTTTTCTACTTTGTATTTCTTAAAAATATGAAATTAATTTATTCACCGTTTCAATAGAAATATGTCATAAATAATAAATATATTATCTTTTCAGAAAGTATTTTGTGATAACAGTTATTTAATAAATGTTACATAATTAAATATTTACTAACTTTTTAGATTCAGTATCATATTACAAAATATAATTAATCTTATATAGCATCCCGTTTTTCTCAAAGGAAACTATTAAAAGACTAGCTTATACCCCGTCATACGACGGTATCAGTGAAATTTTTAATTTTCCAGAATTTTCCAGAATTGTAAAGTACCCTATAATACAAGTAAAAAAATGGTTTGTTTTTTGGCTGAGAATTATCTGGTACACGCTCAATAATTTGTTTATTTTCACACTCCTCTAAAGTCTCCTGATTCTGTGAATGCAGATTAAAATTACGTTGACTTCATTTAGTCAAACCGTGTGGTTATGTATAAAAAACAAACACACAAACAAAGAAACTTCTTAATTTTCAAAGGTATATAACTTAATCGCTAGATATTTATTAGTCCGTGAAATACACTCCTAGAATTTTCCCGAAAAGAATTTGTAATTAATAGCGGTGATAAAATTTCCATTTCAACAAAAATAATCGATGATTAAATTTAAAATTATCACATATGTACCTAATCTGTTATGTAAAACAAATATAAAATAAAATTATTTACGTGATATCTAAGTTCAGTGATAAAAGGTATGAAAATAATGCAGACGATATTTAAATAATTTAAAATAAGGAATGATTAAATGAGACATTTAAAGGAGTGACATCTTAATGCTAGAAAAAAATGTTATTTTTACCTAATTATTATGTGATAAATTAATAAATTTAATCCCCTTCTCTTAACCGGGGAATATAGGGCTTGAAATAATGACATTAAACGCTCGAAAATGGGTTGAAAGGGTAGATTTCAAACGTTTTAAAGACGACAGTATTTTTCGTTATGATATAAAGCATATCTATACCAATTTATTCTAGAATCGGATAGATAGTTTAAGAGAAGATAAACTTGACTCGCTTTGAATTTTGCAAACTCTAACTCATGAAGAATCCAATATGGATACCCATATCCATTCCAGGTCCAACCGCTTCATAAATTCGAGGACAGACGAACAGAAAACTTAGACTATTATTATGTAGGCGACTTATCATGTATTTCAAAGTTATCGAAACTTAAATAGTTCAATTTAAAATATTTGCATTGCGCATTTAAGAACAAGGTGTATGCTTTTTGAATTTTTTGGCAGCAATGTTGTCGTCATCTAAATTATATCCCACGTATATGAGGATGATTCTGATGTAAACATAAGCTATCGTAATACCTTTATTAATTCAAATCCAAGTACAATGATTTTTCAATTTAAAAATAGTTTTTATTATTTTATATTTTTTACTTCAACTTACAGTGCTGTATTTACAAATGATAGCTAATATATATCTTAAAAATTTTCTCTTTATAAATGGCATTTTATAGTTTTAATATTGCAGATTATCACTAATAAGTGCATGCTATAATATTCAAAGTTGTTTACATTTTGTATTTTTATTTCAGAAGTTCTTAGAAACTTTTATGTAAGATATTCAGCAATATACATCTGGAGAAAAGATTCGGGCTTAATGGACTATGATAAAGCCACTACATTTATTGAATTTTGGTGTGGATCTCAAACTTATGTATTTCTTCGCATCTAAAATTTATTCTAACTACATTATTATTACCATTAATAGAAATAATATTATTAAATTACTTTTTTTATTTTTAATTTATTTGATCAATAATTCATCCTCTTTTTTTTTCAATTTTTGGAAATTAATTCCGTATTTTTCAGGGTTTTTAATAACTGATGTATTTGAATTTTCTATTC
>CM063504.1:85065623-85110623 GCA_032207245.1 Pardosa pseudoannulata
GAGTGAGAGAATAATTGCATATTTTGGGGGTAGAGAGATTGGTTGTTATTTCTTTAAGTAATTGAACATGGAAGTGCAACAAGTGTTTCCTGCTTTTTCATAATTAGTAAAACTTTAGTGAATTAAAACCATGATAATTCTTTGTGATAAAGTAAAACTTTGATCTTAAGGACACGATATGTAGAAAGAAATTAAATACGACCTTGCACAACTTCAGAAGTAAAATGCTACATATCTGAATTGAATTTATAAACAAAAAGCATTTCTTTAGATGAACCCATTGCCATCTAGGAAATTAAAATTATTTAAATTTCCAACAGAAGCACATAAGACCTTACGTCATTCTTAAAGAACTTGGCTCCTTCTCTTATGTAGCCTCCACACTATGGCCAATTGTTCCCAATTTCCTGATGGTGACCTTCAACGATGGTTCACGGGTTGCATCCACACGCTGGGCCACTAAATGAGCCGAGCTCGTGGATTCGTCCATAGGGTCTACTGCGCACTTTAGTTGCGCATCTGGCTGCCTTTGATCTTTGGAGAAAAACCGCCTCGGAAGCCATCGTCCGCCAAGGCTATTTTATCGTCTGCTACCATCGACCACGATAAGCCATACCCCCTCCAGATGGTGGTGATGGCTTGCAGTGGACCATAGTGTGGAGGGGCCTTTACAAACCTGATATCCATTATCACTAGTTATGTTTGTTGGAGGTATTTAGCTTAATTTCAAGCCTCATGATTTTCTCATACCCTTATGGGGAAAAAAACACTGAAACTTTTGCAGATTTTACAACGGGTTTACCAAAACGGAAATTATGTTGAAAAAGTTGCTGATTTAGTGCAGTCAAACTCCGTTATTGATAACCGGAATAAATGACGCATATTTTGATCTCACCGATTACCTATATTTTAAATGCTAATTTAATATTTTATAGTAAAACTGCAAAGTCATAGAAGTCGAATATACTTTTTCTTCTTCAGTGGCATGACAGCCCAGGATGGGTCCTGGCCTTCTCAATAAGCCAAGACATCCTTCTAGAGGCTAGATTCTTCCAGTTTTTTACTTTAAGTACCTGAAGGTCTCTTTCCAGGCAGTCTGTCCATCTCAGGTTGGGTCTTCCTCGTCTGTAGGTTTTGCATTGATGGCCCTTTTTGTTGTTCGGTCATTCTCCATTCTGATTAGATGGCCTGCCCACTTTATTATTTGCAATTGGATGAAATTTATTATGTCAGGTTCATCATATGAATTATATAGTTCTAAACTTGATCTCTTGAGCCATATATTATTTTTTTGTATTCCTCCAAATATACTTCTAAGGATTTTTCTTTCAAAGGTCGCCAGTATCTTTTCCTCTGACAAAGTTGTTGCCCAGGTTTCCCATGAATAAGTTAAAACTGATCTTATTAAACATTTGTAAAGTAAAATTTTTGTTTTCCTTTTTATTAATTTTGATTTTATATATTTTAGTAGGAAATCGAATATAACGAAACTTTTTTCATTCATCCAATGAAGTTATTTTTAAAATTTTTCATAGCTGTGAAAACAGAGTGTTATTACTAATTTCCTAACAAAATGCATAAAGTCTATATGTTCTTTGTCCACACAAAAAAAATAGAAGAAAAATTGTTGATTGAGATGAAATGAAGTCCTTTGTTGAATGGAACAAGAAATTTAATAATTTTTTTCGCAGAATCAATCAAGTGTGCAAGAATTATATATGTCAGGAGAAATTAAAAGTAAAATTATCTATTAAATATTTTTTAACTTTTACTGAATTTATTAAGCAATAAGTCAATTTTCTTTTAGTAAATTTAATTCAGTAAGAACCAGTTTTAACACATTGTGTGCGGGTACATTTCGTAGCGGAATTGTACCGGGAGCGAATGTTTTGCGCGTAAATTTAGTTATTCAGTTAAATATCAGTAGAACGAAAACTATTTAATTTTTTAACCAACTTTTCATATTTTATATTGAAATATATAAATAAATATATAAATAGACAAATACACACACACACACACATATATATATATATAACATATATATATATATATATATATATATATATATATATATATATATATATATATATATATATATATATATATATATATATATATATATATATATATATGTGTGTGTGTAAGGAAAATTCTCTGGGGTTTTCAAAACTTAAATCAAGGGCTAAAAATTCCCTCGTCATTTTGTATTCCCCTTTTTAAAACCTAACCCAAATTGACCACTGGAGCTACAGTTTCCGTCCTCAGAGAAGGGGCCTGACCAATTATATCTCTACATGGCCCTAACGGACAATTTAGGAAATTTCCAAATAAAAAGGAGTTACACGCTTGTGGAAGCAGATATTTTCCCACAGATGCTAACTCAGGTGTTATGGGTCTTTTGTACATAAAACTTCATGCTAGCTGACCCTTTCGTTTGTCCTGTCCCTATGATGAAGTGGACACCCTACCTTCAACGTTATCTTAATAGAGGTTTTTAGCTAAAACGGTGTCATTTTTTATGCCCATGACTGAAACCACCCATCGAGAAGTCCGTCTCATTGCATATAGATACATTTATGTAATATAATTTTCGCAAGGGTAAATAAAAAGTTAATTTTAAATCTAAATTGATTTTTTTAATCAACCTTCCCATTCTGTTGTTCCGCATCGACTGATGTAAAAACTAGTTTTTATTTGTCTAAATATTTCCAGAATCTATGTAGTAGACAAGAACATTCGGCTTCATTTTCCTGTATATACCGTTATTTTTGTACCCACAAACAAACCATGTTGTTACATTAACCCGTAATAGTACGTGACCCGCGCTCAAGTATCAGTCGTCAGAAAACGTTCTAGTACGTGACCCGCGCTCAAGTATCAATTGTCGGAAAACGTACTAGTAAATGTCCCCCATACAATGTGTTAATAACTTGTTATTGTTTTATCAATTATATTTATAATGAATATACCTCGCAACTAATAAGTCATACATTTTATTATAAGCAACATTTTTCTTAAGGTTTTGTTTATATCTAAACAAATTCTCTGGTCTATGAGGCTCACTATAACTGAATGAGAGTGTATAATATTCAGTACTCAGATATACAGGAATGAAACTTCTCATGGAGTATGATTCATTCTAATGATTCAGAACCGTTAAAGCCGCTTTCGTTCATTTACATAAGTAATATTATCGGAGTTGTATATCATATAGTTAGAAGAGAGCAAAAGATAAAGCATTATCGGTTATTTACCCGTAGTTCTTAATCTGAGAAAAAAGGGAGGGGAGACGGTATGGTGAAGATTGCATCTGTATGTTCATTTCTTTGTTTGATTTTTTAAAATTTAAATATGAGTAGTTTTTACGGTTCACTCAACACATATGCTGCGAAAGCAATAATATAAATTTTGAAACTGAATTTTAAAAATTTCTTGCAACTTAGTTTGTGATGTTTTTCTAGTTCTAGATTGGAAGATGGTTTCCAGTTATTAAATGTTTAGAAAGCTTTCTACGTTTTCTCCGATTTTCTAGATAAACATCGAATTAGTGTCTAATTATATGAAAATAGAAGTAATCGAGAGCCAATTCAATGCACATTTGAATGTAAAATTTATTGGAAGTGCTATGTCTGAATTTCGAAAATATTTGCTGGACAAGTATGAAATCACTTTCGGAATTCGCGTAAGAAATTGTATCCACATTTCAGATTATTTGTGAGTATAGAAGTTATTTAAATTTACAGAAGTAAATTTTTAACAGATCCTGAATTACAACGTTTACATTACGTCAGTTTTTCGAATAATAATTGTGAACAAGATCTCTTGTGAAGTAGAGAGAGATGACCAGTTTAAGAAAGAAAGCTTCCATTTATTGTATTATTTTTCTTAAATTAATTAATTCTTTTTAATTATTTTCTTTTCTGTATTGCCCTGATCGAAAAGATCTAGACTTCTATGAAAGCATTAATTTTTTTATTATTTGCATACCACTTGTGCAATACATTCTTTATTTGGACCATATTAGTCTTTAAGTTTGATATGCGAATCTATAGAAGGGTTTCGTAAATTTTTGGTGAGTGGACACCATAATACTTACGAAAATGTTTTGAAATCCCATAAACATTGCACAAATTCGACCCACGCCGGAGTGAAACTGTCAGTTTCTTCACTTGTACTTTAACATACTATTGTAGTTTGAGATAATTTACTTTACTTATATAAGTAACTTTTACTTTTATAAGTAACAAACTTAAAAATATCCCCTATATAATAATAGCCTAAGTTATCTGTCCGTCTGCCCTCGAATTTATGAAGCGGTTGGATCTGGAATGGATAGAGCCATCCATATTGGGTTCTTGATGAGTTAGGGTTAGCAAAATTCAAAGCGAGTAAATTTTGTCTTCTTTAAACTATCGATCTGATTTTAAAATAAATTGATATAAAAATCCATTTGATGTCATTATTCCAAGCTTTATTTTCTCCGGTTGAGAAAAGGCGATTGAATTTATCAATTTATCGCATAATAAGTAGGTAAAAATAACATTTTCTAGCATTATGACGCCATTCCTTTAACCATCTCATTTAATCATTTCTTTCTTTTAATTATTTAAATATCGTCTGCATTATTTTCATACGTTTTATCATTGAACTTAGATATTAAGTACATAGTTTTCTTTTATATTTGGCTTAAATAATAGATTAGGTACATATGTGATAATCTTAAATTTAATCATCGATTACTTTTTGTTGTAATGCAAATTTTATCATCCGTATTAACAACAAATTCTTTTCATAAACGTCTAGGAGTCTAGTTCACGGACTAATAAATAACTAACTTTTAAGTTATATGCATTTGAAAATTAAAAAGTTTGTTCGTTTGTGCGTTTGTTTTTTATACATAACCACACGGTTTGCGATGGATTCGCTAAATTTTGGACATCATTCATATATACCGCCAAATAATCACTGTCAATATTAAAACCTCTGCTGCCCATCCTAATCCGTAATATGACAGGATAAATTAAAGTTGGAAACTAACATGCGGTCAGTAAAGATAAACAAATTATTGAGCGTGTACAAGATAATTCTCGGCTAAAAAACAAACCATTTTTTTACCTGCTTCATAGGGTACTTTACAATTCTGGAAAATTAAAAATTTTACTGATCCCGTCATATGAAGGGCTATATGCTAGTAATACAATAATAATAAAAATAATTACTTGGGTAAATCCAAACATTAATTAGAGTCTATCATTAAGTGTAGCCATTTGAAAGGTAACTACCTAAGAGCGCATGTGTTACCAAAATACTCTAATCTTGCAGGGCCTTTGACTAACTGACAGTGTCACGTGCAAAGCATGTAAAATAAACATTTCTATTATTAAAAGAATTCGTCGAAACGTATTTATTTGTCTGTATTGTCCTTATCTGTTTTCAGGTACATTGGATAAAAATATTTGGTTATTGCGAAATTATTATAATTAGCTAAAGAATATCAAAATTGCTAAAGGTTTTTGCGAACCCTGCTGCAGGTTTCGCGAGATTAAGAGATTCTTATCTTCAGTATCATTCAACGGAGAGATGTGAAATTATAATTTGAAATAATGGGCTTTTGAGCACTAAAGAACTGATGTCTGTCTATTCCATATAAGTGATGAGTATGAAGTGACTTTTAAAACAAACACTGTTACTACTTTTTACAACTAATTTTCTAAACTGTTGATGTGATTTAAAATCTGAATATTTTCAATGGTTACGGAAATGTCATTTTTACGTTTATTTACTCACAGATGTGAAAGATTCACGATTCTGGATCTCTTTGTTGCTCGACGGTACAAAACAGGTGATGGATCGATATTGCATACACTGGAGAAAAACGGAAATGTTGTCCTTGTGAAATATTTGCAGGTGTAGAAAGCTCATATTTCATTTACACGTGAGTAAAATTGGAAAACCCTTTCGCTTGTGTTAGAATCTGTTACTTAGAAGGTATTCAGTATTGAAAAGAAAATACTTTAATATTTATTATTTCTGCATTTTTACTTCCTTGCACTAAGTAAAGAGAGTACTGTAATCGCGAAAACTTTTGGTCTTCTGATTTGAACGGAAATAAAAATCATAAATTAAGACTACCGTAATAAACTAAGATAATTAACACCAAGTGTTAAGGGGGGGGTAAAAGTTTGGCTTATGGCAATTCCGGATTCCGGTGGGTCATCGTACCGCGTACAGGTGGGGTACAGATGGGGTACATGGTGCTACCGGGAGTTTTTTGTATGGTCATTATAAAAGATCTTCATTAATTAATATTTAAATACATATATTAATACAGTTTATAATAATGAAAAGTCAACAGAATTGCAATGTTACTGTGTTAGTCTTAGTTACTTCTTAATAATATTATCTTTTTGTATTTCTTTGTAATGTAATAAATTTATTTAAAATACATCTAATTTGTTATTTTCTTGAAAAGGTATTCATATAAATATATATTTATGTTCTTTTTATTAAAAATAATTAAAGATTATTATTATAACCAGTTTATTACCTTTATGAGAAAAGAATTGTGTTATACACTTTTATATTGAATAATAAAAAAGGTTTAATTTTTTTTTGTCATTAGTTCCATTAAATGCAATTAAATCATAAAATGATATAAAAATTATAACTTCACGAAGATCGCATTTGTATGTATATGTTTTTATACAGCCTCATTTATTATTGCCGAATTTAAATGTGGCCATTTAATGATAAAAAGATTTTCCACTTCTGGCCTAGTGCTTATTACCTTTTACTACAAATTAAACAGTACAAATCCTTTGTGGAGCACTTTCCTACAGTACTATCTTTCGTAGGTTCCCAATTTTAGGATGGATGTTCTTCGTTGAATCGGTTTTAAGTAGTAGGCCACGATTATATTAAGAATCAAATTGCAAAAATTTCACCATAGAGTTCCAGATCATCTCTTTGCAGCTTCAAAATAATTTTAATCCCGCTCGTATTTTGTTTGTATATTATCATTATTGTCTGTTCTCATTTATACTGATCCTTCACCCAGTGCCTGTTTGTATATATTATGTTAAACATAATAGCAATTCCTTTGGAGTGCAGGGATATCAGCTACACAGCCTTCACACTTGTTCATTTTCTTTTTGTACATTAAAAGTCTTATAGATCTTTTATCTTTATCCTTGTATCATTGAAACCGCTTGTGCTTCAATCCAAATTCAAGTGTTTACTATGATGAAATTCCAGCAAAGTATTACTTTATACAAACTAACAATCAAATTTTGGAAACAGCCTGATAAAAGTTTTAAAAAGGAACCTTTCACAATTTACTGGTTCTCTCAAAATTTTTCCTTGAGGCTTTAATCAGATCGATGCGATCGATATACTGATTATCTTCGTTTGATACTATTGTGAAGGTTTTGAACTTTTGAAAATTATATACGGTTTTCAAAAAAATATTTAAAAATATTTCATGGCCAGTATTGATTTACTGACATAATATTTTCCCTGAATTTTATTATTTGGCCTTCCCGTAATGAACAGTTTTTGATATTTTTAACCCAACTGGGAAGACTATACATAACACCATGGATTCTGGTGGAGATTATAAGACTAGGAAAACCGCAAACTTTCATACTAGAGTGTGACAAAATTGATAAGCCAACATAAATACTTCAGATTTCTAGGTCTATTACGCTACGTTTTGTGGTTAGATAAGTCAGCATTGGGGTATTTGGGAATGAAAAAAATTGATCTTTCAGTACTTTTCTTTGGTACTTGATGTCTGGGATTACTAAATTTTTACATAAACCACTACGACCACGCAATTATAAAGAAGAAAAAAAATCAGAAAAAATTGATTCATTAGTGTTCATCAACACAGCCCTGAACTTTCTCTCGAATGTTTTTTTTTCCACTCTTCTCTTTGCCTTCTCCGCGCTTAATATTCATGACAGCTAATCCTTTGCAACCTGTTATTCATCACTGATGTTGACATGTAATTCTGCCTCCCAACACACAACACGTGCTGGAGAGACCCTAATATTGCGCAACTCTTTGCGCGATAAGGTTAAATGGGCAAGGATATGCCGCGTAATAAACCCTCTGCTGTGTCGCAAGGGTAAAAGTTGTTATAAAATATTAGACTTTTTTTTATTTCGACGATAAATAACTGCAATGAATAATGTAAAATATAGCTGCACTCAAAGAGACATTTCGAGACATTCAGATGTTAATGAGCTATAATTCACGCTGGAACATAGCAATCTTTGAGAAAAAGACGTTTAGGCTTCATAAATAAATTTTAAAGTTACTCGTGCAACCTTAATTTAATACTCATAGAAGTTGGCATCGGCGTCTTTTAACAATTACGATCAAGTGACTGGAATTGCAAGTAAATAAAAAAGAACTAATGTCAATGTGACATTTAGGTAAAAAATATGACCAAAGCATACAGTTGTTTTTTTAAATTTGGGAATTATTTATATTGGTTTTTCTTTTTACCTTCTTGTATTTTTGTCTAAATGTCTATGATATATTTGCTGCTGGAAAATAGTCTTTATGAAAAAGGCATTTGGTTTCATTAATAAATTTTAAAGTTACTCGTTCTACATTAATTAAATACTCATAGAAGTTGACAACTACATCTTTTAACAATTGCGATCATATGACTGAATTTAGAATTAAATAAAAAGGAACTAATGTCATCGGGACAAAAATATAAGAAATATGACCACAGCATACATCTGTCATTTTAGATCAGTGAGTTATTTATATTAGTTTTTCTTTTTATCGACTTGTATTTTTCACAAATGCTTCTGATATGTTTCATATATTTCAGATTTGAATATAAAGAAATTTTATTAAAAAAATTAAAAACTATTTTACAAATGAAAGACAAGCCTAGTTAGAAATTAATGTACTTGAGGCCGGATTCAGGGTGGTGACTATGAGCAATTATGTAAGGAGTTGAGATTCCTCTTAGAAACGCACCCATTGGGTGCTACAATATTACGGTTGACATAGGTCATAGGTGACTTCTGAGTCATAATGATGTCAGAGAGGGATATTTATGGTACCAAAATCGCATCTCTGATGATTTCTGACGTCATTAGGACGTGGAAGTCGCCTGTAATATAATTCGACAGTAATATCGTAGCAGCCAGAATTTTGTCTTTAGAGAAGCTTAATAAACTAAAGCATGACTATTCCACAGATCTAAAGCTCAGTGTCGTTCGTGTAGCTCTTTGTGCTTTTAAGACACGTGTCAGATGTTTGATCCTTCTGCAGACAAAGTTGGATCGGCCTTACACTCCTTAAGTGGATAGAAAAAGAGAGGACCAGGCATACTCGGGAACTAAACACTGGAGATTCTGCGTTGACCCCTAATTGGGACATATTGTGACATCGAGACACCCCATTAGCTTCACAAAGAGGTTTTGTTAAAACCCAGGCCAAGGTGACATTCTGTCTGGAAAATTAACTCTACACTATAAAGGATTTTCGGTTTGACACACCTTGAGATGTTCGAGGGGATTCGGAGGTCGGACGCGACGCGGAAAGGACAGACTCTCAAACGCCAACGAAAGGACTAATCGGAGGGTAGTAGAAGACAACGCGGGAAGAAAAAGCCAATAGGAAGAGGCGAAAGGTGAAGTCAGGAGGCGCGAGCTTTTAGCCGGGAGACGATTGACTACGAGAGAAAACAAAGGAACTGCAGGTTGCTTTTTTAAAATTTTATTTATTTATTTATTCTTTTTTTTAGTCCAAGTTGTACTGTATAACCGTATATCTCTCAGGCACCTGACAGCAGACTGCTATTGAGGCTCACCTCGAACCTGGATCTTTGGGTCCGTACCTGCTCATCCTGAGCCCCTTTGATTTCCGTTCGGAAACTTTGTAAATAGGTTTATATTTAGTCCAGAATTAAAGTTGTTATTGTTATAAGCTGTACGTCGTGTCCCTACAACTTCGACATCCACACGCTACCAGAGGATCCAGTGACATTACAATATACTTAGCATCCTAGGGCCCTTGATCTCGAAAACTAAGATTGGCAACGTAGGCCATGCCTCAAAATTGGACTGTTGCTCCAAGAAGTTCAATTTTTAATGTTATATCTAGTGCAATGTTTAAGCTACATTAAATTGGAGTAATATTTTAGAATTGCTATATTTTTAATCTACCATTGCTGTTTTAACTATTTTATTTTGTTTTTATCCTTACAAATTGGGCGAAATCTTGAAAATATATGTGCAAGAGTACTTTAAATATTAAAATATTCAAAAAACTAAAACTATCGACAGTAAAAAATATTAATTTTTCTTAAAACAGTATAATTTTAAATTCGTTTCTAATAAGTTTCATTCTTATTGCATTTAGCAAACTAAAGGGGGGGGAATTTCAATTCGTCCTCGGACACTGAAAATCCTAGTTACGCCGCTATTCCTTTACGATATCTGTATGGGAATGAATAATACAATAATACATTCTCGGTCGCTGACATGAATTCTCATCATTTCATATACTGCGTAGTTAGGACTTCCCTTAACATGAATTTATGCCATTTCAAATTCTATTTCTGGTTGACGCTAGCATGAATTCACGTCCTGCAATTTAGTTTCTGAATGTAGCATTATGATATTTCAGTGATATCCTCTTTAAGCTTATTACGTTAAATTTTCATTCTTGCCTTAACTAAACAAGCTCGTTGCAACTAGATCCAAAGTTTTATCATTTTCGCCGGTACTTATCATTAAAAGTAGTATTTTGATTAAATACGAAAAAAAATGTCAGTCTGAAATATGTTAATATCTGTGTATTAAGCAATGGAAAACGTCTTTCAAAACATATCTATTTGATAAAATCTTTTAAAGAGGAGAACTTTCTGTAATTTGAAAACGTTTACTTCTTTGTTCCTTCTCTCTCTCTAGAGACTTCTTTGTCCTTGAAGTTGAAGTCCTTTTTGTTTTCTTGGAACCCGCCAAGAAATTTTTTTGGGGTAATTTTAGAACAAGCGTTAAATGCTGCATGTGTGAAAATAAACAATATCGTGTAAAACACTACAGATGTACAAATTTAGATTAGTCTCTAAGATTACGCTTTTTTTACGACATCTAAATATATGTGAGTAAGGCCGTTAATATCTCTATATTACAGGGTAGAAGAAGTCTTAAAAACACATCTATTTGATAAGGTCTTTTGAAGATGGATATTTACTCTCTAAATCGAAAACCTTTACGATATATTTTACTTTTCTATATTTATCATTATGTATTTATATATATATATATATATATATATATATATATATATATATATATATATATATTTAATTTCTTGTCTTATAAACTTATAAAAATAGTTTGCAACATTTAATGTATTTAATGAACTAAGTAATAAAATAAGTAATGAGGTTATAGATATTTTTAAAATTTCTTAAATTTTGCACTATATTTTCTAATATTAGTTACCGCAGAATAAAGTATGCCCATTGGTTTCAATATGTTGAGAGTTAATTTATTTCAGCCCTATTTATTAGTTATTTAATATAATTAGATGATGAAAAGATATCACCTATGTGAATAGTGGGGAAATTGTTAAAAAACAAAGTGTTATTGGTGCTAGCTTGGGTTATTGTGGATATTTTTAAAGTAATTGAACCGCTAAATGGCACTGGCCTGCTTGCTTTTCAACTTTGCCCTCCAAAAAATCCTTAAAGACTCCAGCATTAATACTCGTGGAACTATCTTTAACAAGTTTGTTCAGATTTTTGCGTTTGCTGACGATACTGACATAATCACACGCCCTCTCGAGTCACTTAGAGAGACTTTTACATCTCTAGAGACTGCAGCCAGCAAAATGCATCTAGCAATCAACCAAAATAAAACGAAGTACATACCATGTTGTATTAATAGTAGCCCCTATTTTGAAATTGGGAATTACAAATGTGAAACTGTTAGCAAATTTAAATATTTAGGATCAGAAGTTAATACTCTCAATGATTTAATGCCTGAGATCCGTAGTAGAGTCACAGATGCTAACCGCCATTTTTCGGACTCAAGAAATACTTGAAGTCTAACTTCACTAGCAGAAAAACGAAGATCCAAATGCACAAAAGCTTAATAAGACCCATTCTTACTTATTCTGCTGTGACCTGAGGAATGACAGAAAAAGTAAAAAATATCATTTCTGTTTTTAAAAGAAAAATTTGGAGAAGTATTTTTGGTGGCATAAAGCTTAATAAGCTTAATAATATCTGGAGAAGAAGAACTAACTCTGAACTCTATAAAAATTTAAAGATCTAGATATAGTACAATATAAAAAGATTCAGAGAATTAAATGGGCAGGGCACCTGTGCAGAATGGACGAAGATCATGTAACAAAAAAGATCTTCTCGGCCAGACTAGTTGGCACCTGAAAAAGAGAGAGACCTAACCTTAGGTGGCTTGACTGTTTGGAATCAGACTTAATTACTAACTGGATGTCCATGGCCAGGGACAGAAGAGCCTGTAATTCGATTCTGAGGAAGGCATCGACCCATCCTGAGCTGTCTGGCCATTGAAGAAGAAGAACCGCTAAATGTCTACTAAAAACTTTCAAATTGATTCAGATGCAGTTGCCCATAATGATGAATCGATATGGAAATATTTTTTACGGTTGATTAAATTTTTAAATAAACTATTTAGTCTGATAATTTTTTTTATGCACTCCAAAAAAAGGTAGTGCATTCCTCCTCTACGGTTTGTAAAAATGCCGTTTACAGCTGTAGGTTTGTCTTCCTTATTATGATTGTGGATTTCCAGTGCTTGTGCACTTATATCGCCAGCTGCTACATTCATTGATAGACTACACTTTAATATTATTCCTTTTTTGTCTTTTCACGCTAAAGATTAATAGAAATTAAAAATAATCCTTTGATAAATTAGAAATCGCTTTCAGAAACTTCGTGAAATGAGACACTTCATGATTGCGAGAGACCCTTGTACTGATAAAATTTCTAAACATAGCTGACAAATATTTGCTAGTCTAGATTTTATCTAATGTGTGGCTTCAGATATAACTTTATTTACAGACCTAACGTAAAGAAGGTGCCGCTATCTGATATGTTCGGATGCTATTTAATCTAGAAATTTGAAGTTTTCAAGGTAACCGGGTCATAACACTTAGAAAACCGATAGTTTCTGTGGAAACAAGATATGCAAAGAGATTGATGCTTGTTTTCTAAAACTTAGATAGTCTAGCTTTAGGTCTGGTAATTTGAATACTATGGTAATAAAAAAGCAATCCAAAAAGTTTTCAAAATTTAAAAAATTACAGTTTACAAATATGTTTAGTAGTGTATCTATAATTCTTATAGAAATCGAATACGTTAAGATATCCTGGAATAAAACCTTAATTAAGCTCTCTAAATAACAAAAATCACTATTGTTGAATTGGTATATGTAAGGATTATGCAAAAGTAGAGGAGATATTAGACTACGTGTGGTTTATTAAGGTACTAAATTCGTTCATTAAAAATTTTAAATAGTGTTTTTAGTATACTATGCTTTATTGCCTCAGATAGCTTTAGGTCTGGTAATTTGAATACTATGGTAATAAAAAAGCAATCCAAAAAGTTTTCAAAATTAGAAAATTACAGTTTACAAATATGTTTAGTAGTGTATCGATGATTCTTATAGAAATCGAATACGTTAAGAGATCCTGGAATAAAACCTTAATTAAGCTCTCTAAATAACAAAAATCACTATTGTTGAACTGGTATATGTAAGGAATATGCAAAAGTTGAGGTGATATTAGACTATGTTTGGTTTATTAAGGTACTGAATTCGTTCATTAAAAATTTTAAATAGTGTTTTTAGTATACTATGCTTTATTGCCTCAGATAAGGATTATAACTGTTATAATTTCTCTCTGAATATAAGGAAATTTTCACTGCATGTCTGTAATACGTTTAAAGCAAATGCAGTCCCTCGGAACAGATAGTGAATGTTCGAATGAAAAGTTTACTTTCAGTATCCATGGATAAACGTCGCTCTCAATGTGCTAATAATGTTATGTATACATCGGAATTTAAGATTTTAAATACATTCTTATACAGAAAAGTTTTTTTATCAAAATTACATTTCCGTCTTCAGTTTTATTGTTTAGATGTCTGTTTTCACTGCCTGTAACTCAGCTATACTTTAGTTAGGTTAGTATTTCCAAAACTGTGAGGCACGACTCACCAGTGTTTTAGTGAGTCTCATCAAGTTTTGGTGAGTCGTAAGAAGACTCTGAGGATTTATTCAGCTTATTTCACAATGATTCACATTTAATTTAAATGGTTAATTCAACAAAATTATGAAAATATATTTAAGGATAGTTCGTAAGGAAAAAGCTGTAAAATGTTCAAAATAATCAAATTTTTAAGGTAAGATATATATTTTGTAATTTCAAAGAGAAGACAGAAAATTAATGCAAGAAATATAGAAATAAAATCAATAGTGAAAGATTCCGGTATGTAAATGATAGAAATAGCGTGTATTAAATTTACTTATAATAAAAAATGAATATTTATTGATTAATAATTTCACATAAATTGTACTTTTGAATAGTGAATCCTGGAAAGTTCTAAAACTCGAGTTTAACCCTTTAAAGGTCACCAAAATAAATTCATGGGAATTTAATGTAATTTGTTTATAAATGTTATCTAAAAGCCTTTTATATGTAAAATATATAAATTTTCTTTACATTAATTAGAAGGGTTTGCCTTAGAGGATACCAAATTTGTGTCTGAGAAGTGGTTTAACTGACTAACCCCTACCCTTGTACAGCTTGAACATTATGCCTTTTTAAAAGTTTAACTATACTGGAAGAACAATAAATGATAATCCTTAAACTGGTATAATAAATAAACAGCTTAACAACTTAAAAGTGTTGTTTGTATAGATACTTTTATTTGAGGTCATAAGTAAGATAAATTGAATCTGATTTCTCAAGTGCAGAAAGTTTAAATACATATATTTCAATAGAAAAAGAAATAAATAAGTTAAACGTAGAACTATCATCTGTTATATATTTAAAATATCGAAAATATAATATGTATAAAATGTATAATATGTATATATAAATATATATATATATACATATACATATATATATATATATATATATATATATATATATATATATATATATATATATATATATATATATATATATATATATATATATATATATATATATGTATATATAATTATATATATATACATACATACATACATATATATATATATATATATATATATATATATATATAATCGAAAACTCATCCATATCTCCAAAAAGTTTTTTTTCACTGCAAAAGCTCTTGATTCTACATCATTGGCTTCCATATATCACAGATGTATGAGATTAGGAGCTTTAAATAATTATAAAAATATAAAGTAAAGTACTCCAAAAAGTAAGGTTTAAAAAAAAGGTGTTTAATATGTGGTTTTGCTACGAAACCACTGTCCGTTAAAGGGTTAAAATAACACTGTTTTAATTTGTAGTTTGGCTTTATTAATAGGAACCGTTATTTGTTTGCCACACCCATATTTACGAACATATATTTTAATTATTTCACTCGTTCGTTTAATTGAGTAGTATAATACATTACATAAAGGTATCATGAATCTTAATGCATCTTTTTTATATGAATATGATAAGCATAATACATATTTATAGCAGACACAATGGTGACAAACGCAATAAATAAATTTAATTCATTCATCAGTCATTCCAGTGTACGAAATTTGAGGCTTCTAGTACTATCGCCTTACCAGTTGCAATTTGATTGCTAACATCCACACAAAGTATCTCTTCTATTATCTTATTATTTATAGATCATGATTTCAATATAAAGTGATATTTGATATTTTATGGGCAGTATAAAAAAAATCCCTCCCTGCCCATAAACTGACCTCGAGCTACAGATCTCAGTTACCTAATCGCGCGTCCCATATACTTAATTCTCGGCATTAATCATAGCGAATTTCCTAGATCATCGCTCTTGTTTTTCCTTTCATCTGGAAGTCTCATCAAAAGTCATGTCATTTCTTGCAGCTCCTCCCATCCACTTTCTTTTGATTGCACAACTTGTTGTCTTCGATGAAAGTTTCTTGGGAAAATGCAATCCACCTACCCAAGTTGAACAAAGGCAGTTGTCCCGTAGCCCAAGGGCCAAGGCTGACCTAAAAAAGCAAAACACACAAAAAAAATTAAAGAATTTTTTCTCCATTGTTTGTAAAGTACAGGGCTTTAGGGTTCATCAGATACGTTGAACGAAGCTTAACGTGAAATTCTTCATTAGTGGGTGAATGGGAAAAAAATGGGTTTATGTTACCTACTGGTTACTTTTTCATGATTTTTGCTTTGTGATCTAGGATTACTTTTGGCTTTAGCAAGGTGTGTGTTGCAACTTTAATCAATTCTAGCTCTAGCATTTCTCCTATGATCTCATTCAAAGACAAATGATTTGCAACAGATGCCTCTAGCCACTATAACATATCTCGTAGCTTGAAAAGCGATCATTCCCGAGAGAATTCTCTTAATTCCTTTCATATTTTTTAAGAGTAATACGCATAAGTACAGATAAAAGAACTCACCTACAATAATCGCTTTCTTGAGCATTTATAAATTCGTAGTTTATTAAATACATAAATCATCGTAGCAAATTTGTGGGAAGAATTTAATAGTTTGAAAGATATACAGATTTTTCCCTTGTAAACATTATTTTTATGCTATGAAATATTCATTTAAATAGCTACACTAAGTCCTGAAATGGAATTTTCTAAAGGAGTTTCCAAAGAGAGGATAAAAAGACATAGACTTAAAAAAATAACGCGATGAAAGCAATCCATTAGCTTTCTTTATTACAATAGATGAACAATAAATCCACATACTAAAATATAAAACTGAATGCAGATTTTCACACTTCTGACAATTTGTACAAATTGTTGGAACTTGAAAATATTGTTAAATGTAAATCTTTAAACCTAAACTATTTATACTTCAGTATACTTTAAATGATTTTATTTAAACTTGTCTGTGACTACTCTGTGACAAGTAGTTAAGCATTATACATAATAAAACTGAGATTATGGGTTGATACATATATGGCAACAACAGTCTTTTATAATTTTCTAGAGAAAAAGTTATAGCATAGGAGCTACAGATAAAAGTAAACCATTTTCTGAAAAATAATTTTCAATTTTTTCAGACTTGTTTTTTCTCTTCTTGATCACTACACTTGAAAAAAATACTGGAATATTTTTTTCAGATTTTAACACCACAATCATACCACAAAGTACAATATAGTAACTTAATTTAATTTATTAGATGACAAATTTATGGGCAGACACGATTAACCGGGATATTCGGAAAAGCTGTGTCTCGGAAAACGAATACCAAAAAATCTAATTTTTGCAAATTTTGAAGAAAAATTTTGAAAAAATTATAGAAACTGTACAATTTTTATACGATATATATTATTAATTTAATTAAAACAAAAGAGAGAGATCGAACATAAATTTTATTATTTCTTAGATTTAAAATTAGTAAGTTCAAAGAATAGAAATGTAGTTTACCCAACTGTATCGTAAAGATTGAAATAATAGAAGTCTGTGTACGTTTTTCATTTGCGCTGACTTAATTTTTGATGAGTTAGAAGATTTTCTTCTTCTCTACAAGACATTCTTCGAAATTCCATGTTTGTTACAAACTTTATAGTTTGGATAAAACATGGAAACATGTAGTTTGGCTACATTATATTTAAAAATCGTCATTTAAAATTTCGTAACAGTCTAACTTTCTCAGATTCTAAGATTTTTCTCTGCAAATCATTACTATCTTAATTTTCTGTTGAAATCTTTTTTTTATCTTCTCGGATGATCCGATCCTAGTTAAGAGAGAATATACTGTAAATTCAAAGTTTGTTCTGATCACGATTAATGAGGATATTTAATTGGGCCTTTAATTTTCCAGTACATAAAATGTTGTTTCATTTCATTATAGTGAAAAATATAACTTAAAAAAAAGATGTCCTCAGTACTATCATAACTTTCTGTAGAAATCTTCTTTTTCCATCTCGGTTAATCCAATCCTAGTTAAACGAGAGTATACTGAAATTCAAAGTGTGTTCTGATCACGAATAATGAGGATATTTAATTCAGCTTTAAGTTTTTCAATTCATAAAATGCTGTTTCATTTTATTACCCTGCAAACTATAACTTAAAAAAATGAGTATAAAGATATTAATTTCGAACTAGTTAAAAATATTACTAATATAGTTCGTAACTGTTAGCAGTCGAATTAGCTCACGTACTATTAATAAAAGACTAGTATTCTAAAAACTAATTGTGTTCATTATTATAATAAATATGGTCCATAATAGTTTGTATATTAATATAATTAAAGTAAATCTTAATTAATTCATTGTTGCATAGGTCGGCAAACTTATTAGCCAAAGAGCCAAATATGAACATTACAACAATTTAAAAAAACATTGAGAACCAAATCTGCTTGTTTAGTGAACTTTTATTACACTAAATAAGTAGTACACTAAATAAAAACTAAATTTCATACTTAGTAAATATATATTAATGCGAACAATGTGCTTGCACCTCCTTGAAAAGTTTGAGTAAGTCAGGTTGTATGTTGTTGTTTTTAATTTTAGGCATGGTTCCAAGTTTTCATCAATAAAATCATCGAAAAATCGATTACAAATTGTGTACCGGAACCACAAACATATATAGCAGGTGTAATAAAATCGTATAAAAATACCTGAATGATGTGCATCTAGATTGAAAAATACAACAACTTTTTAGTAAGACAGGACAACGGTAGATAAGACAAAACTGTTCACACTGCAACTGCTGGTCTGTGATGCCAATTTGTACTTTAGAAAGAGTATGCGCGTGCCTGCTTGTGGTACTTTTGTATCACACCGGAGTACGCCGAAAACATACGAACAATTTCAGACGGTAGCTTGTACATGGTTTGTGTTTACGTTTACGAAAACTAATAAAATTAAACTCGATGTTGGTTACGTATTTTTACAGCAATATAAAATTTTAATTACTTATCTATCTTTTAACTTAAACAAAAAATTATACATTTTCTCTATTTATAGAAGAATTTTAATTTATCAAAATAAGATGTAATTTTTTTCTTACCAAGTTTTGTTTTAAATGAAAATATTATTGCACATTCCGTGGATATTTGTGCCAGAGCCGCACTTAAGGAGCCAAAGAGCCACATGCGGCTCTGGAGCCGCACTTTGCCGACCACTGTTCTAAGCAAATTATCTATTTTGCATTTTGACAAAGCAGAAATGATCGGGAAGGCGTTACTGCGTTTAGGTTAAAATTTCGAATCACACAACTGGCCTGGATGCTGTAGCAGTTCGGAATCGACTTTTATCCATAGGGTTTGGTCTGTTTAAAAATGGTGTAGAAACCAGTTGATCATAATGCTAAAAAATTGATACAGTATTACTTTCCTATAACTCTCAACACCATATGTTTTTAGCAAAATAACAAAGTTTCAATTTCGAATTCATTTTAGAAAAAAAGTTGATTTGAAAAATTGTTTATAATAGTTATCATAATGCATATGAAGTGTAATTAGTATTATTGGCCTTTTAAAGATAATACATATTTTTAAGTTATGTGTATAATTAATTACATCACGCGACTTAACTAAGAATAATTTCTTTTGAATTATAAAGCAATATAACTATTATTTAATCATTTCAAAAAATCCTTTACACTTGCAGGTTGATATTATTTTTACTGCTCCACCTAAATGGGGTTTGGTAATTCACGAATGATGCTCATTTCTTGGAAAAGAAACTTTTCACAAAGGAAACATTTCGCTATGGTCCACGTTTTATCTTTTTTTATATTATATTTTTCCTTCACTATTCTCAATCGCATTTTAATGGTATACATTAAGAGTTAAAAGATGGCGTTAGATTTATATCCCCAGCTTTCTAGGAAAAAACCTGGAGAAAAGAATACAATACATCCTGGTCTGAAGAATGAATATGAGATGCTGAATATCAAGGATTTCTAGTAGGATATAATTATGCGAATTTGTGAATTCGGAACCGTTGCAAAAAATTACCCCCTTTAAACCGTTAATTTAGCCCATAAAGAAGCTGATATATACAGAGAGTTAGAAAGAAACACATGATTCATACATTTTCTAACATAATTATACGGTTGAAATTCAGTGTTTAAGACTCCAGATTGCTCAATGTGCTCTGCGAAATTGCTGCTCATTTTGTCCTCTGCATGAGACCCAACTAATTACAGCATTGATATATCCTTCAATACAAAGGCAAAACTTGGCTTCCAAACCAAAAAAAATACTTTCAGCATCTGTCAGTAGGATGATTGATGGACTTCTTGCGTTTAGAACCTAATGCAGTCCTTCTTGTACTGCGCGATATTTCGCACCGAAAGGCTTGAAGGTCACCCTGCAGAAACTGTAATCTCTCATTTAGCACGACCAGGTTTTATGATATCTATTACCTTTTCTTGGCGGGGCTGTAAGAAAACATCCGGGCGAGTATAATAATAAAGTACAAAGATCCGTTTTCAGAAAACAGTGGGTAGTAAAGATCATGGATTTACAATTGGTTTCATGAAATACGTACGATTATAATTTTCTTCGGAAATTTTCTTCGTTCAAAATATGAAAATACAGATAGGGTGGTGGCTTGATGGGATCACAGCCTTAAAATTAAGAAACCGGCGTAGCTAGTGAATATTACTGTTTTTCTGTGAATCACGCAGCGTTGAAATCAGTATTTTCAAGCAGTAAAAGAACAAATCCATTGTAAGCGTGTCCATTATATACATGCATTAATATTAAATCTCCACAGACCAAAAGACATGAACAGAACCTATTTTCAGTGGGGTTTTTCTTAAATCTATTCAAATATATAAAATGTTATATGATTTGTAGCCCTATATTCAGCATTTTGCGCATCCGATCTAATACAACATATTTGGGTTCGTTTGGTTTGGAATGTTGCAGTCAATTTATATCTATGTGATACCTATTATATACTAGAAGTTAACACGGCTTAGTTCACTTAGGACTGCATTTTAGTATTATATATCTTATGAAGAACCATGCTACATTTATATAGTATTAAATATATGTTTATTTTTAATTTATTTAAAAGGAAGTTTAAATGCTTTATGAAATACACAAAAACATACAGTACTTAAAAGTAAGAATTTTACAAAATAGCTTTTACAAAATGTTAATGATAAATTTAAAATGGAATAAGAATGTATACATAAACTAAAATACAGTGAAACCCCCTTAAGAATTTTCCAAGGGCCTAACTAATTAAAACTTCGTAAGCGGGAAAACTTCTTATACGGGAAATCAGGCAATAAGCATTATTTATGCGTATGTATGTGTATATATGTGTATATATATGTTTATATATATATATATATATATATATATATATATATATATATATATATATATATATATATATTGGTATATATAAATATAAATATATATGTGGTAAAACCTACTTAAGAAGTTTTCTAAGTGAATGGAAAGAGAAACTCTTAAACGAAATTATTTTTTAAAACAAAATAATCCCGTATATAATGAGGAGAGATTTTTTTTTCTATATAAAATGATATATAAACATTAGGTTTGGTTTTTCTCAAAAATTTACATTTTTTGCATACAAATAAA
The DNA here is from genome assembly GCA_032207245.1 of Pardosa pseudoannulata. Lineage (NCBI taxonomy): Eukaryota > Metazoa > Arthropoda > Arachnida > Araneae > Lycosidae > Pardosa > Pardosa pseudoannulata. The sequence goes on from CM063504.1 coordinate 85,087,389, forward strand.
ATAAGCTAATAAACGAAAACAACATAATTATCTTAGAATATCTTTAATTCTGCTCAGAAATTTTGCTTTAAACACCAGTGGAATTGATTTTACAGAAAAAACGGGTTAAGTTTTTTGTTTTAGTTTTTTATCGAAAATTTGTAATTGATAACAGTCCAACTGTCTTAAGCTTTTAAAAACTTCTTCAAAGGAGAAAAAAAACAGTAATCGAAAGGCAGCTATGAACGCGTTCTGTAAGTAAACTTAGAAATGAAAGAAAGTTTTTAAGCTGGAAAGAGTTTGGAACGAAATTTTATAAACGGGTTATTTTAACATTGTACGAATAGGGGGTGAATAGGATACATAAAATATAAACTTCTTAAGCGGGAAAACTTCTTAAGTGAGAACTTCTTAAACGGGAACTTCTTAAACGTATTTAACTCTTCAAATATTTGAAATTTATCCAAAGTATATTAAAGCCTTCCCCATAATTTCTGCAAGATGTTAGTTAATCAACCCTGAATGTATTTCTAGAAATCCATAGTGGAGTACGAAAATTCATACCAATAAGTTATATCAAAATATGATATCAGATGGCAAGTAACTTTCATTATTTGTGGATATTTTGATTCTTGTAAGAGATTCTTGAAGTAGACCAAAACTCAATTATTATAGTAGATCTCTGAAGTATTTGCAATGTCTCTGTCAGTCCTAATAATTTAAATTTTCTAGCCGCTTTTCCATTAAGTATTATTGCAGAAATGAATGATCCATTTCAATGGCTTTGGTTTGGCTTGGTTTAGAGCGCTACGGTCTACTGTTTTTGCACACGAGGGCTAATAAGACCAAGACCTACTGCTTAAAGCCGATTCCGAATGGCTACGAACACCCATGCCATAGTGGGATTCGAACCCACGAACTCCGGTACCGACGATCAGCGCCCTAACCAATCGGCCATCATTCGGCCGTTTTCAATGGCACCTAGGGATTTTAAATCGACAGGGCGCTAAAGCACTTTAAATCTGAAAACACAGTATAAATGTGAGTTTAATAAAATATAAATAAGTAAATACATCAATTTTAATTTTACTATCCATAGATTTAAGTTTTGTTACATCTTACATAAAAGTTATTTTAAATCTATTCTTCTTGTTTCGTTAGTACTGAATAACATTTTCTTCCATACCTATGCGATTGTTCAGTTTTTTCTCAGTTGAAATCATTGGAAGTATATTCAGCTTATCCTTATTTATGCTGCTTAGAAATTTTTTTCTCTTTAAAGTTGATAAATGGTGTTCTGTCTCTGATATAAATTTAATAAAAAATATATTTTAGTTTCATTACATTTTACATACGATAGTTGTACCGATATAGAAAAAAATTATATAACTGTCGGAATAAACACGAAACGAAATAAAGAATAATCATGATAAACAGTACTGCACGCTACAATCTAAAAGACTTATGCCCACTGCCGTTTTATATGCAGCTAGCTGCGACGGCAAGTGCTTGTGTATGAATCCATGTACTCAGTGCAATGTGATAAACACAGTGCTAAAGTTTAAATTGCTATCTAGTTACCCGGCGCCGTGTAGTTAAGTCAGTTTTTATACAGCTTGTAAAATATGTTTTTGATTACTGATCATAAAATAAATTATTTCAAACATATATAAATAAGTGAATACACATATATTAAGGGATGTTGCAGTACCACAGCAATCACACACCTTTAATTCCTCTACAATAACATCACAAGTAAATTAATTTACAAAATAAGCATGCGGTTTTGCACTCCGATACAAATTTTACTGTTATTTTTAGATATTAGGCAAGGTGAAATTTAAGTGATTTAAAACAAAGTGTTCTAAATTGGTTTATTTTCTTTTCTATGACTGCATTTAAGGGAAAGAAAGTTTTTAAGCTTTTAGTTTTTAACATCTAAATAGAAAATATTCTATAGTCTACTTGAAACTTTAGATCTGATAACATCAGTCTTTTCGATTAGGTTTCGAAAATTGTAAGCGTGCCATGAGATATGACTTATCACTTTATCCTGTGTACGTTGCTTATCAGTCGTACGATACAGAAATGGGCGTATTTAAATCTAAAACCACGTTCCAGATGCATGTGTTGTAATAATATTTTCATATTGTTCATCAGATATTTCCTAAGCATCAAGTATTTCAACGTTTGGAAGACGCTGGTGTACACAACATATGCTTCATTCACAAATATCGCTTAGTAATGCTACGCTAGAGTGACTCGATCTAGTTAAAAAGGATGACATCATAAACGATTATCTGAACATTTCGTTTTTCCATGTCTCAGCAAAATTCTTCAGATATCCTACTTTTTATTTCTAACTCCTGTTTTGATTTTTCTGTTTATAAACAGCAAGATGTATGTCAGATATGTGGATTATTTCTGAAATAAACAGTTTTAAGAAATTTTTCTTTCACACACGCACACGTGTGAATATAATATTTATACAGTGTTCCCTCGCCACTTCGCGATTCATGTTTTGCGGCTTCAGTGCTTAGCGGGTTTGTTCCAAATATACATTAAAAAATATAACCATGTCGGAAGCCACATTGAGGAAAGCAGCGTTGTTTCATGTTGATGCGCGAGAGAGAAGGATCCCTGCATGTCAAACAAAGATGAGTTGACTCAGAGTACATACCACGGGCTCTCATAAAGGCACGTGATTGGTTTCCGGTGCGACATCGACCAATGAGAGAAAAAACAAAGACAACAACTACCCATCAACATGTTTCTCTCCAAGGTAAAGCCCCCGACTCTATCGTCCCCTCCTTCAGCAGAAGAGTCGGAGTACATACCACGGGATATCATAAAGGTACAATGATTGGTTTCCTGTGTGACATCGACCAATAAGAGAAAAAACAAAGACTAAAACTACCCATCAACATGTTTCTCCCCAAGGTATAGCCCCTGACTCTGCCGTCCCCTCCTCCAGCAGAAGAGTCTAATAGTGAGTCTAAAGCTCCTACGAGTCGAGTGAGAGCCTCTGCTCCTCTATCAACACAAGAAAGCAATGTTGATTAATGTTTATTACTGTATAAGGTTTTGTAATTAACCTTATTAATTAGCACTGACACGTTTAAGTAAATACGTATACTGTTGTAATTTTTGTTTTAAATGTGTAAAGTATAAATACTGTTTACATATTTAAAACATTCGTGTACCAGCATACACGAAAATTCCTAGGGGCAAATCCTACTTCGCTGTTTTTCAGCTTTCGCGGAAGGTTCTGGTCCCCATTAACCGCGAAAAACGAGGGATCACTGTACATGTAAAAGACTTTCAGGAAGAAAATCATTTCACCCACCGTCAAAAAGCTATAAATGTAGATAACCTCTCTCCCTAAGATGCGGGTGGATCCGTAAAATATTAACCTTTAATCAAAGTCATTATATTCACAACATAATACTACACTAACATAATCAAGTTATCAAAAAACAATCTTGCCATTCCAAATTGGATAACATTCGGATAAATCAGGTGGTTAAAGAGAACACGAATTGCAAATCAGCAAAATGCACCTTAAACGTTAGCCCATCGACTTTTCCTTCCCATGCTATTTTCATTATCACCTGATGTATATTTTAATTCGATAATAACACGTTGTCCTATTTGCTTGTTGGATACACAGTTCATTCCGCACCCACACAGAAATATTGTACATGCAATATACTGATGTATATCACGACACTTTACGTGGGAGGCCAATGGAAATGTCAAGACTGGGAAGAGACGAGACTAAACACTTAATCATATGGACACAAATTTTATTAAGAAGATTTAAGCAGATTTTAGCCAGTCTCTTAAAACATCATAAACTTTTAATTTAAACTCATCGGAAAAAGAGCTGCCTTCTTGACAGCTGATTGTTCAGTGCGAAAGATTTAAAAATATTCCTTGGGGAACATCAATGGCATCAATATATGTGTAAAGAGTTTATATACTATTGTTATGTAAGAAAAGCTGAGTAGAGAGAAATACAGTTTGGTAACTTGAGTTCGTCAATGGGGTTACTAGGATTTAGAAATAGCGTAGGAATTTCTAACTTCCCCTATACACTTAACCATACCTTACACACACACACACACACACACACACACACACACACACACACACACACACACATATATATAGTGTATATATATATATATATGTGTGTGTGTGTGTGTGTAATATATCAAAATTATTTAACTTTAATATTTTCTTAAAAACCTCTTCTCTCTTATTTTAATTCCTTAAAATCTTTTTCCCAACCTCTAAATGTCTTAATGAAAGGAGCGTTCTCGACTTAAAATTCCTTCGATCCATTTCCCAAAGCTTTCTATCCTATGGATGCAAATTTTCTGTCTATTTAACACTTTCCAGCTTTCTCCGGCAAATGGCTCCGCGTTTTTTCTTGATCTTAAAACTTAATTCTCCGAGTTTCTTTTACATTGGGAAAATTCTTTCTATTTTCGCTCTTGGGTGCACCTCTCTTCGAGCAGAGTGATTTTTGTGTCTTTCTTTTGTCTGTCATTGACTCGTAAAGATGTCCGTTTTAGCAGCTTGGAAATAAAGTTTTAATCCGACTTGTGAACGTTCCCTTCAGTGTCAACCAACTGCATTTTTATTACTACTAGCTGTATAGCCTTCTGCTTATCCAGCAGTTTTACAATTAATATATATATATATATATATATATATATATATATATATATATATATATATATATATATATATATATATATATATATATATATATATATATATGTATATATATATATATATATACGTATATATATACATATAAATATATGTATATATATGTATATATATATATATGTATATATATATATATATATATATATATATATATATATATATATATATATATATATATATATATATATATATATATATATATATATATATATATATATATATATATATATATATATATATATATATATATATATATGTGTGTGTGTGTGTGTGTGTGTGTGTGTGTGTGTGTGTGTGTGTAGTGGGCATTTTATCCCTCCACAAATGAGGATAAAGTATCTATATTTAGTAGATAGCCAGAAAATGAGAAAACACAGAAATTTAGAAATAAGATTGTGAGTTTATTTTAGCGTTTCGTCTCCAAGGCTTATCTGTGTGAGAAACATATACATGTCGTTAATTTAATTTGAATTTCATAAGTAAAGTGCCTAAGATATATAAAATTCTCAAATCCTCTATGATAATATCGTTTTCATTCTTTTCTAAACAAGGTAATTACTTTTAAATATTTTTAGAAGTGTTCAGCCATTATTAATTGCTATAATGCGCCATTTTATCAATTTGCTTTCAGACTTTTATCTTACATTTACCGTTTAAAGCTACTAAAATACCGGTTTTACGAAATAGTACTAAACACCGGTATTCGCTAAACTAGGGTACTGTTATTGTTTAATAAGTCAAACGTAAACACCCATTTTACCAATATTTGAATTTTGCATTAAATTTTAAGTATTTTTCCTCCATTTTCAGCCAGTCATGCTCTATTACTTTTGTCTTCAAAGGAATCCATATAATATTTCAAAAGTTCCAGGGTGATATTATCAAGCGTTTCATTCATGGAACAATCTTTCTCCGCGCAGTAGATGAGCAGTTTTTCTTTCTTTCATTTATAAGTATTTTTTTTTTCTTTCGTTAGAGGACAGAGACACAGTTATCTTTTCAGAAACACAGAGCCTTTGTTTCATTTGCTAATGTAGTGGATATTGAGATAATGTATTACATGCAAGAAATATTGTAACTGACACTCGTCTAATTAATCTAATGATATAAATTGATATTACTTAACTATAGTTGTATAATTGTTTGTTCATAATTTGTTTTTAATAATCTAGTGATGAAAATAGTAATATATATATCGATGAAACCTATTGATAACTCATTGTAGATACATTATATGGTTTATGATCTTCAATTCTGATCAAAATGAACCTTTGTATTGATTTTGCTCTATTTATGTATCATTCTGTGATTTCAATAAACGTTGGAAAAACACGTGTATACACAAGGCGATGTCTAGTACGTAGAACGTACATCCATGCAGGTGGCCGAATTTCTGATGAAAACGATGGGATAAAGAGTATTAAAATGTGCTGCCGGATACATTGCTTTAGAAAATGTGAAAACATTTAGTACGAGTATTTAGTTACTGAAAATATGTAGTAAGAAAATCTATTATCTTTGCAGTATCAGCTTTGGCATGATAATTTTCACAAATCCATTTTTTGCTTTCGTTAAATATAAGAATCCAGTATAGGTAATTTAGAGCTCACGTGTGAGAAAATGTACCCATTAAGCTCCGATAGTGCCTACCTCTCGGTACAAATTTTAATATTGTTTTATGCGGTAAAATGGCAGACAGATAGAACCATTGGGAATAGTGGTGAAAGTTAGAGCTTACAATGTACCCTTTAAGCTCCGATAGTGCCTATCTCTCGATACAAATTCTAATATTGTTTTATGAGGTAAAATGGTATATTATTAAAAACAACTAGATTCATGAAAAATACAGAATTTTTTTTAAATATGGATAATTTTCTAGATGTTTAAATAAAAAAGACATATTTCCATATTATTGTGGCTTTGTGACTTGCAAGCTTAATTCATTCAAAAACGGAGTTCTTAAGTCTACGTTAAAAACGTCATTTTCTGCCAAAAATCATAATTTTTTCTTACAGAAAAGAAGATTTATACATGCTATACTTATTGATATCCCCTCGTACAATATTTATTTTGGATATGGAAAAGCTTGATTCTGACAGAAGTGGAATAAAAGATTGAATTGAATAACTCGATGTCCAATCAATTTTCATTTTTAAATTAATTGAAATAAAAATAATTCATGCTACTGTCCCTTAAATCTCCAAATTATTTCGTTACACGTTTTTAGCACAAGCGTTTAGTAAGAACAAATATTGTACTCAAGCATGATAAACTTATTAGAAAAGAATTTAAAATAAACTGATTATATGAGGTATATTCAATTTTCATTATTAAAAAATTATAATTTTTATAATTTGGTTTTCATTTAATTTTCTTTATCATTGGCTTTTAATTTTTATTTTTGCAAAATTCTGCTCGCATCTCGAATTTTAGCTCGTAACTCTAGATAAATATCAAACAGATTAGTTTGGGTAACTCGAAAAACACGAAGTTAGGGAACTCGTAAAACTTACGTATTATTTTCAAAAAATAGAAAACAATTATTTGAATTTAATTAAAAATATTCCTTCTTTTGTAAATAACATTTTACATTGCTTCTAGAATTTTCCTCTTGGGTAAACTTTAGACATTCAACAACAACAAAAAAAAAAGTTAGAAGTTGTTAGAAGTTGATCGAGATATTGCTTTCTTTTTTTCATAATGACCTTTACACTCATGTTGTTTATTTAAACTATTTTCATGTGAAATTTACTCCGGGCTGTGAAAATTAATATAGAAATGGCAAAATAATTTATAGAATTTAAGCCCTATATAGAAATATGTATATGTATATATGTGTGTGTAGCATTTTCACACACCTCACCAAATTATTTTTATCTAAGGTTAACTCCGAACCTTGAAAACGATTTTTTCCGCAGTTCTTTTGAATTACTGCAGTAAAACTCAATGTACAAGTACAGTAAAGAAATGACATTTTTCAAAATCACTGCTTTGCGGTGCGCGATGAATGATTACAGACAGCAAATTGGGACTATTTTTTATATTTATCTTAGAAAGAGAATTTTATGTTATGGTAAAAGTAAGTTTATTAAATTTTATTACATTCCGCTCTTTATAAACATAATTACATAAACTTCCATATAGGCGTTTATTTTTGTTAAAAATATTTAATTCATCAGTACTTTCATTTTTTTCTTTTATCCCATTGTTTCAAGGCCGTGACCCTAACGTGTTTTAGAGAAAAGACTAAAAAAAGAATGTGCTTTATTTGTGAAAGATTGTTAAATGAAACTACAGCTATTTATATGTATTACTGATGAAAATTTTAAGAGGATTAATTTTATTGTATAAATGACTTTGAACTGTTATTTAATAATCAAGAATCATTTTAATCATTATATATTTTTATAAAAACCAAATCTGTTTTTAATTTTGATCAAGAAAAAAAGTTGAGTATATATAAATACCCCCAAATAGAACTATAAGAATTTATAAAGGGAAATATTGCGTATGTAAAATTAATTTTTTAAAAATCATATTTACAATAATAATTAACGTATGCCAAGCCTTAGGTTTATTAAACAAATTTACTTCATAAATTATTTGTTGAATAGAAATATCTGAAACAATATATAGGACAAAATTTAATTTAAGTAGTGGTAATTATAAATTATTTTTCAGAAAGATTAAGTTGAGAGAATTAGGAATTTCAGTTAACAATAATGGCATCTATATACGCAAGAAGCATAAATATTGAAACAAAATATATAACTGAAGTGACTTTTAAGTAACAACATATAGAAAATAATTCCCCAAAAATGTTCTTAGAGTATACTACGATAAAATGTGCTACCTAAAATTACCTTATACAAAATAAACCAACTTAAAATTTATGAAAAAAACAATTTTTATTGTGATTATTATCTAAATAATTTTCAAGTAGTACAGGGTGCAAAAGTCATGAAAAAAGTCTTTTTCACTTTTTTTAAGCTTAAATTATGATACAAAGTTTAAAGATCGAATAGTGCACGCTGGATATTTCTCCGGTGATTACTAAAGTAAATATTGCTCGTTTTATGATGTACTGCTTGTGTATGTTACGGCTGTGGATGAAAGCCTCAGATGATGGCGTTCTCTCCATCGTGCGTTAACTTATATTTTTCACTTATAAATAGTGGTTTATGTTCTGTAGTAAAGGGTGCACGCCTAATAATTGTGTTTCTTAAGGAAGGGTATATTCCATTACAACAAACAAATATGATCCACAAATGACTGTGTCACAAACACATTTCTTTTGATAGATTGAACTCTTTTTTCCTCTCTTAATTTTTCTAAATCCATTTACCAGTAGGTGGATTCCGTTCTTCGAAGAATGATTCTTTTCAAAAAGGGATATATTTTTAAATATATTTTACAAATCTTTTTAGAATTCATGAAACTGAATTAAAAATCCATCTGGAATCTATAAGTTAAAGTTGTTTTCTCTGAGAATGGTTCTTTTCAAGAATTGATTCCTATTGAAACATAAATTTCAAACCTTTGTACAGTTTTAGATCTATCAGAAACTGGGGTTATTTTTTCTAAGAATGATTCTTTTCAATAACTCATACATTTTCAAACATAAATTCCTAATCCTTCTAGAATTTCAGTTACCAATACTTCAATTATTGTGTACAAATACGCATGAGCATTATACAATAAATTGTGTCTAAAATTTTTACAAAATTTTTCTATTTATGTTATTTTTAAATTGTATCAAAAATTTTTCTCAGTCATAAAAGTTTACTCATAAACTGATATATTTGCTTTAATAAATAGTAAATATCTTGCGAGAAAATTTTTGACAAACTCCATCAAAAAACTTGAATTGTTTTAACTGTACTCAAATGAGAAAAAATTATTTAAATAGAACTATTAATTCAATAAACTTTTATTTAAATTTAATTCCGCTTAAAGTTTAAAACTTTTAAAGAATTAAAACTAAAAATAATTAAGAATTACTTATATGCAACGTAAATGCAAAATATATACGTAAATAACCATACATTCCTGGAACAATATCCAAAATAAAACTCAGATAATTAAAAGAATTAGATTTTTGTGTTCCAGACAGACCTCTTAAAAAAAGTGAAATGGATAACTGTTGAAAAGCTTATTGAATTCTTTATACTAATGGAAGAGTAGATATAAATTTAAGATAAAAGAGAGGAGCAGGTAAGGGACTAACAGTAAACTAAATTTTAGTTTTCAAATACCAAATTTTATACAGGAAATAAAATTTATACATTTCCATATAATTGCTATTTAAACTAAACTCCCCGGTGCTATGCTACAGCCCACGTTGGTCCATAGTCTACGGTGCCAATCTCGATTTATGAGAGTAAGCGCCCTGGGGTACTTGGCACATTTACCGGCTAGTTGGTAAACCTTAAATCCCCAGTGTTTAGTTTCCAAGTATGCTTGGTACTCAGATTGTCTACCCACTAAAGGGATAAAAGGCTGAGTCAACCTTGCCCAGCCCGAGGATCGACACTCGGACCTGTGTCTTGGGAGAACCATTATGAGAAGCTTTTTTTATTTTATTCGTTATTTTTTTTCTTTTAGCCTGTGGATCACAAAGTCATTCCCATCACTTGGAAGGGGGTAAAGTTCAAAAACATCAAGAAATTATAAAATTAAAACAAAAAAGAGAGAGGGAGGCCAGTTGAGCCTTTCTTTAGGTTTTTTATATTAAAATTCCCTAAAAAATATTACATTTCCCCTTTTCTTTGATAGTTATTACTTCTTCAAAATAAGAACGAAAAATTAAGGTCCACATAAAAAAGGGATATCAGTGAGTGATATCATGAATTACTCTCCCATATGATACTATGGCTCATTGGTGCCTATACACTGGGTTTTCGTACAAACAATAAAGAAGAGCAAACATATAATATGGCAATAAGTTAGCTAGGATCAAAATGGAAGAGAATTTTCTAAATTTTTTATAGTATTGTTTTAATTGTTTAATATTTTTGATTATCCCGTCACTTTTATCATATGAAAAATAAGTTCAGAAAATTTACTGTATGGGTCATAGTTTATGACCCATAGACTGTATGGTTTAGACTGTATGGGTCACCGCTGGTCTATAGAAACTTTCGACCTTGTTAAATATTATAGGAAGATACGCTTCATACTTTACAACCTTCGTTTCTACAGATTGCACGAAGAACAAGCCATTCAGCTGACTGTAACCCGAATCCTTAGCTTGTAACAGGTAGTTTTTAGATTCCAATTTTCTCAAATACTAGTAGTGGCCACAATGCCCCATCAAATACCCCATTTTTTTAATTTTTTTCACAAACAGATTCGAGAATTCAACGACCTTTATCTTTTCCTTCTATCATTTCCGACTATTCTTTTGTGTTGCCACCGTTTACGACCAATTCACCTAAAAATACGCCATGCGCAACGGGAAAGAAAACGGCGCCCCAAAATAGCCCGCACGTGGTGGTGTTGTTGAACTGCGCGGCGGTATTTGTAACATTGACCCACAAATTTATCGTCTGCATCGGTTGTTGACCCTGTTTTCTTCCCAATGCTTGTTTTCTTTTATCCCTGCCCGAATGGCAACGGGGTGTCCCGTTAGAAGGCGAGCGTGCTGGATGAGACGGAACGGAATCGACAAAAATAGTGAAAGTAGTCAAAAGTTGAGTTGCTTGCTGCATGTCCTAGTTCACGTGGGTGGATTTTCACAGGCTAATAACTCAGGTCATTGAGACAGTAGCGATTGTATTCTTGGCAAGGGCATGATACCGGGATATACAAAGAGATTTTAGAAACAGTTAGCTTATCTTTTACAGAAGCAGAAGTTTTCCTAGATTTCTAAAACAAAGGTATTTGGATTGTTTAAAGTGTGATTATTGAACCACTTTGGCTTTCTTTTGTCTAGTAAATTTTTCTCCGAAATCCTGTGAAAGATGCTTGCCATCAGTTTAATTAAATACACTATGAGCAAACATTTGAATACACACAAATTTCCTGTCAATATTATGACCAGAAAAAAATTTTGCCACGGGGGTATTATGCTGTTTATTTATGTATTATCAATTATTTAATTTTTGTGTATTTGATCGCTATGGCACAAATATGCCAAAAACTTAAAGCAAAGCAAAATATTTTTATATTCGTTCTGATAACTCATAAATTGTTCATTGAGAATAATAGCATACGTGGTACAGTAGAGACGATTAATACGAAATAGGAATAAATTATTTACTATATTTCGACTGTAATTGAAATACAAATAATTTTCACATTACTTTTTAAATTCATTTTCTCTTATGTATGAAATTCTTTTTTAACTTTTATAAATGCATTAAATGTATTATGTCTTTTTTCCAACTTGTAGCTCAACGATAATTACCTACGTTGCGTAAATTACACGAGTATTCTCTATTCAATTATTATTAATAATGAAAATCCTTTTTCTCATCTAGGCCTTATTAAGCTGTTTTGTTTGCAGTAATACTTCATCTCGGAGCTCTTTCCAATTGACAAGCTTTTAATCTAAACCTATGTAGTCAAAAAAATCTACTGATGCTTCCTGAAATAATTAAATTAAGTCATATAATTCGTTCTTGAAAAAATTAGCTAAAGTTTGTACAACGTGTAACAGAATCTGCATTTTAAAAACTAATTTGACGTAGCTCCTGAGAAAATGTCAGTTCACAAAGAAAATCATTCGAATATTTTCCATAACTCAAATGAAAGACATTAGTTAAATACTCTTTGATTTTTTCTCAATTATGCATTAATTATCTTTTTTAATTACTATACACAAAGTCTCCTTAAATCATAAAAATAAAGAGTGAACAAGATATTGAGAAAACTTTTTTACTGAATTGTATTGATTCAATACGGGACATTGGGAAAACTTCGAGATAAAAGGAAAGTGGAGACAAACGAAGTCGATATATCAAAAGTCAGCTACACACACACACACACACACACACACACACACATATATATATATATATATATATATATATATATGTGTGTGTGTGTGTGTTTGTGTGTGTGTGTGTATAATTAAATGTTCCTGTTTTGTGCAATATGAGTGATGTTATTAAGCTTATTTGTTAAGGCACCACTGAATACTACTCTAAAGAACCAAAAAAATCCTGGTATAGGCATATGTAGACATAAAGGCATAAGGAACTAATCAGAATACGATGCTGTGCTTAGCAGTGCCTATATACGGAAAGTATCTGACACAGTTGTTAGATTGGTTACTGCTGCTACAATGACAAGTTATCAAGATTTAAGTGAGTTTAACTGTGGTGATTTATAGTTAGCGCATAAGAGATGGGACATAGCATCTCCAAGGTAGCAATGAAATTTGGATTTTCCCATATGACCACTTCACAAATGTACCATGAATTTTGGGAATCCGGTAAAACATCAAATCTTCCACATTGCTACAGTCGGAAAAAGATTGTGCATGACCAAGATCAACAATAACTGGGGAGAATCATTAAACATGACAGATGAACAACCCTTCCACAAGTTGCAAGATTTCAATGCTGGGCCATCAATAAGTGTCAGTGTCCAAACCATTCAATGAAACATTATCAATATGGGCTTTTGGACCCAAAGGTCCAACTGTGTACTCTTGATAACTGTATAACATAAAGCTTTACACCTCATCTGGGCTCAAAAAGGCTTACAAATAAGCTCATATTGCACAAAACAGGAACATTTAATTTGAAACCACAAAAACATAACAGTTAAACGTTTAAACATAAAATAGACATTAATTCGTTTTAATTAAAATCATCATAAATCGTCATTGTACTCTCACTCTTCTGCACACACACGCTCTGTTTCAGTATCTCTCAGTGGCACGCGCTTCTTCGCATTGCCATTCATAGCTTGTAAAAGTCTAGTCGTCTAGTCCAGTGGTGCGCAAACTTTTTTCGACTGCGACCCCTTTTGTAGAGAGAAAATTTTTGGCGACTCCTAGAGATAAACGTTCACAAATACGATGTATATTTCGCGCATTTCTTTCGTTTCATCGAATAAAAACATCATCATATTTGACTCATATTATTTTTTATTTATAATTTTTAAGAAAATACTTTTTGTATAACACAAAAATCAGTAAATTGCCTTTTAATGAGATGTATGTGGCTGCAAGATTCTAATTATCTCCTCGATGTTTGGATGTATGTTGCTAATTGCAATTCGCATATCATCTTCAGGGTTTAAACGCGAGCGGTATTTAGTTTTTATTGAAACTAGTTTGCTAAATCCAGTTTCACATAAATACGTTGATTCAAATTGTATTAACACTCTGATGGCATTCTTGCATAAAACGGGATATTGTTTTTCCACGGATAGCCAAACTTTTTGGCAAGGCTGAGTCTTAAATTGATTTCGAAGAGTATAATCACTAATTAGATCTATCAATTGCTCTTTCTCACTAATTTGAAGAGTTGAACTGCATATGTCAAAGGAAAATGGATCACGAATCCAACCAAGATCGTTTTCAGGAAAATCCTCGAATCTTCTCGAAAAATTTTTCTTTAACTTTTCAGTGACGGCGCTTCACTCTTTATATGTACACTGTATATGTAGCATGCAGGGATAATGCATTTCATGAAAATTTGGAGACCCCAAAAAAAACTTCTGGTGACCTCCACAGGGGTCGCGACCCCTAGTTTGCGCACCACTGGTCTAGTCCATAGAGTTGTGTTTTGCTAATGCTGCGTCTTGATATATATATATATATATATATATATATATATATATATATATATATATATATATAATATATATATATATATATATATATATATATATATATATATATATATAGTGTATGTATGTGTGTATGTATGGATGGATATATTCTTGAGAAATGTGACACTCCCGTCCAATACATCTCATAGCATTAATACCGTGGACGCAGATAATGTAACATAGAAATTATTATGGAGAGTGGTAATATGAGATGCATCATTTAGACGAAAAAATAACGAAGACATACAAAAGATTTCGAAAAAAGTATCAAAAATCTGTTGTAGTGCTATTATTCCCTTTATATCTGGATAAAGATTTGTCATAATTATGGTCTGCTGGATTGTGAAAGAGTAAGACAGACCCTAAAATACCCCCATTGCCTTGATCCTTGTTTCCTATGTAATTACACAGGACATAATAATATTAATGTTAATGGAAGTCCGTAGATTTTTCTCGTCTTGAAAATTAATGATGAATCACGATGAGTGGTAGTCTACCATTTACCATAATGGGTAAAGTTTCACAACTGAATCAGTCCCTCCAAAACATCTTTAAGTAATCTTTAAGTAAGGTCTGTTTAATTTTTAAAGTCATACTCAGAAATCCATTTTTTAGTATAATTTACAGTTTTATGTGTTTATAATATGTTGTTGTTTTTAAACGTAGTTAGAGATCAAATGATGCTTGAAAAGCTGCCAACTCCCGTCGTAGGTCTATCGTATTTTAAAGGACTTCGTTGATCGTTTACAAACTTTAGTTACTATCTGACAAAAAAAAAATACACAAATGTTTTGTATAGTGTAGCAATATCGTAAAACATTAGACAAAACATATTTTACCTGTATCAGGGATTCTAAAAAGTGAGAATTGTCTATCCTAATATGATTTATGATTGTATACCATTTCACTAAAAACGTCCGCAAGCATCATGCAGGGTATAATTATATTCCTTGACAGCTTGTATGAATGTCAAATTCGCATACGTACATTCTATGTAAAAGTAGTATAAAAACTAATACAGCTCATTTAATTATTTCCGCCGAGGATAAAACCTGTTACCTAAGCAAAAGTCATGCTAAAAGCACATTTTTAATTCCGGATATAGTCCACATAGACTAAATGTAGCAAAAATTTAATGTATAGACACCCAGTTTGAACAAAGCCAACCCGAAGATTAGTCATTGGTGTAACGCAATAGTTTGTTTGTTTAATAGGAATAAAGTACAATTAACATTTTTAGTAAGGGTAAAAATAGGAAATAAATAAAATCTATAGATAGCACAGAAAAAATAGCACGATAGCAGGAAACTAAACATCAGTGTTCATTTAAAATTCTATTAGATCCATCTTGAGCAAACGTTTGTTGATTTAGTTGTGTGATTAAGAGGATATATATATATATATATATATATATATATATATATATATATATGTGTGTGTGTGTGTGTGTGTGTGTATATGTATATATATGTATATGTATATATATACATACATATATATGTATATATATATATATATATATATGTGTGTGTGTGTGTGTGTGTGTGTGTTTCAAGTTAAGTTTAAAAAAATCAAATTAATGGCAAAATATAATCACATAAAGGGAATAACGTAAATAAATAACGTAAGCAGTCCTGGAATAAACGCCGCACACATGAGAGTTTATCTGATAAGCCGCCCTGGTGTATATACCGCACACAATCGGCGTTAAGCACTGGGTCCCGGTCTCATTAGCCCTTGCGTTACGAAAATTTGGGCGTTATTCTACAAACCAAACGATGCTAATTCTTCATGTTCAGATTTCCGGATGAATCGTTCTTCAAATTTAAAATTTCCTATCAAAATTCAGTGATCTCCGGCCTTCGCACACTATCGTCTAAGTCGAATCCGACGTATTTCTATAGCACTAGGACTCGATACCGGCACTATACATGGGGTCGAAACTGTACGGCACAGTATGAAAAAATTAAATAAATCATGTAATAGAGGCACAAAAAAGGTGTAATTAATAAATATTTGTAGATTGGTACAAGAAAAGTAAAATTATTTAAGATACGCCACTCCGGCACATACGCTTTTAATCTTTTAAACACATATCATCCTCGAATTATCTATATCCGATTACGGTTAATTTTTACCACACATGAACGATATATACCCATACTTTTATCATTTTAATATTGTACCAAATACTGCAGGTAATTTATAAGAAATGAAAGTGTATATTATGAACATTAAAAAGATACATATCGGTGTTACATTGAGCCGTCCCTCTGTGAAAGTAGGTGCAAAAATAATGGAGGAGAGAGGGCTTTTATAAATAACCAAAAACATCAATGCTTTAAAACCATTCATGCATTGAAAAGTAATTTATAATTTTTATACATTCATTTTTTCTTACACGCAAAAGTATCAAAACCGGTAGCCTCCGGCTCAATCGTGTTTGGTTTGACCAAATGGCATAAGATAACAACGACAACAGAATAAAAACCTTGTGGTCATTGGTTTTAGTTCTTCAGTGTTATAAATTAAACTACTGTTAACATTCAAGTAGCATTGAACCTTGGGTGCAATTGGTTTAATCGGATCATATCTGTTAATGGTGATCCTCACTAATAGTTAACTAATTAGAGAAGCAAGTTAAAGTTTCACAGAATTAACAAGCATGATATCGTAATAAATGTGAAAAAGGGTAGTACAATTGGTTTAATAGGATTATATCTGATAATGATGATCCTTATAAATAGTTAAATAATTAGAGAAGCAAGTTAAAGATACACAGAATTAACAAGCATGATATCTTAATGTGAAAAAGTGCAGTGCAATTGGTTTAATCGGATCATATCTGATAATGGTGATCCTCATAAATAGTTAAGTAATAAGAGAAACAAGTTAAAGATTCACAGAATTAACAAGCATGATACCTTAATAAATGTGAAAAAGTGTAGTACAATTGGTTTGATCGGATTATATCTGATAATGATGATTCTAATAAATAGTTAAATAATTAGAGAAACAAGTTAAAGATTCACAGAATTAACAAGCATGATATTTTATAAATGTGAAAAAGTGTAGTACAATTGGTTTGATCGGATCATATCTGATAATGATGATTATAATAAATAGTTAAATAATTAGAGAAACAAGTTAAAGATTCACAGAATTCACAAGCATGATATCTTAATAAATGTGAAAAAGTGTAGTACAATTTGTTTATCGGATCATACCTCATAATGATGATCCTCATAAATAGCTAAGTAATTAGAGAAGCAAGTTAAAGATTCACAGAATTAACAAGTATGATATCTTAATGTGAAAAAGTGCATTGTTTACTCGACTTGAAATTTTTACACAGTATTTCTGTACATTTACAGCTACACAGCCATAATATAGCTGTGTTAGACAATTTAATGCATTTAAAACGTCTATGACTAATCTGCAGCACATATTAAGCAAAATCCTAGAAATGAAGACGGTTATGGGTAAAATATGTTACTCAGTTAAGAAATCTCTTTTTTTAAAAAGCATTAATTTTTCCTTGAAATTACAGATATAATATTTATCATTTCGTGAATACTTTATTAAAAAAGTATTGCGCATTTTTTTACACATTTCATAATTATAGAGCAAGATATAAATCTTATAAAATAAGTTTATCGCTTTTAAAGAATTTTTTTCGTCTTTATTCAACTTTTTAAAAATTACATTATCTATATTTTAACTTATTTTTGTAAAGTTCCATGAGCTCATTATCCAACAGATGAAAGTTTATCTAAAATTACAAGAAGGAAAAAAAATATCCATCAGATTTTTTTTTACTAAGTCTGAAATGTCAACCTGAATGCCACTTTAATTAAACATAAGCTTACATCCATTAAATTTGCGCTTAAAAGTAATATTAGATACAGTAGTTAAAAATGCTTATAATGAATAAAATTTCCCCAGAATTAACGTTGTTACGCTAATTAGTGTAACTGCATGCGTTGGTGCGCTAAAAAACACGTTTCCGATTTCTGTGTCTCAAGTTCTTGAAACTTCACAGCTGAACCGTTGACTCTTCGCTTTTCTCAAGAAATCCCTTCGGAAATTTAGGTCGCTTCGGCTATCTTTTTCGTTTCAGAACACAGTTACAAAAGGGGTAAATTATCTTCTGTTTTTACCTCTGAAATTATTACCATTTTAAGAATATTTTTTTAAACTCTTCAATTTTTTAAACAGACCTATATACCAAACGCACTACTATTTTCTAGAAAGTAAACATATTAATCATAGAAGAAGAAATTAAGAAAATCTAACGTTCTGATTAAGAATATATTAAAAAAATATGAAGCAACCAAATCTTTTGGAAAAGAACAAGGATTTTGCAATAGGTAAAAGGGTATGGTTTTTGCTTTGACAAACGTTCATTTTATTTTAAACAAATTCGAGTTAATTATTAGGAAGATATTTGCTCATTCTTTTTATAAAATTGTGATGATTAAAAAGACTAATTTTCATCATACTGAGATAGATTTGGTTCGGTTTGGAGTTTCTAAGATCTACTGTCTTGCACACGAGGACTAATGAGACTGGGACCTACTTCATAATGCCGATTTCAAACGGTTACAAATATCCATGCCACTGTGGGATTCGAACCCACGAACTCCAGTACCGACGATCAGCGCCCTAACCAATCGGCCAGCATTCAGCCATACTGAGATAAAAGAAAATTCTATAACAGAGGTGACCAATTTCTTGATAGTCCAAGCCATTTTTCAAAATTTTAAATTTTTCCCTAGCCGCAATTAAATATGTATTTAAAAAGTATGCAAAAAAGGTATTAAACATTTTTTTACAGAAATTATATTTATTCAATGTCATTTGGAAGTTCTTCGTTCTTTAATTTTTCAAGGAAATTTTTGAATTGTCGGCGATTTTTTGCATTGGTGCGAATGTAATTTACAATGTGTTACACTGTTTTCATAACATCAGGATATTTTAAATATTTTGTAACGAGATGTTCTCGGTGAATTATGCAGTGAATCGGTATTCTTAATGTGTAATTCATAATGTGTAATTTGAGAATCATCTCTTAAAAGCCCAATAAGACAGATTTTTTTACCCAGCACTGCCGGAGCTCCATCAGTTGTAATAATTTTTTAAAATATAATAACACAAAAATGAAAAGGGAACTCGGGTACATATATCGAGAGCCACAAATAATCCTTCAAAGAGCCGCATGTGGCTCGCAAGACGGAGGTTGACCACACCTGTTCTATAAGCGTATTCGTGGTAACTTATAATAGAAGCTTCAAAGAAAATATTTTGATACATGATCTTTGAAAAATCCAGTTTTTTGATTGGTGTATTCAGGATTTTATAAGATTCAAATTTTATCATAATCAGGAAAAAATATATCTATTATTATAGCTAAATAATGTTGATTAAAATGAATAGGTATAAGCCATAGTGAATTACCTTAGTCACAGGTAAATCGATGAAAGAAAATGGAACATTTCTTTTAAAAACTTTGTAATTAAATTTGTGGTTTGATTTGGAGAGCAACAATTTCGCTGCACTAGAACTAATGAGACCAAGACCTACTGCTTGAAGGCTATTTTGAATGGTTACGAACATCCTTGCTATTCGTGGTATTCGAACCCATGAACTCCAGTACCGTACAGCAGCGACCTGCCATTCGGGAAACGGGGGTTGATTACCTACTATGAGATGACAGTGGGGTTGAAACAGTATACTTCATTTTGTAGAAGGTATTATACGACGGATTGCATTTTCTTATTTCATTTTCATTCCGTAAGAAAAGAGTGTTTTGTGATGATATGCGAAATAAGAGTGTGGATAAATCTAAATATACTTTGGTTTATAACTTGCATGCAGTGCGAAATGAAATAGAAATCGGAACCTTGGTTCGTGTTTGAAACTCGGGGCTAAGAATGCTAATAATTAATACAGTTAGTGTGTTGCATAAAACTTGTGAAACAGGAATGAAATATAGATGCTACAACAGTCTACCAAATTTTACCTATTAATTTCTCTCTTGAGTATCTTTTCATCGATGCGTATATCGGGCATAATTACAGCAAAAAAAAAATGTTATTCCATACCATTTAAATTTTTGCCTTACATTTTTGGAAAACAAGGGCAAGTTATAGATGAGTTTATAAAGTAATTATTTGATGTTTCTCAACACTTTCTTTCGAAACAGTATTAGTGTGAATCTCATTTCATGAATTTTCGACAATACAACATTTCCAATGAAGAACAGGCATTGTAATTAATAAATGGCAATGCTAAATGATTTCTAAGCGGTATTAAAAACAAGAACCGTTACTTTAAATTTGGTTTGCCATACGTCTTTCGTATCCTAAAGCTCCTCTTTTTTGAATATTAGCTTTTATTTTATATTTACTTATATTACTTAGCATTATATTAATTTGTTGCAATTATTCTGCTAAAGTGTATTTCAACTTCTTCTAAATATCAAGACAAAAATTTATAATAATATGGAAGTTTAAGATAATATATAAATAGTCATGCCAATAACTTAATCAAGAGTTATAATACCTGTTAAGCAAATGTAAAATCAATCGTCATCTTAATTCATTTATGCCTATTAATCCATTGCTGGAACAATTGTCCTTTGGAAATTACATTTAACCTGGCATTTTCTTAAATAATATGATATTATTTCTCAATAACTTAAGTTCCCTTACACTAGAATTGTTCATTTTACACAAACCCATTTAGTAGTAGATAAAAACAATTTCTAAGAGAATGAACTGGATATATTTACAATACAGCTGAATATTCGACCATTTTTTTTTAATTTGTTTCATAAAATCATAAAAATAAATTTTATGTGGTAACAGAAAAAAAATTTTTATCTCTGACATAGGCTGAAGAATTAATCATTAATATTTAATAAAAATATCATCCCCTATGTTGAGGCCTAAAATCTATTTTTCAAACTCTTTATATTTAACTGTATTGATCAAGTATGGTCATCAATGAAAATAAATAAATGGAAAATGGAGGTCGAGAATTTTTAAAAAGTGTCATTATTAACCGCTTCCCTTACATTTTTTTTTAATTGCAAAAAAATCCTCACATTTTTTTTTATTTTTTATTAAATACGAGAAAATTAAACAAAACAAAATATGGAGGTTTTAAGTTGAATTTTTAATTTTTTACAAGTGTAAAACCATTTAGTTTTAATATTAGTTCCTTATCAATTTATCTTGGCAAATGTAAAAATGTTAAATATCAGTCTTTGTATGTTAGTTTTTGAAAAAGGGACAACACAAAGTGATACCTGAATTCTATGCACTAGTATCTGGTATTTTTCCTTACCTCTGGAATTTTTTTGCGGTACCACAGAGTATACTGTCTTGTTGAATTTGATTTTTTTTTTTAAGTAGCAGGAATAAATAAGGAAAATGATAAGGTTAAACAGATGTAGTACTAATGCTGGGTCTTTATGATGTGGCAGAAAAATCGCCATGAGGATTTTTCGCAGTTATTTCTTTACACATTACTAATCCACAACATATATTATACAATAGAGAAAACCCATCAATTTAAAAGAACTGCGAAATACAAAGTAAATCAAAGCTGAATATTTCCTCTCATTTTCTCCAGGCGAAGTAAAACCGTGATAAAACAAATCCTACTGACAAATTCCTCTTTGCCCGAGTTTTCTCGGGATAATAAGTAACTGCAATAGAGAACTAAATCTGGTCTTTTTTCCTTACCTCTGGAATTTTTTTGCGGTACCACAGAGTATACTGTCTTGTTGGATTTGATTTTTTTTTGCAGTAGCAGGAATAACATCTGGAAAATGCCATGAGGTTAACCTGGGAGATGAAGGACTAATGCTGGGTCTTTATGATGTGGCAGAAAACTCGTTACGATGATTTTTAGCAGTTATTCTTCTTTATACACTACTAATCCACAAATGTATACTATACAATAGGGAAAATCAGTCACCACTCCCCAAAAGAACTGCGAAACCTACAAAACTGCCAATCAAAGCTGAATATTTCCTCTTATTTTCTATAGGCTAAGTAAAACCGTGATAAAACAAATCGTACTGACAAATTCTGCTTCGCCCGAGTTTTCTCGGGATAATAATTAACTGCAATATATAGAGAACTAAATCTGGTCTTTTTTCCTACCTCTGGAATTTGTTTATGATACCACAAAGTATACTGTCTTGTTGGATTTGATTTTTTTGCAGTAGCAGGAATACCATCTGGAAAATTCCATGAGGTTAACCTGGGAGATGAAGGACTAATGCTGGGTCTTTATGATGTGGCAGAAAACTCGTCACGATGATTTTTCGCAGTTATCCTTCTTTATACATTAAAAATCCTCAAACGTATACTATACAATAGGGAAAACCCGTTACAACTCCCCCCCAAAAGAACTGCGAAACCTACAAAACTGCCGATCAAACATGAATATTTCCTCTCATTTTCTCCAGGCTAAGTAAAACCGTGATAAAATATATCGTACTGACAAATTCTGCTTCGCCCGAGTTTTCTCGGGATAATAAGTAACTGCAATATATAAAGAACTAAATCTGGTCTTTTCCCCTACCTCTGGAATTTTTTAAGGGACCACAGAGTATACTGTCTTGTTGGATTTGATTTTTTTTTCAGTAGCAGGAATAACATCTGGAAAATGCCATGAGGTTAACCTGGGAGATGAAGGACTAATGCTGGGTCTTTA
>CM063504.1:85115623-85263123 GCA_032207245.1 Pardosa pseudoannulata
CTGAAATATCTTTTATTGAAACTAAAGTTTGAACACTTTTATAGCTCGATTTTGGGTTTTGTGCAGTAAATCGAAGCAACATAATCTTAATCTTAATGAAATAAATAATTTATTTTTCTAGTGTTCTTAAATTTTTTTTCACTTTGAAGTAGAGAAATATTCTTTGTAAAAGTTATGTTTTATTTTATCATCCTACAAACTTATCTTCGTAACAGCTGCTACATAATCATGCTGACCTAATACGGCACTGTACTCTTTAAATATATTTTTTAAAATTTCATCTACTATTTTATTCATCTAAACGTATCAACTCTCGTCTATAAAATAGAGATGAGCTATTTCATAGTATGTCATTTATCATACACCATGAAACTCTAGTCTTAATAATTTTGGTAAACTCCTCTGCAAATGCAATCATTAATTTCGAGCCATAATTTTTCTTTCATTCTATTGGAGATAATCCTATCAGAAATATTTCAAAATCACCACTTCTGTTTAGGTTACACGATTCATTGCAAATTGGCATGCGGGTGCCTTTTCAATAAAGCAATAAATCAGGCGTGTTTGATTAAGTATCAGATTGGACGAGTTTTGGTTTTCTCTCCGTCTCTCCCTACAACTGCGATTAACACAGTTCTCATTAACACTGTAACAGAAAAAAAGCGCACAGAAAATAGAATAATTCACATTTAATTATGTGACGCATGCAGGAAATCAATTAAATCAAACTTCAGGTGAGAATGGATTTTTCCACATTGTCAACTCTTATGAAAGTAGGTGGTGTTTCTGGAATACTTAATTCTGTTGATGTTTAGAATAGATCAGCGGTTCTTAACCTTTTCAGGAACACTTGAAATTTTACATTTTTTTTTTCAGCAGAAGCACTGGTATCAAGACTATTATTATTATTTTAATTTTCTTTTTTAATTTTTATACTGCAAGCATTTCTACATATTTTGATTGCCATCGTAACAAATAACATAAAAATGGAAAAACTCGTATTCGATGACGTAACACATGCAGTAAATAAGTTAAATCCAGGGGTGAGAAGGGATTTTTCCATATTTCTGACACAAATCAAAAAGGTGGGTCCTCCATAGCGCTTAGTTATGTTTATGTTTAGAATAGATCTGTGGTTCTTTATCTTTTCAATATTCGAAGCACTTAATATTTTACAAGATTTGACATAAAGCGACAAGCAATAGTCCTTTGAATGGTAAATTTTTAATATATATATATATATATATATATATATATATATATGTGTGTGTGTGTGTGTGTGTGTGTGTGTGTGATTTTCCTTGGCCTATGATGAGTCAACGAACCAATGATGTCTTAGTAATATCTTTATTGCACAGTTGAAGAGTCAACAATCAAACATGGAGGTGAATGGCTAGCGTCCACACTGTAACAAAGAATCTACATTCGGACAAAGTTCATGCAGCAACCCTTTCTGAAGACCCTCTCTTTTTATCATTACGTGCACTTTTATATGGAATTATTAGTGATTCATGCACCTGTATTTAAGAATACGCTGCGTTTTCTGCCCTTAAACTCTTAAATTATTAATTTTATGTATATATATATATTTAAATATATAATACTTGTTTGCAACTGTTACTATATATATATATATATATATATATATATATATATATATATATATAGTAACAATTACAAACACGTATGCATGCATATATGCGTGTGTGTAGTTTGTATAATAAGTATATATATATAGTATAAGTACAAAAATGTTTGCATTTGACACCACTACTTTGATATATATAAAATGAATCAAAAGCTATGTTGAATTAAACTAAATTCAGCGTTAAAATTTAAACTTTAAATTTTCTTCTCAGATTTTTCAATTTTTGGATTATACGCAAACAAACTATTCCTAATGTGCTTTCAAACTATTCCTAATAGTTTCATGGGAAATGGCTTCATGTGTATTGATGTGAGAACGTTAACGTAGTTGTGGCATGGCCATATGAGATTCCGTGGTAGTCATTCACTTTATGAAACTCTAGAACAAAAAGTGAATTTACGCTGTAAAATAAGAGTCTTTTAGAAGAATTTTGGAGAAATTAACAGTTTCTTTGAGATTGCTGCAGATTATAAACTTCGCTTGTCCATGATGGTTCCTACCCCACATGTCTATCAGTTATGACTGAACCATTAGATTCCTTCTTTCAAGAGAAATGGTGAACTATAATATAGATATGATTCCTAAAATGTTGCTGCAAACTTTAATCACACCATTGCATCAACTTCAAAACCATTTTCATTCCCTTTAACACGACTTGTCAGTTCATTAAATATATATACAGGGTGTCCCAAAACGACCGCATAAACTCTGCACAGCTAGATTCCTCGTTGGGAGTACATAAAAACTGCCCAAAGAAGCGTTCCTGTACGATCCATAGTTTACGAGAAAAATACGAAAAACAAAGTATGACGTCACTGCCGGTGCAAGAAAAAAACACTTTATTGGACATATCAACAACAGTATTTGCATATCTTTCCAGACGATAATGTTTAAAACATATAGCGTCATGCATGTAGGCGCGCCATGGAATGACGTTAAACCGCCGTTGAACTGGTATTTAAAAGGCTGCATCTTGCAGCTACCGGTAGTCTTCGTATGGTGGCCATGTATTCCGTTCGTGACTACTGCGACATGTACCTGATGTACGGCCGATGTAATGGAAATGTCTTACGAACTGTTAGGGAGTATGCCCGTGCATATACTGCTGTTGATATGTTCAATAAAGTGTTTTTTCTTGCACCGGCAGTGACGTCATACTTTGTTTTTCGTATTTTTCTCGTAAACTATGGATCGTGCAGGTACGCTTCTTTGAGCAGTTTTTATGTACACGCAACGAGGAATCTAGCTGTGCAGAGTTTTGGGACACCCTGTATATTGACTTAATATTTTATGAATTTAAGTATGCATCAAATTACCTACAGTATTACTATTTAAATTCAATAAAACCGTTTATCTATTTCATAAAACAGATAATCTTCAATGATGTAGTCAAATAAATATTTTTTGTCTTAGTAATAAATAATTTTTAAATTGTGTTGAATCTGCACCATATTGTTTTTGTCAAAGTAGATTGAAAAATATATTTAATTTTTCCTCCTTAACTGAGAAAAATCTTACATATAATATCCTTGAAAAGAATAATCATACTAATAATAGTATTTATTAATTTAGAAAAGGTAGCAGTACTTAAAATTTTTAATATCTAAAAAATGGCATATATCTAAAAAAGAGCATTTGGACTAGATGAGACAGTCTCAAACGACTGCGGCACACTTCAAAACATCCACGTCTATAAAAAAAAGCCTCGAAATAAGGAAGAGGCTTGGGCTATGGCACTTCATTTATCACCACATCGATCCTTAATAATATCAGATAAGAGGCCTTATCTGGAAATTGCATATTTTTGTTGGCTGAGTATCTCTTATTTATAGTACCCGAATTCAAGAGCCCGAGGGCAGCAGGAAAATTGCACTTGTTGAAGAAAATATTGATGGAAAGCTTGATGAATGATCTACAACCGTGACTGTGATAAAATATGTCCAAAGATCAGCACTCCTTCTCTTCAGCATGGTTTCAAGAGAGATAAATGATACATGAAATGACTGATTTGTGGTTTCATTTTCAGCTTTCATATTTCAAAGTATATTACAAATACTTCTGACTGATAAGTAACCCAAAAAACACCGATTAAACTGGTCACTAAGATTTTGGATGTTCTTCAATTAAAACAGTAAAAAGCATCGTTCTGTTTAAAGCACTTAATTTTTTTTCTGAAATTATAGATCTGCTGATTTATAATAAATATCAGGATTATAATTGATCCAACGTTTATATTATTAGCTTCCATGTTTATTCCAGTATAAATCAGAAGGAATTTATGAAATAACTTGCGTTTTTAACTTACTCTGAAGGATCTTTCATTAGACATACTAATATTTTTAAAATCAACAATTCATGTTTTTCATAAGTATTGCATTGGTTGAATGCGATGTTAGAAAATCTGAATAAATGATTTTATTTTTAATTATGCTTTCTTAAAGTTTCTTCAATTAGTACTTAAACTGCATCTGTAATGACTAACTTGACCAGACGTCCCGTTTTGAACGGGACTGTCCCTTTTTAGAATTACGAGTCCCGGTGTCCCCGAAATGGACTGTGGGACGCAAAATTGTCCCGTTTTCGGAAACCGAGCGAAAAATCTCTGGATGTATTAATTGAAAAGCAATATATTGACTGTAATAAAGATATTGAAGTTTTTGACGAATTTTCATTAATTTCTTATTACATTACATCGCAAAAAATAACGGAATGGAATAATTTAAATGTTCCCACGGAAACCCGTTTGGTGGAAGTATTCAAACACTTTCGCACCAACAATCTTCAGCATAAAAACTTTTCTATTGTAATTGAATATATTTTATGTTTGCCTGCTACAAATGCTCCAGTAGAAAGAGTATTTTCTATTATGAACAAATTGTGGACATCTTAGAAAACCCTGTTACAAATTTCAGTTTTAAAGGCGATGTTGATAATTAAGGTGAATATAAAAAAGTTTCATTCTTACTTGAAATCATCACCAGCTATATTAAAACAAATTTGTTCTTCTGATAAATATAAGTATAACTAAACATTTTGGGTACCTATATTTTGTGATTCGTAACTTTTAAGCTAACTAACTTTTTCTGAATAAATAACTTTAAAAAAGTATTGTTTTTTTCATTGACTACCTATGATTTGACCTAAATAAACCAATGTCCCATTTTAAGTCAAAAAATAAATAGTCACGTTTGTAATGACTATTATTTCAGCATAATCTCTAAAACGAAAGTATAGAATATTCTTTTGCTAATAAATTGCACAATGCAGGAAATGCTGCTACTGCTGTTCCTCTAATATTTTTAACGTTAGGTTTTAAAACATTCTTTATTGTAATGTTGAGTTGTTTAAAAAAGTCTTCAATCTCAGAAACAATCCTATTTTTGTTTAAAGCTTTAGCAAATTTTGTCTGTAAACACTATTTCTATTATTTATTTTCAAGTGATGGTTTTATTTGTTTTCATGTCCGGTACCACAATATCAAACTATCCTATTTTATTTGTTTAGAGAGCTGCACCAATTCGAATATGCTTCACCTAATTTATGTTATGAAATATTAATTTTTTATCAGAAAAAGTTTCATATTTTATATTTTTCCTGATTCAATATTGAAAATGATACTTTATATGTATACATACATGCACATATAAATATGTGTCTGTGAGTTTGTTTGTGTAACCATTAAATCTACTCTATACCAATCACATAGTAGATATAGTCCATATTTTTAAGTTTCAAGGGCTTGTATAGCAACATAGCAACGTAACTTTACTGTCTGCAAGGCAAATCACAAGAGCTATCAAAACTCCTTTATTTTTTTTCTTAAACACGGAACATGGACTTGGTTTGGAGCTCTACGGTATACTGTTGCTACACATGGGCCATTGAGACGAGAACCTACTGCTTAACGCCAATTCCTAATGACTACGAACATCCATGCTAGAAGTGGGATTCGAACCCTCCAAATTCAGTCCCGAGGAGCAGCGCCCTGCCCATTTCTCTAATTTTAGCGTTGAGTATTGTAAAATAATGTGTTAATTTTGCATGAGAATGAGTGTGAAAAGGTGATTCTACTGTGTATTGTAAAAAAAATAAACTTGGCACTTAAAAATAAACAAAAACAAGACATAAAGATATCCGTTATCCTCTGTTTTTCCTAGACAATTATTGGCAGATGGTTTAAAAAAGAGAAAGACAGGGCACTAGAAAAATAGAAGGTTAGATGATAGAATTTTAAGGGAGTCAAGAAACTTTAAGGGTTTTATATACTACATACACACACATACATATATGTATATATATATATATATATATGTATGTATGTATGTATATATATATATATATATATATATATATATATGTGTGTGTGTGTATATGTATATATATATATATATATATATATATATATATATATATATATATATATATGTGTGTGTGTGTGTATATGTATATATATATATATATATATATATATATATATATATATATATATATATATATATATATATATGGGGGTGTCAAGTCTAAAAAAGGGGTAGTTGGAAATTACATGAGTTATAAGCGATTTTAAGAAGGAAACTCTTTTATAATAAAATAAATGAAAAAGATCCACGCTCGCGTAAGCTTTTGGGATCATCCGGTCAAGCAGAAGCATTTTGGAATTTTGATGAGTTTGCAAACAGATAAGAGTCAGTTAGAGCGTGGACATGGAACTGTGAACACACTGTACGCGTGTCTTCGACGAAAAAATGAAAATGGCGCTAGTTTTGCTTTAAATGAAACGATGATTTAATAAACTTATTATTACAAGAAAGACTGTTTTCCATTCGCCTTAACACTGGATTACGATATATATATTGTATATATATATATATATATATATATATATATATATATATTATATATATATATATATATATATATATATATATATTGTGTATATGTGTACTTACACATCTATGTGTATGTACAAGGATGGAGCAATTCTATTCAATTATGAAAGAAAAAAATCTGGACACACTAAGTACATTGCAGAGAAACAGTTCAGACACCTAACATAAGCAAATTTGTGCAATTATGTGGTATACGAACTCGGTTACATAAATATCAGGCTTTACAACACACCTTAACATGAAAAGAATGAAATGAAACGATTTCGTCACGGATACATGTTTGAAATGCTTGTAATCGCATGCTTAACTCGCGGTTATTTTATTACATCACCAGGATTATCAAACATTAATCATGCAACAAAAAAAAATCTAAACTTCATATAGCAAATGTCTAACACTGTAGTAGACAGTCTTTTAATCGGAGTCGCCAGCAAATACCGGCGACACCAAGTTTGCCCGTTTAATTCCCCCACGGCAGCCTCGAATGACCGAAACAAACTCGCTTGATTCTTATCTACCGTGTGAAATCAATCAAAGTCGGGTTAAAAGAGGTGTCACTTCGCCAGTGTTGCATCACATTTATAATGTCACAGACTCTGGGTATTGCATCATATATCACAGACGTGTTAAAAGTGTCTTTTTGGTCTACCTATTTGTAGATATATTAATGACCATGGAGTAAAGTCAGTGGGACGTGGAATGTGTGATTCGTTTCGAGTATTAAGAAATTGCGAATTTTAATCTCTTATCTGGAATATGTAAAATATGGAGCTGTTTCTTTATAAGTTCTCATTTTAATCACTTTATATTGCTACTTTGGTTTTACCAAGAGATTACTATTATTCAAACGTAGTGAATTAAAGACAGAAATGTTCTTTAAATTATTGGGATCAATCACAGCTGGATTTTCTATTATATATCCACATAAGGATTCCAATATTGGCGTGAATGTTCCACAGCAAACTTTAAATTTATTGAACTCTAACTACAACACACCACTTCGCACAATTTTGGTGGTCGTCAAACATCCGCTAACTTACCTATATGCTCCCTATATGCTCACTTATTAATAAACTCAATACCTACAGTAAACTTCCGACTTTCCAAGAGACGTTATAATTTATTAAATCAATTGATTTACCAGTTTGGCATTTAGCTGACAGTGCATATCTGGGGAAAATTTGGCTGGAAATTCCATACTTCTATCTGAAGGAATTGTCAAAAATAAGCAACGAGAGAGAAAAAAGTTTCGAACATCTCCTTTTGAACATAAATTCATGCCAGACCTTTCACTTGGCTTGAATTAGGAAGTAAGAAGTAATATTATTGTTAAACCCCGCTTGAGCATCTAAAGAGGGTGATCACTGGACCCAATGTAGACTCCCTAAGTTTTTGCCCGATTGTCAGGAGTAATTGCTGCCTTGGCAATAAGGGCAAGAAGTACCTTGCATCTTCTCTTAAATTACAGGCTATTAAACTAATTTTGTTAAGTTTTAAATGAAATAGCTTATTTGATTTACTTATTTACTTTTGTAACCTATCCATTTTTGGACCCATCGCTGAGCTACACACCGAATTGGATAGCATCTTTACAACATTGAAGGGTTATTAAGACTTTGTGGGACAATCATGATGCTCTTTGAGAGGAAGTCTACCTTTGCATTTCTTTCAATACCGTAGTCTCATTGCAAAAAAGTAGATCGTAGCTCTCCAAACCAAACCAATACCGTAGTAGTTTTATACCCACTAATACCGTAATGGTTTTATACCAGGAAAAGTTCCCATGTGCTGAACGACTCTCTACAATCGTAATTTTTTTAGAAGTACACTAGTTGCTGTTAGCAATAATTTGCAAAGTGCTTTGCTATCAGAAACAATAATCATTTTTAAAGAATTTGTTATTGAATGCAATGTCATGATTATTTAAACCTTACGTTCGAAACTTGAGCTGTAATTTCCCATTGCATTAAAATATGGCTACTACACGACACTTTCCCAAGGATATCAGTTCTCTGTCAAACATCAAATCACTGGTAGTGTGAAAGATCAATTGTAGTTTTGATGGACACTGCAAAAAAGCAAACTATAATATAAAATACAGTGAATATTTATGTATGTCGTTAAAAATTAAGTAAGTTATACTGGAAAAAATGAAAACTGGTGTCCATATATTGTATAATATCGAA
This sequence comes from Pardosa pseudoannulata, assembly GCA_032207245.1. NCBI lineage: Eukaryota > Metazoa > Arthropoda > Arachnida > Araneae > Lycosidae > Pardosa > Pardosa pseudoannulata. The sequence continues at coordinate 85,124,347 of CM063504.1, forward strand.
TATTTAAGAATTGTATAACTATAAATTGAAAAAAAGGGGGAAAGTGTAAAATGTTAAATAAGAATAAGTTAATGTAACGAATTTGTAAATATGGATCTACTTGCATAAAATAATGTAAAAAAATGTAATGTTACTGTAAATATTAGAAAAGTATATTGATTTTTTTCATGTGTGTATTGAAAGATGATACATATTGCAGTTACGCAGAAGGTTGTAATTATTTATTTATACAGTGGACTCAGTTTGGGACACAGCGATTTCGATAGCAATAACCGACTGATAACAATAAACGATATGCAAAATTTAAAAAAAATGTACCCCCCTTTAATTCACGCGTATTAAATTTCAAAATAAAATTTAAAAACTCACCTTATATTTATGTACTGTATATTATACTTTAAAACATAAGAATTGTATACATAATTAAAAAATTGATCAGTTGTTGACTGTCTACAATTTTTTCTAAGAAGCTCATTGATAAATTGTTCGTAATCATAATGTTTTTTAAAGTCATCGGAGCGGTGTTGTACTCTACGTTTCAACACTTTCAATGAATTTCTCATTTCAGCACTTGTAGGAGGTGTCTCGATATGAAGACATGCTTCATCTGACTCATCAGTTCCATCAGTTCCAACATTCGTCTGTTTTCCTATGAAAGTCTAGCAGACTTCAGACTCTGTTAATGTGGACTCTACTGGAATGTTTTGATCTACTTCCACCCATGACTCGAACTCTACAGGGGTCATATACGAATTACTCTACTGGACTCTACTGGAACGTTTTTATGTACTTCCACCCATGACTCGAACTCTTCAGAGGTCATATACGAATTATTTTCTATCATTCCTTGAGATTTCTGGTCTTTTTTTTTAGGCGAAGCAGTTTCTGATTGTTTGAGAAGAAACTGGATTCCAATGAGGTTCGAAAACCGATAACATTAACCAATGTAACGATCACATAAACGATAATTTTAACATACAAATGAATGGAGAAAATTGGGACCAACTAATTTCGATAATAATAAGCGATTGATAACATTAACCGCGATCACATTAAGCGGAGTTCATTGTATGTTTCTATTTTATTTTTAAATAGTTTTTTTATAAATACGGGGTTGGATCTATTTTCCTGGGTCATTCCCCGAGCTGGGTTTTGTTAGACAGTGGAAGCCGATTTTCAATCCCACCTTGGAATTTTCATCCATAAACTCTCTATAGAGGCTGAATGTAGGATGAGAGTAAGTAATATAGAAGAAATTAGAATTTCTAAACAAAGATATGAGTCTGAAAAATCGTAATGAGGAAAAGTTTTAATTAAAACTTCACACTGGCAAGTAGCCTTAAAGGAGAAAGTTCTGACACGGCGTTGGATAAATGCTTACTTTAATTCCGTTTATTTCATAAAGAATGTTGAAAGGTTACGAACTAAGATAAGAATGTTAATACCACAGTCTAGAGAAAGTGTTTTCATTAAGCGCGTCTTTAATGGCGCTGGAAAATCCCTAAACAATTAAAGACATACTTAAGGAAACACAGGCATGCGTTTGTTCAGTTTAATGGGCGCTTAACATAACGCATTTGTTCCGTTGCATTTGGGATTATACGAGAAAATTTGTTTGTGTCTGGTATGTTTTCGATCTTTCTCTCTTTAATAAATAATTATATCTTTTATAAATAAAAAATAAAATTTTGTCTTAATCGAAATTTTTTTACAAAAGTCTTTTTAATGTAGTATTTGATGATTAAAACTGTCATCTATTAATTCATTTTTATTTGTAAATGAATAGAAATACTTAACAATTTTATACAATAAATTATTTATCGTATTCCTCAAAACATTTTGTTACCGTGATTCTCAATCCCTGTGCTGCAACTAGAGTTGTGAGCAGTGGAAAAAACCCGGTTTAAACCCGGAAAAAAACCAGGTTTTTTGGGAAGGGAATTTTGAAAATTTCCAAAACATGGGAATTTTGAAGTATTTTCAGGTCGCAAATTCCTACGACACAATAAGAACCACCTTTTTTGTCTGTCTTTGTTGTAGACCTCAAAAGTTGATATTTTCACAAAATTTAACTATTACATGCTATGAAAAAAAATTGAATAATTGAGATTAACTAACTATATTTGGCAAGGTATCATGTTTAGCATGAAAGTGAGTATATTTTTCCTTTGAGAAATATCCAAAATTTTTAGTATTTCATAAATATTAGGCAATAATCTGTAGTGTCACACAACCCATAAATCATTATTTGTCTTAGGTAACATCTCTCTCTCTCTCTCTCTCTCTATATATATATATATATATATATATATATATATATATATATATATATATATATATATATATATATATATATATATGCAAACAGTGTCATTTGATTACACCTTTAAATGATATATGCATTACACAAATAATAAACTGTTATTTTAAATTTAAAGATATTTATTTTATATTATAAAAGGAGAGGAAAAAGTTTATTATAAAGCAATTTACATAGTAAATGATAATAAAAAATAATGTATATAATTATATTAGCAATTAAAATTGAAGCAACCAGTTATGTGTTTCATAAGACTAACAGGGATTTAAGATTAATTACTTAAGTACTACTATAAAATCATTCAAATACTTATTGCTATTGTTTCTTGAATATATAAAAAAGCCAAACGTAAAAAAATATCTTAGAAATAATATGCTAGTTCTTAAATAGTCACTGTTGAAAATATAAATTTAAACATTGTTAAAATGATTTCTTCCCAAAATTCCAGGTTTATTACCCAAAATTCACGGGTTTATTCCCACCTCTTCAAAATTCCGGGTGTTTTTTTTTTTTACATCTCTAGCTGCAGCACACTAGTAAGCAACGAGAGGTTTTCAAGTGCGTCAGGATTTTTAATAAATAATTAAAAACACTTGGTGTTGTATCATTAGTATAAAATTTTATATTTTTAATAATAGACTCAAGACTGGAGTTGGTGTTGCATGAGCCCCTGTTTTTTTTTTTGGGGGGGGCGGCCGAAGAAGGACACCCCGAGAGAGGGTGAGCAAGCCCTGTTCCAGGGAGGTTCAATAGGAGGGGAAGAGGGATGCCACCCCCACCCGCTGCGGAGGAGGCCATTTTTCCCGTGGAGGCGAAAGCTTGACCGAGGGGGGGGGATTCCACCCCGGCCCTCGCGAAGAGGAGTGGGGAGATGCATGGTCGGAAGGACGGAGAACGGACATTCTTTTGGAAAGAGCTGGGACCGAGAGAGGTGCTTTCCGCTTGGCACAATTTTTTTTTTCCTCAGTCTTATTTCAGCCATATTTTTGAGTAAGATTTTGAGTGTACATATGTTTTAACAAATCTTCTTAGTAATAAATGTATTAGTCAAGAATTTTGTCGCTGCAGTGCTTAATTGTAGGCAATATAGACTTTAATCGAACCCAAGATACGTGCTCCAGTAATAATAGGTGAGCAGGTACGGAAACGGGGCGTGCAGACATCAGAAAGTGCAGCCGGGGACGCACGAGACGCGACAATATTTATCCTGCACCATTTTCATTATTCACTTCTTTCACTATATAATAGTATCACTCCTTCTCTGTCCCTGCAAGTAGGAGTTATGCTTTCTTTTCCCATTGTGAGTGTTTCTTTCAACGCGACAATCAGGCGTTGACCACCAAAATCTTTGAATACGAATTTTTGTCTTGGAGCACACCATGCATTTTTATAGTCAGTAATTTAGTTTGAGAAATTCATTGCATGTTGCAGTTCAAAATAGGTGGGGTTGTAAAACTCTTGAATTTATCTTTTCTAAATAAGTAAAAATTCTAAAATAACAGTGAAGGAAAGCAAAAAAAAAATCATCTGTAATGAAGGGCAAGAGAATTAGAGTAAATCAACAAAATAAAATACGCCTTTTAACGTTCTGGGGTTAATTACATAACTTCCGTTATTTTATAAAGTGATTTACTAAACAAAGGCTCGTTTTACATAAATATTCGACATTTGTTTATCCAATTTTGAGACTCCAATCTTATTTCGTCGCTAACAGCGTTACAGTTTGATAAAGCATTTAACCTTTATGTCACGTAAATAATATTATTATTAGTCGATACATTTGTTCTTTTTAAATAATCTGGTAAAAATCTTGGCACATTTCCGCTAGCCAGTGCAAAGATAAATCACCATATATAACACGTTTACCTCTTTGGATTATATTTAAGTTAGTAAAGAAAATTAAATTAAAATTATTCGGATTTTGTTGAACTGTTTTACTTTCGAAATTGCTTATATTAAACTATTAGTGTAATATAATCTAAAAAGAAATTTGAATTTTGTAATAACTATTCCTTTGAAAATCTTAATTACCCAGACCAAAGGTTTGGCGAAAAGCGACTAGTTTGCTGTAAATTATAGCAAATTGAATAATTACACATAGAATTGGGTACCAAAAACTTGAGGCATCTGAGGTCTATTTTTGGGTCTGCATATACAAAACTTGTGAGTCATTAAGACAGTGGCGTAGCCAGCATAACTAGACTCCGTATTATAATACCTTTTTGGTGCCCCCTTCCCACGTAAATATATGTTGGTATAAACAACATAGCGCCCCTCTGTATCCGGGGCATGAGAGTCGTCTTGTTTCCCATTTCCTCAAGCCACTGAAAGAATACTCTAAAAACGATTGGCCTTCTTTTCTACACACACATTCATGGACTAAATGACTAATGTAATCATGATCGTTCCTGTGGATGGTTAGATTACATCATTTAGAATACAGTACTTAGACAGTCCAACGTATAACACCAGAAAGCGTTCTATAATTTAAAAAAAAATCTTTAACAATTTCCTTTTTCTTTCATACAGATTTTTCAGCAGTCGAGAATGTTTCATTATCAGACAAATGCACAAATGTATTTTAGCAAGAAATATTCACTTGGTTATTCTTTTATTCGTCAGTAATCCAAAGAAATAAAATTGAAATCCCATGTGCATTTGGATCAATATCTGAACTATTCATTCGGGATCCGAAATTCTCTTTTTCTACAAATTTCACTAAACTTTTCACCAAAAAAATAAAGTTCCTTTGATTTTATCTTAAGATGTTTTCTTAGGTAGTCTTTTATTCGGTTTTAAACAGTCAACGAAAAAAATTTCATGTCTAAAGGATGTATTTATATCAAAAACTTTACTAATCTAGCAGGTCAGAAATACACATTTATCTATGAATTTAACTGAAATTTCCACCAATCAGTTGCGTTTACTATTATGTGCATCTATATTATATTCTGCATTCGTGCTTCAGGTTTCAAAATCAGAAACATATACGCCCAATTTAAAAAAAGAGGGGAAAAGCTATCCTTATATCAATGGGTTGAGTATGCTAATGTTTTCTATTTATCCTTTAGCCTTTTTAATGGAAAACATATCATTCTAAACTTTCATAGCATTAATTTGGAGCAATCTTAACGCTGTGCCCAAGGACAGAAGCCCCCCTTGTCCTCCCATAGCTATGCCTCTGCATCAAGATGATCTATAAAACTTCCACAGAAATGTACTCTCGTCTCTAAATGAGAGCCATCATTTATTGTCGGCCGCTAGCAACTCATTGATAAGGAAACAGAGCAAAAGAACGAATGGGGTACATGTACTCAGAAGTCGGAATTCGCCGTTCTCTTTTTCTTCCTTCCATTCGTTCTTGCATCTGCATCTTGGATCATTAAGAACTTCCGTTGGATGTGACTCTGAGTCATCCGCAGCACTGCGCACGCCCGTTTCATAAGCTCTGACACTTGCCGCCTCCCGAGGAATTTGCGGGAATCACAACAACACGGGCACATGCCATCGCATTAATGTGGCGTTTCAAAATTCGCGCGGCGTTGCCAAACCTCGGCTTTACAGTGTGGTATTATGCTCTGGCTTTCACGGAACGTGAGCGAATAAATAGAAAGCGAATTAATCTGTACAATGCGTCATATATTGGCAGCTTATTGGAATAAGCGGGGCAATAATAGCCTTTTCTATGTCTTTGACCTATAAGAAGGCTTTACGATATGTTGTTTATGGGATATCCCATCTGCTTGGAAAGTAATATTCTTTTAAAATTTTTAATAGCATATATGTATTCTGGGGTTTGCAATAGAATGCATTCAACCACCTCACTTTTATACTGAACCCTCCAGCTTATTTATAATGTTAAAATAATAAAAAGCGTTCATTCAACGTTCATTTTGTTTATTTATGTAAATACACCTTATTTTATTTCGAAGTTCCACTCCATCGAAGTCCTTAAACAAATTGGTCCATAAGAGACGATCTTTCGCCAAAAAATATAGGATGTCATAAAATTATAAAACCTATGCAACAATTCCAACTTTTTTCAGAAAAAAACATAAAATGCAATGTTATTATTTGTTTATTTGTTTATCTGGATCTTCAGATGTTCCGCATAAGAGAATTTGACGATAGAGCACATCTTGTACCTTCAATGACGAAGATCCTATACGTAAAAATCTGAGTTTTACGAAATTTAATGACACTCAGTCACTGAGAACATATTGTTCCAACCAGATTGTCAAAGAAAAGTCGGAAAGAAACTCGTAAACGTAATTTTCCTTGTAAACTTTACTTCTTCATAAATTTTTCTATGGCACTTTAATAGTTTATTAATCCCTCATTCATCTTCATAAAAACGTTCAGCATTTGGATCTATAAGCTCACGTTTTAATACAGCGTTGTTAATTTTAAAGAACACATTAGCTAACTTAAATACCATGAGTTTTTTTCCATAATTCTCCCTTTTTTCTTAATTCAAAGGCCGCACCGCTTCTAACTATTAGGTATACATTTTTTTAGATATCCAACGCCGTAATCCTCTCTTTAATGTTCAAGAGGTACTAGCTTCAAATCTTATAAATGCAAATAATCTCCTAATGTCTGATATAAAGTAAGAACTTGGCTCTAAACTGGAAGAATACATGCAGACATAATATGATAAATTTACACTATTAGCTTTAGCTGGTTGGTTGAACACAGGGAATAATGAAAATAATATAAAAATACATTGCTTATTGTAATTTATTTTCTTAGAAAATTGCTACTGTATAATCGGATGTTGAACTGAATTAGCAATTAAATATACGAAATCTAAATACAGAAACCTTTCTCTCTAATTATAATTTCAAATTAAAAATTAAAAAAAACATCACTCGGAAATAATCCTGTGTTTTGCATATAATTCCAATTAATTCTAAACACAATTAAAATCTTGCACTCTGCATTTCATTATAAATGTATTCCAAAGAAACACTATTGCGACAAGCGAATGCTTAAAAGTGCCAATAATTAACCTAGATCAGAATAATTATCAAACAATCTACATTTCATTTACGATCAAAGAGCACTTGCTAGATGGTAAATTCATTCATAACTAATGCCTATAATTCATGAAACATGACTAACAAAGTTGTCTTACTTCTTTATAATTACATGTAAAGGTTAAATATTTTACTTTTTGCCGATAAAAATCATTTTCACAAAATTCTAGATCCTTTCTAATGATATTTCCGCACTAAAGTGTCAAGTTAATAATACGAGAATGGAAAAAAAATGTGTACCAATTTCCAGTAAATAAATAAATAAAGTGAAAGGAATTTAAGATTAGTTCTCTGACACACCTTTGCTTCATAATTAATTTTGCAGTTGAATGATCGACAACTCCGAACCTTGTATGATCAGTGATCCATTTCAATTGCTTTAAATACTTCAAATCATGTAAGGCATTCTAAACTGTTCTTAAAAGGAAAAGATATGCATATTAGAACAAATTCCTTTTCTTTTGTTACAATGGGGATACTGCAGAATTTCGAAATTTAAGCATAATTGTCCCAGGACACCGTAAAAAATATCTAGAGACTTGTAAGATATTTCAATAAATAGGATTCAGTTTGCGAAATGCAGCTGTTAATTTATTATTACGGATTTTTTTATGTTAAAGTAGACTTAGTTCACTCATCACCTGGGACAAATTCCTTTTCTTTTGTTACAATGGGGATACTGCAGAATTTCGAAATTTAAGCATAATTGTCCCAGGAGACAGTAAAAAATATCTAGAGACCTGTAAGATATTTCAATAAATAGGATTCAGTTTGCTAAATGGAGCTGTTAATTTATTATTACGGATTTTTTTATGTTAAAGTAGACTTAGTTCACTCATCACCTGGGACAAATTCCTTTTCCTTTGCTTTCAATGGAGATACTGCAGAATTTCGAAATTTAGGCATAATTGTCCCAGGACACAGTAAAAAATATCTAGAGACCTGTAAGATATTTCAATAAATAGGATTCAGTTTGCTAAATGGAGCTGTTAATTTATTATTACGGATTTTTTATGTTAAAGTAGACTTAGTTCACTCATCACCTGGGACAAATTCCTTTTCTTTTGTTACAATGGGGATACTGCAGAATTTCGAAATTTAAGCATAATTGTCCCAGGAGACAGTAAAAAATATCTAGAGACCTGTAAGATATTTCAATAAATAGGATTCAGTTTGCTAAATGGAGCTGTTAATTTATTATTACGGATTTTTTATGTTAAAGTAGACTTAGTTCACTCATCACCTGGGACAAATTCCTTTTCTTTTGTTACAATGGAGATACTGCAGAATTTCGAAATTTAAGCATAATTGTCCCAGGACACCGTAAAAAATATCTAGAGACTTGTAAGATATTTCAATAAATAGGATTCAGTTTGCGAAATGCAGCTGTTAATTTATTATTACGGATTTTTTTATGTTAAAGTAGACTTAGTTCACTCATCACCTGGGACAAATTCCTTTTCCTTTGCTTTCAATGGAGATACTGCAGAATTTCGAAATTTAGGCATAATTGTCCCAGGACACAGTAAAAAATATCTAGAGACTTGTAAGATATTTCAATAAATAGGATTCAGTTTGCGAAATGTAGCTGTTAATTTATTATTACGGATTTTTTATGTTAAAGTAGACTTAGTTCACTCATCACCTGGGACAAATTCCTTTTCCTTTGCTTTCAATGGAGATACTGCAGAATTTCGAAATTTAAGCATAATTGTCCCAGGACACAGTAAAAAACATCTAGAGACCTGTAAGATATTTCAATAAATAGGATTCAGTTTGCGAAATGCAGCTGTTAATGTATTATTACGGATTTTTTATGTTAAAGTAGACTTAGTTCACTCATCACCTGGGACAAATTCCTTTTCCTTTGCTTTCAATGGAGATACTGCAGAATTTCGAAATTTAAGCATAATTGTCCCAGGACACAGTAAAAAACATCTAGAGACTTGTAAGATATTTCAATAAATAGGATTCAGTTTGCGAAATGCAGCTGTTAATGTATTATTACGGATTTTTTATGTTAAAGTAGACTTAGTTCACTCATCACCTGGGACAAATTCCTTTTCCTTTGCTTTCAATGGAGATACTGCAGAATTTCGAAATTTAAGCATAATTGTCCCAGGACACAGTAAAAAACATCTAGAGACCTGTAAGATATTTCAATAAATAGGATTCAGTTTGCGAAATGCAGCTGTTAATTTATTATTACAGATTTTTTATGTTAAAGTAGACTTAGTTTACTCATAATATCTATACGAAGCTATTTAAAAACTTCAAAATAAATAAAACTCATAATTATTTATTCTCATAAGCGCATTATTACCATCGCTTTTGTAACATTTCTTTGATTTTATCATACATAATTCTTAAGCAAAAATAAATAAATAAATAACGTATGTTTTTTCTTTCAGTATATATTTGAGCTTTTGTTCTTTGAATGTCTATCAAAACACATACTTATTTTTTTTAATAGAAAACAATCTAGACAAGTAATGTAGCTTTTTTAACCCTTTAAAGGTCACCAAAATAAATTCATGGGAATTTAATGTAATTTGTGTATAAATGTTATCTATAAGCCTTGTATATGTAAAATATATAATTTTTTTTTACAGATACTTTATTTGAGGTGATTATTTGTTTGTACAGATACTTTTATTTGAGGTCATAAGTAAGATAAATTGAATCTGACTTCTCAAGTACGGAAAGTTTAAATACATATATTTCAATAGAAAAAGAAATAAATAAGTTAAACGTAGAACTATCATCTGTTATATTTAAAATATCAAAAATATAATATGTATAAAATGTATAATATATATATATATATATATATATATATATATATATATATATATATATATACATTCATATATATACACATATATATATATATATACATATATATATATATATACATATATATATACATATACATACATATACATATATATATATATATATATATATATATACATATATACATATATATATACATATATATATATATATATATATATATATATATATATATATATATATACATATACATTCATATATATACATATATATATATATACATATATATATACATATATATATATATATATATATATATATATATATATATATATATATATATACATATACATATATATATATATATATATATATATATATATATATATATATATATATATATATATAATCGAAAACTCATCCATGGCTCCAAAAATTTTTTTTTAATTGTAAAAGCCCTTGATTCTACATCATTGGCTTCCACATATCACAGACGTATGAGATTGGAGCCGTAAATAATTATAAAAAGATAAAGTAAAGTAATCCAAAAAGTAAAGTTAAATAAAAGATGTTTAATAGGTGGTTTTGCTACGAAACCACTGTCCGTTAAAGGGTTAAACAAATCAAATGAAAAACACCGCATTAATATATTGCCGCATAAGCTTAGCTAACTAGCTAAGCTGCCGAATGGTCAAAGCACGCGATCCAGACCCGGAGGTTGTGGGTTCGATGCTTGAAGTGGCAGTTTATCCAAAGTACGGATTTTTAATTTAAAAATGTTATTTATTGTTTCCTTGTGTTCTTGAATATTCTAGATCTTTCTTTAATATGTAAATTAGTTATTTCTCGAATATTCTGTTCGGGTATAAAAGCTGATACCCACTAGTTGTAGGCAACTTCCCACTCTTGTAAAGTTGCGAGTTGCTACTTAGCTTTAATAAATTCTTCTGTTAAGTTAAACGGTGTGTTCATTCGAATCTTCGTGACAATATGTTTGTAATACTTAAAAATCATTATTCCTGCTTAACAGCATCATATTTTAAAAAGCTGAAACATATGTCATAAAATTTGTCATGACATAATTATATTCAACCTCAGACTGATCGTCATGCCTGAAAACTCAATGCAGACTGAATAACATAGTATAATAAAATTTTTCCTTTTGTACATAATCTCTTTTATCCAGACAAAAATAAGAGTATAACTTTATAGTAAAAATAAGGCTGAAGGAAAGTCACTAGTAAGCGAGTGGTGTAATCTTGTAATCTATAAACAGGAGTATATTTGAAAGTATGTTTTTTAATATTTTTACCACAAAATCATAAAGCAAAAGCTAACAAAAATATTTTTATATAAATATTAGATCAAAACGCCTGTAATACTTTAAGAAAATTGTTTTCAATTGTTTTCGTTTCACATGAATAAACAAAGAGAGGAAATTAATATTCTGTATTTGATGATATTACATTGGATTCCGCTTAATGTGATCAGTTTGGAACACCGGGATTTTGATAACAATAACCGATTGATAACAATAAACAATGTGCAAAATTAGATAAATTTTCCCCCCTCACCTTTAACCCTCCGAGTGGAACACACCGAGGAAAAAAAGTCTTCAAAAATACGCTGAAGTTTTATTGTGTCAGTGACCAAAGTGTTCTATGATTTTTTACTTCACCCTTTGTCGACTAGATTGGAATACGGGAAACCCACCCTCGTTATTTTCGCTTTTCTTCCGGTTATAAATAGATATACAAATAGACATGATATACTGTTAATTTTCAATACAAATAAAGCTCGTCGTGTCTCGAAATCATCCCATAAAAAACAATGGATTCTAAAAGTACAAATAAAAATATTCTTTAAGAGAATGATTTATATTTTTTTACGAAAGTCATCCAAGATATTTAAGTGGTGCAATTAGAGATACATCTGTTACTACAAACGAAATACTTCGAAATAAAGATTTACAAAGCCATGAAAAGCTATCAGCGTCATTGTGCCTCAGGGAGTAGGGGTGCTTCCCTCAATAAATGTCAGTAAAAGAGGGCAGTTCCTAAACAATCAACCTGACCCTCGTACCTCAAAACTCCATAGAGGAAAACACTGGCATAAATGTACAACACATCCATTTTCGGAACGTTTTTGGAGGTCGAAAATTGTACGTGACAACCGCTTTGAAGACATCATCGGTTTGACGGAATTGTACGTGCGAACCGCTTAGAGGGTTAATTACCATGTACTATATTTCAAAATAAAGGGAAAAAACTCACCTTATATTTATGTAATATATATATTACTCCTTAATACATAAGAATTGTATACATAATAAAAGAAATTGATCAATTGTTGACTGTTTACAGTTTTTTAAGCAGCCCATTGATAAATTGTTCGTAATCATAATGTATTTTAAAATCATCGAAGCGGGGTTGTACTCCACATTTCAACACTTTCAATGCATTTCTTATTTCAGCACTTGTAGGAGGTGGCTCAATATCAAAAGATTCTCCATCTGACTCATTAGTTCCATCAACCTGTCATAATGATTTAAAATTTCGATCTTTTGTTTTAATGTTAAATCATTTCCTTTTTTGGCTTCCATATCGACAAGCTGGATGCAAGCGAGCAAGGCATAAAATGTGAATACGCTCCTTCTCAGTTCCAATAAGAATGTGTTGCCTTCTGCTTATCTGGCAACCACTGACCACCAGCAGGGTGTGCGTATTTCTGAAAAATTCCAGGAACGTGTAATTTCCCACTCCTTTGTTCATTCCCCATTTCCCTAGGTGGAAGAGGGAGAATTCTCAGAAATTCAAATAACAGTGAATTGAGAGAAAAGAACGGGTTCTTGAATACATTGTGAATAATCCTTTGCCAGTTAAAATGAGGTTCGAAAACTGATAATATTAATCGATGTAATGATCACATAAAGCGATACTTTTAACATGCAAATGAATGGAGAAAATAGAGAAAAAGTGATTTCGATAACAATAAGCGAATGATAACATTAACCTCGATCACATTAAGCGGAATTCACTGTATATGTTACTGTGAATGCCCGAAATTGGAGAATGTCGACATTCACCGGTGAATGTCGACATACACCAAATACCTCGGTGAAAGACAGAATATTTGATTATATTCTTACATATTCGGACTATCACCGGTGTATGTCGACAATCCGCCTGCATTGATGGTGAATGTTGAAAAAAATAATTTTGTTACGTTTTTAAATCATACTTTATTATTAAAACATATATTGATATATGTTAAAATAGCACTTATCATGAAGGAATACTCCAATGTCTCTGCATCCATTCCAAAGGAAAATATAGAAGAGCTTCAACCTATTACGCCTTCTATCAAGCCATGACTAAACATCAGAAGTTTATTTCTATTAAAAAAGCGGCCGCAAAAGATAATCTTCTAATGCATGCAACTAAAATGTTACGAAAATCAAAAAGAAAATTTCCTCCTGCTCAAATGGATGACACTGTGTGAATACAAGTCCCTGATGTCGACCGTGGTACAGATGCCCGAAATGTATTGGTGGTTGTTGGAATAGAAGATTCCTATTTTGATAAATAAGTAAAAAAAACATGGTACGCTCAAACAGCTTTATACCCGTAATCAGTTTATATTTTGTAAAGAAAAGTTATTCTCCATAGATGAGATTTCTTCTCAAGAAATGTCGCTCTGAGAGAAGTCGCTGAAGCTAATTCGAGATGTGGATGGCATGTCTATAAACGTTGTCACTGCAAAAAGAAATGTTTAGTTACTAAATGCCATTAATAAATGTAAGGGACTCTTGTGCAATTCAAATTGCTATAATAGTATAAATTGGTGCAACAAATAAGATAATATAACGTCAATCACATAATTAAGTTAATTATTGGTATTATTTTCTGTTCTAAGAGTATTCGGTTTGTTTTATGTTCAACAGTTACATGTGCTATTACTATAAATTTGACTGTATTATGAAGAAGAAAATATAAATATCCGACATGTTCAACATTCACCATTAGTGCATGGTGAATGTCGACATTTACCAGTGTAAGTCAGAAATAAGGGTATTTAGCAAATATTTCGGACATACACCAAACGACTACGTGAATGTTGACATTCACCGGTGAAAGTCGACATTCTCCAGATTTCGGTCTTTCACAGTAACATATATACCAAAAAGTTCTAGCAGGAGAAATGAGGAATTAAATCCTCAAGAAATTTATTTTTTATAACAATCAGGTGACTTTTAGAATTGAATCTTTTTGGAATTGATTTAACCAAGTTTTCTGTTATAAAACTGGGTATAGAGTACAATTCTTGATTATGTGGATATATGAGCTCGTTTTTCATAGAAATATACATTGATAAAAATGAGTTTCTCACAAATGTTCAATAGTTAAAAGGTCAGGTGACCGATGGAGAAATTTCATTTTTCAAACTTTGATACACTATTTGTCACACTAGAAGGCATTTATGTTTTAAAATTATCAATACAAAGGTGATGATTTATAACGCTATAAATGTTGACTAAATTACTGACCGTGAAGCACTTTTACAGTCCCAAACCAGCACGTTCCTCCTCTTTGTTGCTCTATCTGTAGTAAATTTCTTGACAATGTTTCAATTTCTTCATACGATTCGGCTATTATTCGGCCACAAAATATTAAATTTATTTCCATCTAAACAAATAACACTTTTTCAGAACTATTTTCTTTCATTTACAAATAGCTTAGTCAATAATAATTGTAACTTTAGACTGTTTTCGCTGATAAAGGATGTTCACCTCAACACATAACCATGAAAACCTTGCTTCATGCATGTATTTCATACTGTATTTATAGATAATGATGTTTCTATAATTCTCAGCTCTACTTCAAGATTAGAATTTTGGAAAAAATCTAATTACAAAAATACGAGATCGATCACTTTTTAGCACCATTCTGTAATCATTAAACTTATGTTGATCTTAATCTTCTCATTATTATAGTCAAAGTGCAATTTTTCGATTTTTGGAAATTTTAAGAATTTATTTTCTTAGAGAAATATTATTTTCCTATCTTATACGATCTATTTTCCATATGTGCATTTTTCTTCCATTTTATCTTCCATTTCCATTTATCTTCCAGATTTACCGTTCACATATAAAATCGCACCAAAATATTCTATATACCCCTCAAGATCAGTTACATCAACAATTATAGAAAATATGATCAGCGAATTTAAAATAAAAAAAATTACATTTCTTTCGTTGTACGAATAATTTTTGAACTCTCCGAAAACGCCTCGATTTGTTAATTTTCTTTTACTAAAAGTATACGATTTTACTACAATTAAATTTTTCTTTCATGCAGAAGTCTTCAGAAAAAAGTGATCTATCGGCAATTTTGAAACTAAAAACTGTTAGTATTCTCACAAAATAATTTTTTATTGCGAAACTGCATCTGTTCGAGTACTTTCTACACTACCTTGGTTTTATTTATTTATTTATTTATTTACAGTTTAATTTGGCACAATAAACTCTTTAGAACACTACACAGAAAACTATTACAGAACATTGTTCTATCAATTGAATGAAGTTACTTGCGTCTCATACCACTGAGCAATACTGTTAAATGTTATTGAAGCCTCAAGATAATTTCGTATGATCCCATGCCTTTGAAAAATCTTACCGGAAAGTCCTGAAATAGTCCTCAGGAAACAGGATTAAATATTTCGTACTAATAATCACTACATTCTACATTCACTGCAGATGTGGATTTTATAATTTTTAACAAAAAAATTACGTTATTTCGTCAAAAATTAAAAGATTTTCTACTGAATGTTTAAAACGATGTAAAATAATACTATAGAAAGGGTATGTTGTTACTTTTATAGTTAAAATAAAAATTAAATCATTAAATCATTTTGTGATTGCGTTATTCCACGATTACAACATATCGTAATAGTGCTATTAGTTCGGTTTCACAGAGTTACAACAAACACGATCACAAATTTCAGATTTAACCCTGGGTACATTCTTACTTTTATGATTAATATATAAATTAAATCATCTATTTTATTTTAAAATTTTGTGCTTTTAATATTCATCTGCATGAATTTAAGTAAGATATTTAAGCAGCATTACTTTAAACCAAATATTATTTTGAAAAAGAAAAAATTCTAACGAGGTTTCAATGCTATAAGTTACACCATTTTATTTTAGAATTTCACGAAATGCATTTTGTGATTGCGTTATTCCACGATTACAACCATGTCGTAATAGTGCTATTAGTTTGGTTTCACAGAGTTACAACAAACACGATCATAAATTTCAGATTTAACCCTTTAACGCTGAAGCATCTGAATGCTTACTCCAGCTCACGCAAGGTGAATTTTGAAATCAACAATCTTTCCCTTCATTTATTTATCTCTCTTTTTCATGCAGATGGCTCCAAGTGAATAACCTTAGCGGCCTAAATTTACGAATTTCTATTGGTAGGATTTTCGATTTTACGACTTAGCAGATGGCACCCGTTTATATTTTATTGCTATTTATTGCATTTCAATTCAATTATCTTCCTTTGTCAAGGAGAGGTTATGATGTAAGAACAATTGTTAAGAAAGCGGTTGTTATTTATTTTTGTGAAATAAAGGCACATGTTTCTTGAATATTTTTTTATGAGGTAGAAAAAATAAAAAGTAGCAGTATCATTTTTTCTAGCATAAGTGAAAATTAAATACATTTTGGAGGTAAAATAATGTGAAACTTTTTTAAGCTATTCTACAATATTTTTATCTCCGTATTAAGTGATAGTCAGCAATTATTTAAAAGTAATGGTAGGGGTGAACACATATATAAAAATATTCTTACGTATCTTAAAAAAAGAAGCCTTAACAATTCACAATTAGCCAAAAGATTAAAATAATATACCTTCAGATAATTTTCGCCTGATTTCAACTTTTTTTATACTGAACTGAAAAGGAATATTTTTTAGCCGTTACAAAAATTACATATCTGCAACATTACAAGAAAAATCAAAATTGCTTGATTTATCTAAAAGGTAATGCAATTTTCTTACTTAGTAGTATTACTGTAATATTTATGTATATTTATGTTAGTTTATTTTATTCTTCAGGATTTTCTAAAGGCCCCTCCACACTATGGTACTGGAAGCTTTTACCACCGTCTGGAAGGGGTATGGCTTATAGTGGTCGATGGTGGCATACGATGAAATAGCCTTGGCGGACGATGACTTCCTAGGCGGTTTTTCGCCAAAGATCAAAGGCAACCCGATGCGCAACTAAAGTGAGCAGAGACCTTATGTACGACTCCACGCGCTCGGCTCACTTAGAGGCCCATAGCGTGGATGCAACACGTGAACCATCGTTCAAGGTCACCGTCAGGAAGTGGTGAACAATGGGCCATAGTGTGGACTATAGGCTACATAAAAGATCATAACTGCAAATTAAAGCACAAAATTAGTTGTAAATTACATTTATCTATGAATTTAAGAGTGAATAAAAACAAACGATATTAAAAATCAAATGAACAAATCTACATTTTATGTTATTGGTATAGAGGAATCTCATGTAATTGTTCTCTATTTTAAAATCATATAAAAAAAATGGAAATTTTAAACTGTCATCAGTAATTATCATTACTAAAGAAATAGTTATCTAACCACTGCTAATAAATGTAAGTTATGTGAGTAATAAATACACCTTAACGAGGAATTTTAATTATCCCAAGACAGTTTATTTATTCCTATTCACATTATAATGTTTTTTGACTTTTTTATTTTTGGATTTTTAAGGAAAAACTGTAGAGACGTTGGGAAATTTAAAAAAAAAGTTGTTAGCTTAACTATTCTTTACTTTATGCTTACTCTCTTACTTTATCTCTCTCTTACTTTATTTTTACTTTATGCTATTATGACTCCAATACAGATAAAACAAAACTTTAAAATCATATATATCAGCTTTTCATAACTGCCTCATAAGTTGACTTAAACACTAGTAAAACTAACACACTAAGTAAACAAAATAAAACTATCACACTAAGCTCTTTTTGTTAAATTTTAGCTTTTAAAAGTGAAATTTTTGACACGTTTTTTACTCAGAGGGATGTAGTACTCGTATGCAGTTTAGAGATTCAACATATTCATTATAAAAAGCCTTTTTCGGATTCATGATATAATAAAATATTTTTATTCTTTTAGATTCCTAGAAGTTCTTTAATAACTCTGTAGCCATAAAAAAATAACAGTTTTGTCATTTCAAGTAGTTTATTTTCTATACTAACAAAAAATTATATACCAAATAAAAAAATGAATTTCTCTTATTCACAAAATACCTTTTGAAATAAGTGAACTAAAAACTAATTTTTTATATAAAATTGAAGGAAAACATATTTTACGTTTTAAACCAAAATTTTAGAGGTAGAGATATCTAGCATTTTAGAGAATAAAAAATAAATAAATAAAAATAAAAACCTTTTAAGAAATTTAAAGTTGAAAAATAATTCATTCAGCTTTCTTTCATCACGCTGTAAAAACATATATTGCTCCCATTAATATAATCGAGGTCCATGGAATAAAAATTGAAAACTAGCTTCTAAATTATACAAAAAATTAATCTTTAATTTACAAATTCTTAAAATTATTTTTCTGGTAGGTATACTTTTATATTTCTTAGTGTATATATATATTATAGTTTTCTTATATGTTTTGCTTCAGATAAGAAGCTAGCAAATTTTATACAGTTAGACAATGATAAAGGGAAAAATTATATTCTAAGCAGGGAAAAACTTTTCATTTTATACTGAAAAAATAGTGTTTTAATAAAGACTTTTCAGCTTTAAAGGTACTATATCCCCTTATATAGTAAATAAAACTATTAATAAATAGTTTTACGGAAGGAATTTCAGCTTTGCATTATATTTTAACAATGTAGCTCTTGTATAGATGGATATGGAAAAAAGTGACAGAGTAAAAATCATACGATGTATAAAATTCTTAATTTTAAAAATTCTTTTTAATACTTTAAATATCACCTATGTCTCCCAATGATTTTTTATGCTTGTGTGAATGTTTATTGTATTTTTCACATTTAATTGAACAGGAAAAACATACTGTAAGAGTTTTATTTTGACTGACTGGATTTTTTTTTGTTTTACTGACTTTTATAACATATTTATGATGGCAGGCCTATTCTTTCTCTTCTCGGCAAAAGTACATAGTTTCTGTTGTCACCAAATACATAGTTTGTGTCATTGTAGAGGCCCCTAAGGGATATTTCTGTCATTTTTATTCTTTCAAACAGATTGTTTAACGGATTCGCTTGAAAACTGTTTGACACGGGGAACATGCTGCACAACTTTAATAACAAAACGAGGACACGAGGGATGTTAATATCGACAGTTGGTTAAACAAAAGCCAATGGATAGAGAATGTCAGTTCCGCTTTCATGGCACTTTATAAATGCCACATGTGCTAAAATAAAATACATCAGCACGCGTCAACGCTACGAAGTTGAAACTTTTCTACAAGCGTCGTGAAAATTACCACGTGCCAAAATTGAAGCATATGTACAGCGTCGTACGATTTTCCGCGTAACATTCCACTGCAATTCATGTGTTGTCATAATTTATGCATGTGAAATAAAACAGTGTACAAGTATATGCATTAATTATTGCTAAATCATGCCTACGAAGAGAAGATTTTTAAACATAAAATTCCTTGAAAAAAAAAAAAAAAAAGAGCAATTTTTTCAAACAGGAAGGAGAAAACTGAGGCCGCAATTGAAAAAAAAATACTGAAAGCCTCGCTAAAACAATGTTTGATACAATGATATATCTCTCTGTAACAAAAATAATTGCCATCCTGGAGAAATTGTACGCGATATAATGTTATTGTCCCCTCAATTGAACGATATTCTTTACAGCAATAAACCTCTGTAAAATGATATTTTTCTTACAACCAACTCTGTTTCATATCCCTCTGCAACGATACTTCAGTTTTCAAATCTCGGGAACAATTAATTGTGTGCTTTATACTCTACGAATACTTTGTAGTTAATATCACAACGAAAAATAAAATGGGGCAAAAAAAAATTTCTTTCAATTAATGGGTTTTTCACATATGTTGAACTTTATTTCATACCTGTACTATTTTTTAAGAATGTTAGATGCTTAACATTAACAGTTTTTATTTAACAGCTTAATCGCATGCTTTTAAATTTTTATCACTGTGTCATAAATTAAGCCATAATTTAAGTCTTGTAAACTGAAATCTTCTATTCTATTGAGCCTTTTATTTTAGATTATCGTTATATCGAAGCTGGATATAATGATATAACCCTGTATAACGTTAATATCCTAAATACTGTTGTATAGAGGATTTATTGCATATGATATTTATGTAATATATACTACAATAAGAAGAATAACTATCTACAATTCAGATATTTTTCTAACCACGTTCCACTCAAGTTTAATTATATCGAAATTGGTGGTTTTATTTCGAATTAGAAAACAACTGAGAGGTATGCGAATGTTTTTTTTCGTTAACTATAAAAATCCAATAAAGATAAATTAGATCTCAATTGAGAAAATATCCATTTTAAGGAACAAAGGACCTTTAAAATGATAGATTTTGACTAAAAATATGGAACAATATTTTTCTTCAACAAGTACACTCTGCTTTATTAAACGTAATTTTCTAATAACATGTTTATTTTACTGCAATGAAACCCTCTTTTTATCATATGTACGAATTTTAAACTTTTGAAAATAATATTCTTCAATTCAATGATTTTTGTATTGAATTAGTAATTTCGAAATGTTCAGGTACATTACTTTTATGTATTTCCTACTCAAAATTTTGCATCTTTTCTATCAATGCGTTTATCATTAAATTGGATATGCTTTTGAATATCTCAAAGTACTTTCTCGGGTTACAGAGGATAGATTACAGTAAAATTGCGGAAATAGTTGCTAAAACAATGTACAATTTTTAGTAATTATCTAATATAAATAGTATTTAACTTGAATAAATGTGTATTTCCAGTTTTGTTGTATACGTTCTAAAGATAAAATAAAAATATAAAAACAGTTAGCATGCTGTGCACTAGGAGTATTTATAGGGAATATTGTTAGATGATTCAAATTTTATCAGTCTCGTAATTTAATCAAAAATCATTTTCTGATAGATTTTTATGTCTTGTATATTCTATGTACCAAAATTATATGTTCTCCTTATAAAAATATCATTAAAAATTCCAACGGCCATTGTTCCTTTAATTTCCACTAGTGCCTTTCTCTTTCGGCACAAATTGTAATATTTCATATAATAATTTGGCGGACAGATAGAGAGATTGGGAACAGTGGTGAAATTATTAAAAACGAAGTGTTGCTGGTAATCCTTTGGGATATTGGGAATATTTGTAACATATTTCAACCTCAACATTTAATTAAAAAAAGGAGAATATAAAAGTTTAGTTAGATATTCTCACGATTAAGAAAGCACTTCGAAATCTGAAATTATTCAGTATTCGCTCGCTACATATACCTTCAACAATCTAAATCCATTATATCTTGAACTAAATAAAATATAAGTTGTAATATTATTAAATAGGAGATATATGAGGATTAATATATTGGTCGTGGTTAAGTGCGTGAAGATGAAAAATAATAAATCTGGAATTGCATAAGAAATTTCACATACTTCTTAAAAAACTGTAAACAGTCAACAATTGATCAATGTTCTTACTATGTACACAATTCTTATGTTTTAAAGTGTAATATACAGAACATAAATATAAGGTGAGTTTTTCACTTTATTTTGAAATTTAGGACGTATTAATTAAAGGAGGGTGGTAAATTTATCTAATTTTGCATATCGTTTATTATTATCAATTGGTTATTGTTATCAAATTCACGGTGTCCCAAGCTGATCACATTAAGCGGAGTCCACTGTACTTTAATTCGAAATAAGAATCCAACTATTTCTCCAATCAACAAAGTTAAAATAACATTAATTCTAACGTTAGAATATGCATTATACTTTTGTCCTTAAAGATATGGTAAATAATCATTCATAATTGGATAGGCATAGCTATTAACTATAAACAATTCAAAAAATGTAGCCTAGATAGGAAACAAAGACTGCCTTGTTATTCTTAAACTGCAGTCATTCACAATTATTAATCTATCGTTCAAAAGGTAATTGCTTACATATGCGTATAATAATTCTTTGTTATAATTAATCAATTTCGAGTTATAAGATTGCAAATATATGTTAAACAAATTTCATCAATTTTTTTTAAAAATATTTTCGTTTTGAGCAAGTTATTCTAAGTTCTTAAATACATGATTTCTAATAATTTTCTTTAATTTAAACTTAAATTCAGTTTACATAGTAAACTTTTAGTAAACTTAAGTTTTAGTTTTATCGCTCTTAGTCCTTACCCCTACAGAATGATTTAAATAACCTAAATCAGTTTCTAAATTTCACTTCAGCTACAAGTTTTTGACTGGCAAACACTGGTTTTTTTAATTCAGTTAAATATGCATTTAAGTATATTTAAATATAATTAAATAAACATCCCAATAATTCTTTCATGTATTATTTTATATCTTATTTTAACATCCAAATAAATATTAGCTTAAAAAATCTAAAAAGAGGAACTTGGACAGAGAGTTGAAGAAAAAATTCGCAACATTTGAAATAGAAGACACTCATATCTTTTTTATTGATTTTTTAAAATGATTTTTAAATTTAGTCCTTTAGCATTAGAACTGACCGATATGTCATTTTGACCCAAAAACTATTTTGGAAGAAAAACTGTTTTGTGTCAAAAAGAGCATTTGTGAAAAATGGTTCATTACTAAGCTTTCAATCGTGGAAACAAAATTGTAGATAGTTTTTCTAACTGCAAAATACCGATACGAAGAAAATGTACAAAATGTAAAAAGTTGACGAAACTCTGCTTGAACTGTGTAAGAGTCATTGATTAGTAAGAAACTAAATAATTATCAGAAATTTTCACACTATAATGAGGACTGAAGATACTAATTTAACTTAAATTAAGGCAGTGATAAAAATTAAAATTAAAATTTAAGACTAAATAAGAAGTGGAAGATTCACAAGTTCAGTGAAAGGAAAACACGATATACAACAATCAAGATAAAGTTTAAGTTACACAAAATGTTCAATAAGTTCAATTACACTATCAATACAATTTTTTTATATATTATAATTAAAATAGTTAAATTACAGTAAGTAATAAGCTTAGTAGATGAGATAAACTACTCAGATGGAACGGATCCTGTCCACTGCTAGAAGTAAATCTATTGGTTCCTGAGGTTTGGTTTGGTTTGGAGCGCTACGGTCTACTTTTTGCAACACGAGGGCTAATGAGACCGGAACCTACTGCTTAAAGCCGATTCCGAACGGCTACGAACATCCATGCCATAGTGGGACTCGAACCCACGAACTCCGGTTCCGAAGGCCAGCACCCTAACCATTCGGCCATCGTTCATTGGTTCCTGAGAGCCAATAGAATTTTAGCAGGTCAGAGTATGATCCTCCAAGGGAGCGAGCGATAAGGTCTTTGTATTTTTCTGAATTTATATAGTTTTCGATATTGTAATATCTTATAACTTTTTATCAATTATTATATAACTTTATATCTAAAAAGGAATAAATGTCATTTAGTATAAGTACAGTGTACTTTTTGTATAAGAATACGGTTTACTTTTTTGCCACAGGGGGGATAATGAGACCGGGACTTGCCTATTAAAGCCGATGCCAAACAGATACGAGCCGAACGAAGGCCGAATGGTTAGGGTGCTGGTTTTCGGAACCGGAGTTCGTGGGTTCGAATCCCACTACGGCATGGATGTTCGTAGCCGTTCGGAATCGGCTTTAAACAGTAGGTCCCGGTCTCATTAGTCCTCGTGTTGCAAAAAGTAGACCGTAGCGCTCCAAAACGAAACAAAACCAACCAAACAGCTACGAACATTCATGACTCTGATCACATGACTCCGTCGGTGTTCGAACGAAGTTAGGTACTTGGCTTATATGTCCCGTTACACTATCTCTGTAATTACATCTGTTTTATATAACTATTTGTACAATGTAATATGTACAAGAATGTAATTACAAGCGACAAAAATGATCAGTTACGAAGTTACAAAGAGTTAGAAAAATGTCATCATTGTTTAAACGTAGGCATGAAAATTTATTCGTGTATAACATGCTATAACAACTCTCTAGAAAAAAAGATTTTTTTTTATTTTGTATTCCTTACAGCAATGTAATGACTATTTTAAAAATTCCTCTGCGAAAAAAAGTATGCCTTTATTATTATTTGTTTATTATTTACGCGTGAATTTTTTCAAGATTGTTTAATTCCACTTTACGACTGTGGAGAATGCTCACCTTTTTCTATTTCGACCTCAAAAAGTAAACACCTATAAATCCAGACATTTAACCCTTTCATGTCATGCAACCAACCGTGAGCGGCAGTCATGGTTTTGCAATCACAATAGCTGCTCTTTATTTTAGTGGCATTTTAAATTATTTTATATTGCTGCCTGACATCTGAATGCAGCAACTGTAATAGAACATTTGACTGTATGTTTTCGTTCGAATGGAACCTCGGATCGTGCTCTTTCTCCAAGCAGATGCGAATTATACTTCACGACTGTCTCGTTGTAAATTGATATTTGTCGATTTCATGCTGTGATACCATGTCAACGAAGCAGATGTTTTTAATAATTGCGCCATAATAGCTTAATAAATCTTTCTGTTAAAAAACACGAGGAATAAACACTTTACACATTCACATATACTGACATAAAAAGTGTGGGGATATGTTCTGAAATAATAATAAATGGCATACCAACCATATATCCTATAACATACTATTTATATCTCACAAACAATTTTTTCTATAAATATTAAAAATAGGTTAGAAATGATAAAAATGACATTGAACTTTTTTCCAGCTGACAGAAAGAGCGTCATCAGAAATAATACTGTTTTCCTAATTAGAAGTAATATAGAAGTCATCTAATACAGCATAAAAAGGTTTTCATTCATTTTTATAAGTGTAACACACATTTGAAATTGTAGAAAAATGGTAAAGTTAAAAAAAGTTCTTGCATTATAGCTATACCTTAGATATGAATTAGTCACTACCAAAATTGTTTACTATTTAAATAAATATAAAAAAAATATTTCCCTATTATAAATTATTTCTTCTAGCTTACAAACTCTAGGAGTTCTGGGGTATCCATCGATATACTTTACTACCCGTAAATTAAGATTAACTTAAGTGTGTAAAATTAAAGTTAACTTGAAATGAACAAAACTTTGTATTCAGATTTTTATTATCAATCATACACTGTTTTATCTTGTACAATCTGGTGCCAAAATTGTATGTACTGAACAATTCATTTGTGGGTTATTACTAAGGAAAGGCTAAGTAGTCCTAGAGCTCTTAACAACAAAATTTTTAATTTCTGTTACACAACATAGAAAATTTTATTATATCTTCTGAAATCTTCAATGAAATGTTGCGAATTTTTCGTATTATCATAACATATTTCACTGTTAAACAAACTAGAATTACGAGCTATCATAAAAATTATATATAAATATATATATATATATATATATATATATATATATATATATATATATATATATACATATACATATATATATATGCATACATACATATATATATACATATATATATGCATACATACATATATATGTCTACATATATACCTATATAGATATAAATATATATATATATACTTATATAGATATAAATATATATATATATATACATATATATACATATATATATGTGTAGTAAGACGGACTTCACGATGGGTGGTTGGAGTCATGGCCCATAAAAATGACACCGTTTTAGCTAAAGACCTTTATAAAGTTATTAAGATAACGTTGGAGGACGAGTTCCCACTTCATCATAGGGACAAGACAAACTGAGGGATCAGCTAGGACAATGTTATGTAAACGACCCTTAACACCTGGGTCAACAACTCAATCAAAATCTGTGGGAAAATATGCCTCCGATGCATGCATCTCCTTTTTTGTCTGGAAATTTCCTAAATTGTCCACTATGGGATTGTAGAGTTATAATAAGTCAGACCCCTTCTCTGAGGGCGTAAACTGTAACCCCAATGGTCAATTTCAGTTAGGGGTTAAAAAGGGGAATGCAAAAGGAATTTTTAGCCTTTGACTTAAGTTTTGAAAACACCCGAGTATTTTCCTTGCACACACACATATATATATATATATATATATATATATATATATATATATATATATATATATATATATATATATATATATATATATACATATATATATATATATATATATATATATATATATATATATATATATATATATATACATATATGTACATGTGTGAATAAATATACATAAGTTATTTAGAATTTTATAACATTTCTCCTTAATTAGCATTTTAATTGTAAATTCAATTATTTAGCTTCTTAATAGAAGTAGTTTCAATTATTAAAGAGAGTATTTCTATTGATTTAAGGTATTATAATACTATTCGTACATATCGTAGTAAATAACTTATTGTTTTACTTTAATTTTTATAATTAATAAAATTAAATGTCACTAATGATATGTATTTCTGTTAATACATAGATGTTTTAAATGAAAGCCTTAGAAATTTGAAACTAATAGCTTTATTAGTCAAAAAGAAAAACATTTTTGAAAATTAATTTTTGAAAAGTTTTCCCCAACAAATTCCAGCTGAACTCCACCCTTTTAAAACCTTTTTATTTTTAGGACTTCAGAAAAAATTCCTTGCGTCACCTTATTTTCGTTCTATTTTTTACGTATTTATATCTTTTTTTTTTTGTGGATTAGGTAGCATTTCTTTCCTTTAAAGCTGACTTCAATTAATCAGGTAAATATCTATTTTCTACCTTACAACCTTTCTTTTGTTTGTTTTATAGTCATTAGTTTCAGTGTTTGGTTATTTAAGGTCAGAATGTGAACGAAAAGAAAGCAATAGAGTCGTTCTGCTTCGTTGATACGGAGTTTCATCATTACTAACATTGCTTAAAAAGTCTTCCATATTTGATCTGTATGTGACATGGTTTTCTTCACTTTCACTACACGGCGTAACTGTCAGAGCGTGACAATATGTCTTGTAATTGTGCTGTGCATTAATTAATGATGCAGTGTTGTTTTCAATACGTAACACGTTACACGTTTGAAGTAATCAAAACATACAACTCACTACTAGTGTTTTTCGAGGAGTTGCAAAAGTTGACCTTAGTGCTCTACAAAACAAACCGACCAGCGAACAAATGGTA
This sequence comes from Pardosa pseudoannulata, assembly GCA_032207245.1. Lineage (NCBI taxonomy): Eukaryota > Metazoa > Arthropoda > Arachnida > Araneae > Lycosidae > Pardosa > Pardosa pseudoannulata. Next base: position 85,151,879 of record CM063504.1, read on the forward strand.
TCTTTTTATTCATTTTTTTAGTACGGTAGTTTGACACTAGAAGAAAAAGTACTTTAATTACATATTATTAGCTGCTTTGGGTCCACGATTCGGTCGAGGTATTTATAGTTATCAAATGAAAGGTTACATTTAACAAAAAAAAAGTTAACCATTTATCCACCAGTGTACAAAAATTGGAACACCATGTTTGGGTAATGATTTATAATGCAATAAAGCTATATATCAGGAACGCAACCAGGGTTTTGTCTTTGGATAATATTAACAAACTAAAGCACAAACGTCTCATAAAGCTAAAAAGATTATACTAAACAATAAGAATTAGAAAATGAAGGCGAAATACATTTATAGTTTTAAGAGGGTTGATACTCTGCCCCGGTCTTAGCCATCCAGATTATTTATAGTTTTTTTTTATAAAAAATCATATCCTTTAAATTTATTTAAAACTAGTATAAATGTATTTTCCGAGCGCTTATAAACTATGCTATTTAAAGTATGTAATCAATTACACTTGTTCTATCCTTCAACAAAACAAATAAGAAACTTAGATGAAATTCACTTGAACTTCTTTAAATCCTGCAGAACAGTGGTTGCCAAACTAATGAAGCTTCTGAGGACCGTTTACAAATCCTATTGAGAGAAAGAGCTACCAAAAGAAATTCTGAGAAAGTAAGAACTTTTTTTTATCGAATCATACGTTTGTTTATTGCCTTTAAACATAGATTTCTAAAAAATGTGAAATCGGTTGTAATAAAACTGTATAAAGAAAAAGAAACTTTTATTGAATAATGCATAAGAAAAATTTAAATATCGTTAGTAATAAATTAGATATGTAAAAAGAATTTTATTTTCAGATTTATTAACTGGCACTCTTTTTGATCATCAAAAATTTCTCTAGTACTGGAATTAAAAGTTCAGTGAGGCTCTTCACAAAGATAAGTAGAGCTAACATTGCCTTTACTTTTAGACCAACCTGAAAAAAAATTGGGAACTCATCTTTGATTAAAAGAGGGCAAACGCTTTCAGAATGTGAAGAAAGTGATTTTACAAAGAAACCATTTTGAAGCAATTTTAAGTATAAATCCATGTTATCCAACTTGAACGACACTGTGATCAAACAAAAATTATTCCACGGGCTAATAGTACAGTAGAATCTCGATTATCCGAGCTAATTGGGACCACTAGTACCTAGAATATCGGAAATCTCGGTTAATAGAAATCATGTATAAGAACCATCCGTTCAAGCGAATTTTACTAACTTTTAAAGTAAAAAACAATAGAACGTTCTTTAAATGATAAAATAAACTCATGAGAACTTATGCTTCATAGCTAAAATGATTTCAAAAGGAAATCAAATCTAGTAGTAAATTTTAAAACGTAAAATGGAATTTTTTTAAACTATACTTAGTTAAATATCGAAAGACGCATTTTCAAAAATAACACAAATCTCAAGAAAATATTTTATTTTTAAAATTTAATATACATTAATTTGTTAAATTTGCATTATTTTAAAAAAGTCTGTTACATTTCGTTGCAAAAGTTCAGAATTTCTATCATTGGCAGACCTATCGCGCCATTTTTGAACAACAGGAGATCCATCGGTGTAGCATCGTTTCTTTTCTTTAAATATTTTAGGGCAGCTGTCGGTGCTTAAACACCTTCACTATGACTTATAGTCGTAGAATCCTTAAAGTCCTCATCTTCATTTTCAGCTTCCTTAATTTCCGTTGAAGGATTAACGGCTTAAATGATTTCTTCGTCATTGAGAACTTCAAAATTTGGATATTGATTTTCAACGTCCAGCCACTCGCAAATGTCCTCTTCCAAAACATCCTCACATATTTCAATTCCATTGATGATCTCAAGAAGTTCCCTGTAGGTGTTTTTTCCGTCTGCTGGGATTCACCCTGTCTTCTCTTTTCAACAATTATCTTGATGAATGATTTACGAATTGTAACTGGATTCACTAATTAACATGCCTGGGCAACCATGTTGTGGGGAAGAAGTGCCTGTAACACGGACAATGAACTAAAATGTGTATAAATTTTTCCAAGCTCATTTTGGAAAGGAGAAAAAAAATTAAGACTTCGTTATTGACTAGGTTAACAGAAACCTCGGTTAATTGAAGCTCGGTTAATCGAGGTTCTACTGTATGTCGATCACTGGTTTTGGGATCACTGTGATCCTGTCACTGTGTTTTCTTTTCCAAGAAGTGCGATGTGGAGTATCCAATGCATAGATAAATCTGACTAATAATGGATTTGTAAGCAGGAGTGCATCAGGACTTGAAATTATCAATGTTACAAAGAATGAAATCCTATTAGAGAAATAACATTTTTTTTAGGTTTGTAAATTTTTTGTGGAAATATCGATATAAGTTAACGTAATTAATATAAGTGATGAATTGGAAAAGAAAAAATAAAATAAAATTTTTATTTATAATTTTTTTTTTTTTGCAGAATTCCTTAATTTTAATTTTTTAACTATTTTAATCAAATAATTGCAATGTAAAAAAGATTAGTAAAATAATTAATTGAAATCAAATTTTGACTTCAGGTACATTTTTTATTTCTTATAGTTTAGTATAACAAGTTTGACTTTGTGTTTACGCTTTAGTTTGGTAAGCCCCCTTTCAAGATAAAATCCCGGTTGCGCACCTGGTTCATAGCAATTTTTGCAGCTCGTTAAGATTACCATCTGTATCTTGAAAGATCGTTTTTAAACTTAAGGTTGAAAGTAAATCAGGAAGTTAGTAAGCAGAAAATTTCACAAACTCTTCAGAAAACACTTATTTATAACTGATTTAGATCGTAGAAAACTGTTAATCGTAGAAATCTGTTATGATAAACAACGTTAGATGTTACTACCATTAATGTAAACATATCGTACCTACAGCAGCGGTGCTCTGATGTCTAAGATAACTTCAAACTATCCTGACAACTATTTAGAAGATAAAATCAGCTACCAAAAGTTTTCTGTCGTCAAATTTACTGCAGGAAGATATAAACTATTTTCTAGATTGAAATGACGATAAACTTGTTTACGAAATTATAAGTCTGAAATTGTTTTCTACCGTATGAATAAAAATAGTTTACTGTAACGGTTATATAAGTTCAAAGATAAATAAAAAAATTTTTGAAACCTCAATTTGAAGATTTCCATTCTACAAAGGTAAAGTTTATTATAGAACTAACCTTAAATCAAAAATATTTTTCATATGAAAAACAGTCCTATAACAAGACAAAAATTAATTTGAGCTTTGAGCGTTTTTAAAACTGGAAATATATATATATAACCTTTTTTTTACTTACTATTGTGAAGACCCCTGTAATAGTCGCGTCCGTCTCTGTCGGTGGTCGGCGAACTTTTATTCGGTTCATTGTAAGGCGCCGAACTATAAATGCCGAACAATTGGAAAACGGCAGTAATGGTCCTTTTGACTCACCGACTGTCGGAGTGTCAGATCTGCTGTTTTGTCAGCGCACCGACAGAGAGAAGAAGTTGTTCTGTGTGACCGCGGCGGCTACTCCAAGGACGAAGGTCAACTAGGGGGGGGGGTTGATCTCCCCTGGAACCGAGGTTTCCTGTTTGAAAAGGAAAGACGGGAGGGACTCGGCGGAACTTTCAGATGAGTAGGTTGCCTAATGATCTCCTATCTGGAAGACTTTACACATATTGTTTTCTTTAAATGTTTTTTTTTAATAAATCAACATTGTTAAGTTTGAAATCATTTATGGCTGATTATTTCGTCTCCATACCTGCTCCCTATACGAGACTCACGTGAAGTCATACCCAAATGACTTACAGTCGGAAGTAGAACATCGCAGACCGCTCGGCGAGCTTACAATCTCCATTGTTCAGAACACGAAAGACAGAAATCAGCTTATTGAATGCCTCCTGTTTCAATCCGGTTACAATAGCGTGGCGACGCCGTGTCTAGGATGTTGACAGTTTGGTTGTATAGGCGTCACGAACAATCGGTTGCGGTAATGACCCCGAGGATTGGCTTGAAGAAGCCGGAATCGGGATAGCTAGCGAATGAGAATTCAACTATAAAAACTAGCTGTAACCTTAGCTAGAGTTTCAAGTAACTGGAATCGTAACTGACCAAAAAAAGGTTGGCCGGGCCGTCACTGACCCCCAGGTATAAAAAGCCTAGAATTGGGCGACTCGGGGCTTTTCGACATTTTTTTACGTAGGTGTTTTGACCTCGTGGAGGCTTTCGCGTCTTTTGACCGGAGCCAGTTTTTATTGATTACGTCCGGGAGACTCGTAAATTCCGCTCATATAAAAACGGCAAGGTCTCGGACACCGAACGTGGGATAGATCGGGTTTGCATTGCACCCTGGTAGAGCCTCCTCATTTTGTGATTATTTAATCTTTTTTTTTCGACGTTTGAGACCATTCTTAATTAAAAAAAAATCTTTTAATGAGTATTTCAACATATTAGTTTGGGGAAATTTAACCTGAGGATTGTTACACCAATTATAGATGTGTAAACAATTCCACACTCAATTGTAATTGTTTAAAACCTTTACTTGAAAAGTGGATAAAAATATCGACGTTTGAGTCCATTCTTAGTTTAAAAAATCTTTTTAATTATGAGTATTCCAACACATTAGTTTGAGGAAATTTGACACGAGGATTTTTACACCAAAATTATAGATGTGTAAACAATTCCACACTCAATTGTAATTGTTTAAAACCTTTACTTGGAAAGTGGATAAAAATATCGACGTTTGAGACCATTCTTAGTTTAAAAAATCTTTTTAATTATGAGTATTTCAACACATTAGTTTGGGAAAATTTGACACGGGGATTTTTACACCAAAATTATAGATGTGTAAACAATTCTACACTCGATTGTAATTGTTTAAAACCTTTACTTGGAAAGTGGATAAAAATATCGACGTTTGAGACCATTCTTAGTTTAAAAAATCTTTTTACTTATGAGTATTTCAACACATTAGTTTCGGGAAATTTAACACGAGGATTGTTACACCAAAATTATAGATGTGTAAATAATTCCACACTCAATTGTAGTTGTTTAAAACCTTTACTTGAAAAGTGGATAAAAATATCGACGTTTGAGTCCATTCTTAGTTTAAAAAATCTTTTTAATTATGAGTATTCCAACACATTAGTTTGAGGAAATTTGACACGAGGATTTTTACACCAAAATTATAGATGTGTAAACAATTCCACACTCAATTGTAATTGTTTAAAACCTTTACTTGGAAAGTGGATAAAAATATCGACGTTTGAGACCATTCTTAGTAATCTTTTTAATTATGAGTATTTCAACACATTAGTTTGGGAAAATTTGACACGGGGATTTTTACACCAAAATTATAGATGTGTAAACAATTCTACACTCGATTGTAATTGTTTAAAACCTTTACTTGGAAAGTGGATAAAAATATCGACGTTTGAGACCATTCTTAGTTTAAAAAATCTTTTTAATTATGAGTATTCCAACACATTAGTTTGAGGAAATTTGACACGAGGATTTTTACACCAAAATTATAGATGTGTAAACAATTCCACACTCAATTGTAATTGTTTAAAACCTTTACTTGGAAAGTGGATAAAAATATCGACGTTTGAGACCATTCTTAGTTTAAAAAATCTTTTTAATTATGAGTATTCCAACACATTAGTTTGAGGAAATTTGACACGAGGATTTTTACACCCAAATTATAGATGTATAAACAATTCCACACTCAATTGTAATTGTTTAAAACCTTTACTTGGAAAGTGGATAAAAATATCGACGTTTGAGACCATTCTTAGTTTAAAAAATCTTTTTAATTATGAGTATTTCAACAACACATTTGTTTGGGGAAATTTAACATGAGGATTGTTACACCCAAATTATAGATGTGTAAACAATTCCACACTCAATTATAGTTGTTTAAAAGCTTTACTTGGAAACTGGATAAAAATATCGACGTTTGAGACCATTCTTAGTTTAAAAATTCTTTTTAATTATGAGTATTTCAACAACACATTAGTTTGGGGAAATTTAACCTGAGGATTGTTACACCAAAATTATAGATGTGTAAACAATTCCACACTCAATTGTAGTTGTTTAAAAACCTTTACTTGGAAACTGGATAAAAATATCGACGTTTGAGACCATTCTTAATTAAAAAAAATCTTTTTAATGAATATTTCAACACATTAGTTTGGGGAAATTTAACCTGAGGATTTTTACACCAAAATTATAGATGTGTAAACAATTCCACACTCAATTGTAATTGTTTAAAACCTTTACTTGAAAAGTGGATAAAAATATCGACGTTTGAGACCATTCTTAGTTTAAAAAATCTTTTTAATTATGAGTATTCACAACACATTAGTTTGAGGAAATTTGACACGAGGATTTTTACACCCAAATTATAGATGTATAAACAATTCCAGACTCAATTATAGTTGTTTAAAAGCTTTACTTGGAAACTGGATAAAAATATCGACGTTTGAGACCATTCTTAGTTTAAAAAATTCTTTTTAATTATGAGTATTTCAACAACACATTAGTTTGGGGAAATTTAACATGAGGATTGTTATATCCAAAATTATAGATGTGTAAACAATTCCACACTCAATTGTAGTTGTTTAAAAACCTTTACTTGGAAACTGGATAAAAATATCGACGTTTGAGTCCATTCTTAGTTTAAAAAATCTTTTTAATTATGAGTATTCCAACACATTAGTTTGAGGAAATTTGACACGAGGATTTTTACACCAAAATTATAGATGTGTAAACAATTCCACACTCAATTGTAATTGTTTAAAACCTTTACTTGGAAAGTGGATAAAAATATCGACGTTTGAGACCATTCTTAGTTTAAAAAATCTTTTTTGATGATGAGTTTACCATTTGTGATGAGTTTACCATTTGCTTTTAATTTCTCGTCTTTTGAAATTTCAGGAATAATAACTTATTAATATCTGTTATACGGTATTTATTGTCAGTGCTCTGACATAGAAAATAAAAACACATTTGAAAGCCTGGTGCTATCGGATACGATTGTAATATTCTTACTTCGAATAAGAACTAATGCATTAAATTACATTTTTTACACATTAACTTAAATGTCTGGTAAATGTTAAGAGAATTAACTCATTACCTACCCAGTGTTAAGCTATACGGCGTCCTGAGGACAAGCCGACGCTGTAGTCTTGCTCCACCATCACCCATGTTCAACTTCGGAGCTCCTCCACTCCAGAATTCAGTCTGTCGGGACGTACCATCCTAGCCCAGTGGCTGTCACCACAATCCGAGGGATTAGGGAGGCACCGAATTAATTTCGCTCCAAATTTGGAATATATCTATCCATTAATGGTTCCATTCTAAACCCTTATAAATCTGCCACCATACTGGGAGTATTGAACCAATCCCGCGGGTGCCAACCGCACTTTATTGAAAATTCAAAAGTTACATAATACATGAGTAGTGAAAAACAAGGGAACAATTATTTACAATATTTACAAAGATAGCAAGTTTACACCATACCTTCTATGTTGAGTGAATACAATAGGCAACTTCCCAAGATCCTTCTGAGTCCTTTTCTAGACTTTTCCATGTTGATCAGGTTGACCATCTGTACATGCAAATAGTTCTTTGGGAAGCAGTTCCTTCTCACATCATCATGTAGTTTACAATCGTACACCAGATTATGTACATCACCAAACCGCATCGTCGCACCAACATACTTCACTTCTGCTGAAGAATCTGCTCTGGTAGGTAGGGACAGCACCGTGACCAGTAATCACCATGTTTATGTAGAAGTCGTCCATCCTACAGTTGAGGCTTACTTTTGGAATAAGCTCGTGGACCGGGCGGCCTTTATCACTAATGCTCCATTCATTTCGCCATTGGGTTATTTTACCTTTATGGAGCCACTTTTTAAAGGTATTATATGGAACACCCATATTGATCTCTACTTCGGGTTTTCTAGTCGCCTGCTTTGGCAACAAGTCCAGGTGGTGAGTGTTAACACTAAAATGTTTATTCATAAATTTAAGGCAATGAATATAACTTCTTGACATGCATTTAGTTACTTCCTGAGAGCTGCAGTCAATTTTATTTACCACACAAGGACTAATGAAATCAAGATCTGCGGATTAAGGGGTCTTATATCTTCTAGTAGAGTCTAGATTCACGTTGAAAGTGTATCTGTTTCGACAGACAAGTTTTTAAACACTTAATGATAGAAATATTTGTGAAACGTTTTAGAACTGCTTCAACCTTTATAAACTCATTAGATAATTCTTCTTAATTAATTATAAAGAAAGATGCAGAACAATTAATACATTAGAATTTCTACAGAAAAATTTACTTGTTATGGAACGGCCCGTACGATAACTTAATTTGGAATACGAGCATTAACTCATTTATATAATGAGCTATAAACTGAACCCTATAGAATGAATTAATAATACATAAATCTTTTCCGTATAAGAAGTTCAAAAACTCTTGACAGTTAAAGAAAAGTAGAAGTAAGGATATTATAACTAATTAGTCTTTAAAAATAAACTGTTTAATTATCTCAATAGTATTAATAAATTCTACAGGTAATAAAAATGCATACACATTGGAGAAAAATTTGGCTCATGTAGTAGAATTTTTTTTAATCTGACGGATAGTGACATATATTATATTTAGTAATTCACCAATAAATTACTAAATATAATAAACAGTGATGAGAATAGATTAAATTGAATATTAATAAGGAGATAGTTTTTTCTCCAGGGGTTGGAGATATTACTGGAATTTACTCTGTTTATAGGACGTTGTTCTGAATGCATGTTCCCGTAAGGGCTGAGAAATTTTCCAAAGTACTCGTTGGGAGGGAAAATTTTCTCTCCTGAGGTCTTTTAAAAGTAGAGAGCCCATTTTTTATATATATACTAGGAAAACTGGGACATTCCGAAGAATACAGTAGAGAGCTAAACTCGTTATCAGCTTAATTATTTTATGTTGTTTAAAAAATATCCTTAACCACTGAATTAGAGTTCGCCAACTTAATATTTTACTAACTCATTTATGTCTACTGTCCTTATTTGAGGTCAGTTAAAAAATAGTTTGTGGAATTTTTATGCTTTTTTTTCTAATATAGACACCAGATGTACATTTTCACCAAAAAACAGTAAAGACCACCACAAAAGCTTTTTTTTTCCTTGGTCTTTATTTTGGATAAAAGGTATGTCCAAAATAAAGACCAAGTCAAAAGGTGACTCTAAGCCGGCCAAAGGCCACATCCATACTCGATAGTATATCAAAAAGAATCTCCTCAAGCTAACTATGGTCCACCTTTAAATATCCTTCTTACTTCTTTCCCCCATTTTCTACATATTTTCGAACATTTCAGAAAGAAATCGTGTGGAGGAAATTGACTATTTTTACGCCCTAAATTTTTTGACAAAAAATGAGTTTTTTTGCATTATTTCGAAAATGCCGTATGTTCGAAAGTAAATAGCTCAAATATATATCAGATAGATAACAACACTGTAAACGGTCCCCGAAATTTTAGCTATCAGCAATTATATATAATTTTATTATTGCATATAATCAACATTTTATGTCTTTTTGAGAGTCGCATATGAATTTGTATTTCGACAGGTACATTACTTTAAACCAAGAGTAATAGCTAAATCAGTTATTAAACTTCACTTTAGAGTACTATGGTGTGATACAGATTAAAATATATTCTAAGAATATTCTAAAATATAGCCTATGTTGTTTAAAATTACAGCCTGTTCACTAATGAGGACAGGCTGTAATTTTCAAAGTTATTCGAATTTCATATTTCTTTTACTTAGGATTCCATGATAAATTAGGTTTAGGACAAGAATAGACAAACTTTTTCATCCGCGGGACCAAAAATCAAAAGAAAATAAGTTTGGTGGGCCAAGATAATTTTTTCTAAAATTTTAAAAACAATATATAAGTACCTAACGGTTTAAATACTTAATGAGATGAATGAAATTGCGATTTCATTTTTAAAAGTTCCTTATACTGAGGTTCGAAGTGAGATGTACTGATTTTAAGGAACGATGCTAAATGCTCATCTGTCAGTCTACTGCTGAAATTATTTTTTCTAAGGTTCAAAGTTGAAAGCACTTGTTCATATATAAGAAGCAAATATACCGCTGATCTTCTGATCGTGTGATAATAAATTTGGGATATAATATTTAAGCAAAGTAGAAAAGGAGATGGATATATAATGTATAAATATATATTTCTTTTAATTTGCCTCGGACCGGCAACTTGAAATTCTATCCGTGGGCCGGAAAAAAACTTTCGGCGGGCCGTAGTTTGCCCATCCCTGGTTTAGGATATTACATGTATTGTTGAGTCCTAGATTGATATTAGCAATAGCTGAGATGAAGTGAAAGTATTTCTCACCGACACACCAGATGTACATTTTCACCAAAAAACAGTAAAGACCACCACAAAAGCTTTTTTTTTCCTTGGTCTTTATTTTGGATGCAAAGTATGTCCAAAATAAAGACCAAGTCAAAAGGAGACTCTAAGCCGGCCAAAGGCCACATCCATACTCGATAGTATATCAAAAAGAATCTCCTCAAGCTAACTATGGTCCACCTTTAAATATCCTTCTTACTTCTTTCCCCCATTTTCTACATATTTTCGAACATTTCAGAAAGAAATCGTGTGAAGGAAATTGACTATTTTTACGCCCTAAATTTTTTGACAAAAAATGAGATTTTTTCGCTTTATTTCGAAAATGCCGTATGTTCGAAAGTAAATAGCTCAAATGTTTTTATTCTCCACTAACCTGAGGAGACTACGCTTGTCAACAAAAAACCATTAGGGATTTTAGTAGGCTCCGTAGATGAACAAAATATTCTCATCAACCCTACAAATGATCCGATTTCATATTGAACATTCCCTTTTCGAGAAATGGAATAAATGCATTAACTTAAAAATGCATTAACTACGTAAATTTAATACTAAATGCATTTCATATGTAAAATCTTTCTGTATATATTTTTTTATTTTAAGTGTTTAGCAGTAAATTTTCGAAACTGCAACTCACTTGACGTTAATATATATTTAGTAGAATTTTTTCAGGCGTTAAAGGCTAAATTTATTTTATTTGAAACTTCGATTCTTATTTAGTAACTGACAAATGTAGTTTAAGTAAATGTTAAATGATATTCATAGATTTTATTTCAAACTCTGGTTTTATTTTAGTAATTAACAAGATCAGTTTAAATAAAAATTAAAGGATATTAATTGATAAAGGAGAGATGCTCCACTGTATTGGATTTTCCAGATGTTCTATAATGTTATATATTAATGGTCTTTAACTTCAAACAGTATGAAAATTGGTAATCAAATAATAGCGTTGTGTTATTAAAAATGGTATAACGTTGTTGCTCAATTTATATCGTTGAACTTCGGTCTCTCATTTTTTTTATCTATCGTCATAAATGTAATTTAATATTATCATGGGACCTGAAGCTACCAAAAAAAAAATCACACTTCCAAATTAGATCTTACAACATGCTACAGTGGAAGCGTAATGTCAATGCTTTACAGTTCATTTTTAATCTCGCCCTGAATCAACTGTAAGCATAAGTGCTCAGCTGATAATTATCTGCGAGCATGTCTTGCAAATACTCTATGATGTTATAGGGTTAACTTTTTCCCGCTTATCACTTACAGTATCATATTTCTTCCGCCTTCAAAAATTATTCATCTCTGAAACAGAGACGCTGTCCACTTCCTCGTTTCCCATTGTCTGACCAAAAACTGACGCATGCTGAATTTCACCAACCATTTCAATTTTGACCACATGATCGATAGAAATTTAATGCTATTCAAACGGATTTACCCTTCGACGGATAACGTCATTTATTCAATGTAATAATACTTGTGGCTGTCACGTAATACGTTTCACCCCTTAAAACATCTCATTAAATCATTTTTATAGTACATCGATGTTTTATCGGATTTTGAAATTTTGATTGAAATTCATCATTTATGTTTCATTTTATTCACATACTAGCTTAATCACTCGATGTTACCCAAGATACTTGTATACGTGCACGCACATATATATGCATCTCCGACATTGAGAAAAAATATATTTCACATGATGAAATATTAATATAATACTGCCGTAAATATGCTGTGCAATATTTTGTGGCTCTACACCAAAATATGGAGATTTGTAAAAAGAATTCAAATACAGTCATATATATATATATATATATATTATATATATATATATATATATATATATAAGCATACCAGCATACATGGACTACAGGACTAATGTGATAATGACTATTCATGTGTAAAGTCAGATTACAAAATTTCGATACAGTACACAGGTAGAAAAGCCTATAGCACAATAGAACTCCGACGTTCCACAGCTGAGAAAATTTATTTGACAGCTATTTATTTCTTCCCTCCTTAGAGTTTTTTTAAGCACTCAAGATAGTTTCATTTGTCAAATACGAACAAAAGCCCAGTCCAATGGTAATTCTGATCCGAAAATTTTCGAATTTTCAGAAAATTTGTTTGAATCTGTTCCAAAAATTATAAAAAACAGATTAAATATGAAAAGAATTTTCGAAAAAATTTGTTTCTGAAAATTAAAAAAAAAGTGTTTAAATCCATCTTCCGCTTCAAATAAAATATATATAAATGAATTTTGAAGATAATTACAAAGTTTTATATCTTTTCTCACCTTTTTTTCTTTTTGGCGCGTCCACAAATCTTCTTTCACCGAATAATAGTAATGATATGTTGATAAAAAAATTTGACTTCATAATAGTTTTTAATGTCTCCAATATTAAAATGTCAGGAAACTTTAAAGGTTAAAGTTGCAGAATGCATCACTAATCTGTTATGAAAAATTAGTTTCTAATATACATATTATCGAAAATTAAAGAAATACAATTATTTGTTTTAATATATGGAGATTTTAACTCCACAAAAAACGAATAAGAATAAAAGGTAATTATTGAAATATGATTGATATGAAAAAGGTAATTACTTACCTCCTCCCATATTCCGGATGGCAAACTTTCAGCTCAACACACACAAAATCCATTAAAAAATATAAGACTACTATTTAGAATACGGTATCTTTAATAGTTTATATCCTTCCACAACTAATAAAAAATTCCTTAAAATTACGAATAAAGTTCAATAAGGAATAACATAGATTTAATTAAGAATAACATAGGATAACAAATAATAACAGAATTTCTCTAACTCGAATACAAATATTTTAGAATTAAGCTTCCGGTTCGTATGGAAGCGACGAATAGTTCTACTACGAATAAAAGTTCAAAGTTTATTTTTTGTTTTTTCTGGACGCGACGCTTCCCACAGCTTGGCGTTTTTATTCTGTTGCCACTGGAGATTCAACAATATATATTAGGATGTTTGCTACTCATTTTTAAGAATCTATGAAAAACTAAATCGCAAAAAATGCTTTGAAAATGAACAAAATCTTCAAAAGATTAATTTAAAAAATAGTTTTATGCGATTAATTAAGCTTTATCTCTAAGCACATACTTTGAATACAATGTTCCCTCGCCACATTGTGCTTCATGTTTTACGGCTTTAGTGCTTCAAGAATTTTTCCAAAATATTCATCAAGATATACAACCATGTCGGAAGCCATATTGAGGAAAGGAGCGTTGTTTCATATTGATGCGCGAGAGAGAAGGATCCCTGCATGTCAAACAAGAGTTGAGATGAGTTGACTCAAAGTACATACCACGGGCTCTTGAGATAGACAAAGTCTGCGAGTGAGGAAGAAAATGAAGAGGAAGACGAAAAACAAATTGAAAAGCGTGGCCTTTCCCTGGAGAATCTGCAACAATTGTGCAACATGGCAAGAATTTGCACAAGACATTGACGACAATATGGTTCGAGGTGTCGAGTTCAGCAATCGCGTTGAAGGGGTTATATCATTTACAGGGAAATTTTGAAGGAAAAGGAAAAATAAAGACAACAATCACCCTTCCCCATGTTTCTCTCCAAGGTAAAACCCCCCTGGCTCTTCCGTCAGCGCCTTCAGCAGACGAGTCTCCGAGGGAGCCTAAAACTTCTACGAGTCAAATGAGAACCTCTCCTTCGCCACCAATACAAGACTCTTCGCCTCTGTCAGAAAGCAATGTTGATTAATGTTTATTACTCTATAAGGTTTTGTAATTAACCTTATTAATTAGCCCTGACACGTTTCAGTAAATAGTATACTGTTGTAATTTTTGTCTTAAATGAGTAAAGTATAAATACTGTTTACATAATTAAAACATTCGTATAACCCCATACAGGAATATTCCTAGGGGCAAATCCTACTTCGCGTTTTTCAGTTTTCCCCCATTAACCGCGGAAAATGAGGGATCACTGTAAGTTAATAATTTACAGAAACGCTTTACAAGGTTTACAGTCCCTTTAAGTTTGGTTTGGTAGGAGCACTACGACCTACTTTTGTTAATTTACGAATTCCACAGATTTTTTTAAGTGAATTCAATTGACGTTTAACCCATTTGTCTTAAATAACTTTTACAATTCGTCAGAAGACAATTTCCATGCAAAGAATAATCTTTATATTATGAAAAAGACTGTTTAAAGTTAAATTGGTGTCATTAGTTCACTTGTAATTAGAAATTTCTATTTTCTATTTAATAAATGGGTATTATAATGTACTGTGAGAAAGCACGAATCATTGTATTCAATCCCCAAGATTATTCGTTTCATTTATTCTATCTATATAAATATAATAACGTTTCTACCATTTTAATCCAAATCCAGTCTTCATTTTTATTTAAGCCAATGACACTGATGTTGATATACGCTATTTATTGTATATACCGGGTGGCCACAGTTTAACAGTCAACTATCAAACATGGCAGCGAGTGGCTATCGTCCGCTCAAAGAAACTACATTTGGCCAAGATTCATGCAGCAACCCTTTCTGAAGACGCTCTTTCTCTTTAAATTATTACGCGACAAGCGCTTTTATATGGAGTTATTGGTGATTCATGCGCCTGCATTAAAGAGTGTGCTGCCTTTTCTGCCTTTAAACTCCTAAATTATTAACTTTATGTTTAACAACATGATATATATATATATATATATATATATATAGTATATATATATATATATATATATATATATATATATATATATATATATATATATATATATATATATATATATATATATATATCGGGTGGCCATAATTGAACTAACAGTGCTCACAGTGTTCTGTAGGGCGATCTATTTGCGAGAATGACTTTACATTTTGTAGGAAGATTAAACAAGACAGGGAACGAAGAATTCCGCAAAAAAAAAAAAAAAAAAAAAAAAAAAAAAAAAAAAAAAAAGTTCCAAAAGTCACCGCTAGGGGAATATTTGGCACTGTGTAATAGAAAATAGAGTGTTAACAAATACAAATTAATACGGAATAAAATTACCTTTTATTATGCACATTTTCTGATTTAGTTCAAGTGCAATATGGCAACACTTTTAAAAAAGCGTAAAATCTACATAAACACAGATAAAGTCTCGTGATCTGCAATATCACGTACGCTGAGCAGAAGAAGAAGTTCTTTATTCAAATTTCATGTTACATCCATTGACACAATTAAGAAATTAATTTCCGTATTGATTTGCATTTGTTAACACTCTTTCTATTATACAGCGCCAAATATTCCCCTAGCGGTGACTTTTGGAACTAATTTGTTTTTTTTGCGGAATACATCGTCTCCCGTCTTGTTTAATCTTCCTACAAAATGTGACGTCATTCCAGCAAATAGTTCGCGCTACAGAACACTGTGAGCCCTGTCAGTTTACTTATGGCCACCAGGTACATCTTCATAACTTATCTTAAATTAATTTTCAATCCTTTACTAGAAACATGGAATATTAATTTTTAACGACTTTCTTTATTTCATCCAAAATTATCCGATTTCTTTAATGCTTCAGTAATATGCCTGCTATATTTGACTTAAAAACTACATAAATTTAGGCCGAAACGTATATATCTAATACTTTTTTTTACTCCCTTGCGTTGAATATTTTTGATATTTTCTTAAGTATTTGGTAATTACCTCATTAAGTCTCTTAAAATAATTGTTACATGCTTTAATATAGGTTAGTGATCTGTGGTCGCTTAAATAATTAAATAAGTAATTGCATTTAGCAACAGTGATGGTGCTTTACTTTGAAATTTTATGATAAGAAAATTGCTGATATATAGAACCTTTCGAAAAACCCATGTTTAGATACTTATATAATTGATAATATGATTAAATAACAAGAATAGTTAGATTTTTTAATTAAATGTATACATAAAATTCAATATCTACTTTTTTTCAATTACTTCAATAAAAATGCTGTTTATTTTTTTAGACCAACAGATTACAGTATTCGAAATGCATGTTTACTTATAGAAACAAAGAAAGTAACTTTTATCAAAAGAATATTCACAAAAAGTTTTTTAAAAATCAACTTTTCATCCCCATGAAAGGGAAAAACTGTCGTAGAAACAAAATCAACTTAAATTTGTGCTACAGTGGACTCAGCTTAATGTGATCAAGGCTAATGTTATCAATCGCTTATTGTTATCGAAATTATTTGGTCCCGATCTTCTCTATTCATTTGTATGTTAAAATTACCGCTTTATGTGATCGTAACATTGGTTAATGCAGTGGTCGGCAGCAAACATATTAGCCAAAGAGCCAAATATGAACATTACAACAATTTAAAAAAATTTGGGAGCCAAATCTGCTTGTTTAGTAAACTTTTATTACATTAAATAAGCAGTACACTAAATAAAACTAAATTTCATACTTAATAAATATTTATTAATGCGAACAATGTGCTTGCATCTCCTTGGGAAGTTTGAGTAAGTCAGGTTTGTATGTTGTTGTTTTGAATTTAAGGCATGATTCCAAGTTCTCATCAATAAGAGGACTTCTCAATTTACTCTTGATCATTTGTTCATGTGTTTTTTTTACCGGGGAAGAACAGGACATGGAAAACTATTCCATGATTTTAAAAAAAATATCCAGATTGAAACATTTTTAGGCAAACTTCAAAGCACAAAAAAAAAAATTTTTTCAGCTGATCGTAAGGAGACAGGAAAACTATTCCAAGAGTTGAAAATGATCATGTTTTTCTTTTCTAGGTCATTCAAAGCAGACATGATAAAAATAAAAATTAAAAAAAATCTTTTTAAAAAAATACAATTTTATTAATATATGTAACTGCACTAAAAAGAAAAAAATAGTTTTTTCCATCATCAGAATAACAAAACTTTTAATATGACCAAAAATAGAAGAAAATTTACAACATTTGGACAAATAGAAGTTATCGAAAAATCGATTACAAATTTTGTACTGGAACCACAAACATATATAGCAGGTGTAATAAAATCGTATAAAAAATACCTGTAAGATGTGCAGCTAGATTGAAAAATACAACTTTTTAATAAGACAGGACAACGGCAGACACGGTAGATAAGACAAAACTGTTCACACTGCAACTGCTGGTCTGTGATGCCAATTTGTACCCTCCCCACACTACTTTAGAAAAAGTATGCGCGCGCATGCTTGTGGTACCTTTGTATCACACCGGAGTACGCCGAAAACATACGAACAATTTCAGCCGGTAGCTTGTACATGGTTTGTGTTTACGTTTACGAAAACTAATAAAATTAAACTCGATGTTCGTTACGTATTTTTACAACAATATAAAATTTTAATTACCTATCTATCTTTTAACTTAAACAAAAAATTATACATGTTCTCGATTTAGAGAAGAATTTTAATTTATCAAAACTAGATGTATTTTCAAGTTTTTTTTTAAATTAAAATATTATTGCGCCTTCCGTGGATAATTGTGCAGAGCTGCACTTCAGAAGCCAAAGTAGCCAAATGCGGCTCTGGAGCAACACTTTTTCCGACCACTGGTTAAAATGTTATCAGTTCCAACCTCAGTGGTATCGAGTTTCTGCTCAACGATCAGAAACTGCTTCGCCTATGCAGGATTTTGCGAAAAATTAATGAACAGTAATCTCAAGGAATGATAAAAAAAATTTAATCCTTCAGATATGACCCCTGAAGACTGTTTCGATTCATGGGTGTAGTTAATAAATTACATTCAATGCTGTAAATTGCTTCATTATATCCTTTTTTAGAATCTGATATTTTAGACTGTCCCATTGGTATTATGATACTTTCGAGTGCTACGGCCTTTACTTTTATGCAAGTATCCTTTACGAGGGCTAATGTCCCCCACCGAATCTACAGTCTTAAAGGCCGATTACGAATGGCTACGAACAGTTCCATCCACTGTGGAATTCGAACCCCACGAACTCTGGTACCGAAGGCTTCAGCACCCTTAACATAATCGGCCATCTGTTCGGCAGACTGTCATAAGAAAACAAACGAATTTTGGAACTGATGGAACTGATGACTCAGAGAAAGAATCTCCTGATATTGAGCCACAAGTGCTGAAATGAGAAATACATTGAAAGTGTTGAAACGTGGAGTACAAAACCGCTCTGATGACTTTATAAAATATTATGATTACGAACAATTTATCAATGAGCTTCTTAGAAAAAATTATAGACAGTCAACAATTGATCAATTTTTTTAAATTATGTATACAATTCTTATGTTTTAAAGGATGATATACAGTACATAAATATAAGGTGAGCTTTTTCATTTTATGTTGAAATTTAGTATGTGTGAATTAAAGCGGGGGTAAATTTATCTAATTTTATATATCGTGTATTGCTATCAATCGTTTATTGTTATCAAAATGACAGTGTCCCAAACTGATCACATTAAGCTGAATCCACTGTATTAAGATCGTCCTTTTAAAAAAAACTGATTTAGATACGATAACAAATAATTGTTTTGAAGAGTAGACTTGTTTTGAGATGTTGAATTCATTTTCCCCTTCAGTTTACCGAAATTAGTTTAGTTTTCCGTATCCTGAAAACATACGTCGATTCAACAGGTTTTGGAGCTTTTTAGCAATACAACAATAGACGAATCATAATAAGGAAACTTATCTCAAATAACTGATTATTCTCCGTAATAAAGGAAATAAATCAAGCGTCATATATACCTGTCGTTCTTCATTGTACCAAAATTATCCCAGATAAAAATCTATTTAAATTTTTACTCATGACTGTTTTTAATTACAATTTTTTTACCCACTCTAAAAGCAACTATCATATATCTTGTCAGATTTCAAACATGCCATATAGGAAGTGTTGTTAAAACAATTTATGAGTGAAAAAATTATTCTTTATTCATAACGATTATGATTACATTTAAAGTGTAATTTATAAAGCTGGCTTGTAGTAACACATATTTAATGAAGTTCATAAATTTCTTATGTCTCATTTACATTGTGAAGAAAGGAACTGTCAATGAGAGAATACGTCTCTTCATAATAATATTAAAGTTGCTAAATGAGTAAATACAAATGAGTTTGTCTCCCTACAGTTACCGTATTTACATAAACTTAATAGAAGCAGGTTAAAACTTTTACGCCTCTAGAATTTTAATCACTTCTCTAAATTGGAGTGGATTCTACAGTTCAGAATCATTTATTTATTTATTCATCAACAGAAGATTTATTGTTTTATGGAAATTCAGTAGTCGACAGAAATTCTGAAACAATTCTTATCTCACATGTAGATTAATTGTAGAATAACGAGACAAAAGGATTAAAATATACAGTTAAATTCGCTTAAAATATGTTAATAAAAGATCTCATTCAAAACTATTATTTTGATGAATAAATTGGGTTTTCTACTTGACTAAATTTGAAGTTAATGTATGTTACAAGAAGAGAGAAAACAGTGCAGCAAATATTTGTTTTCTTAAATGCATATTGTTTCGAAAGATTGGAGATTATTACACGCTTTAATGCAAATACACTGTATACCAATAAGTAGTTGGACACCACTGATAGAAAAGAAAAACTAACTTTATTCAAAATCAATAGTTGGTAGAGCCTCCACTAGAGGCAATTACAGCGTTAACTTTCCGGGGCATACTTTCCACAAGTCTTTGTGTTATAGCTAGTGGTATTGTCTTCCACTCGGCTTCGAGTACACATACAAGTTCCTCCACCGATTTTGGACTTGTAGTGCACCCCTTAATTCGAAGATCCAACTCGTCCCAGAGGTTCTCGATAGGGTTTAGGTCTGGGCTCTGGCCAGGCCAGTCCATTCGATGAACTCCATTGGCACCATACCAAGCCTTGTTTAACATCGAAACATGACAACTGCCATTGTCGTCCTTTCAGATGAGGGCCATCGGTTAGGTGCGATTCTTCCGAATTTCTCTGGACAGCACTCGTCGGTCTCTATCTCCCAGTTTCGTTGGTCTGCTGATTCGGGGCACATTCTGACAATCACCGCTCACCTTCCACTTCTTAATCACATAGGCCACTGTCGATTTTGGGTACTTCAGATCGCTAAATATAACTAAATATATTTTATGGTTATCTGCATATGTAAGACTTTTGTATTGGTTGCTTTTCAGCAAGTTCAAATGGTGATAATTGTTTCTAAAAGGATAAAAAAAAAATAAATAGCATATAATACAGGAATGTTAAGTTGGTGAAGTCTATACACCATGTTAATCGCATTTTATTATTCTACGTAATAAGGACTAAGAAGGAATATCATATAAAGCATTGAAATTACTAAGAATATTAATGTATTCTCACAAACGATTAAAATTACTAACTCGGAATATTGGACTGATTTATTTCCAAGTTAGCTTATGGAGAAAAGAACTTTAACCGACTAATAGCTTACATATTAAAATTATCCATACATATTACATAATAAACAAGGTCCCTCCACACTATGGTCCACTGCAATCCATTACCACAGTCTGAAGGGGATATGGTTTATCGAGGTCGACTATGGCAGACGATAAAATGGCCTTGGCGGAGGATGGCTTCGGAAGCGGCTTTTCTCCAAAGACCAGTGGTAGTTAGATGGACCCTCTAGCTGAATCCACGCTCTCGGCTAATTTAGTGGCCCAGTGTGTGGATGCAACACGTAAACCATCATCCAAGTCACCATCAGGAAGTGGTGAACAATTGGCCATAGTGTGGAGCTACATAAGATAGTGTCTTACCTGCTAGACCATCCTCTTGCTTTTTTAAAGTTAATATTTACATATGATCGACAACAATTTTTAAGAAAAGTAGCTAGGCAATAGAAAGGATCTTAGTAATAAGTAAAATATTGTTATTATTTGAAAAGGATTACTTTCAGATGATCAAGGACATTGACATTTTTTTATAATTTAAGCCTTATCGATATATTATTCGTAAGAGAGGGTCTCTATGTCGGACAGGACCGTAACTGGGCGTGGCAAAAGTGGCATTTGCCACGGGCACATCAGTCATAGGAGCGCTGCACAGTGAGGAAAATAGGTTCCGAAAGAGAACGATTCGCCTCGAGTAGAAATAAGAAAAAGTTGAAAAATAATTTTTTTATTATAAAATCCAATGGGTTTGAAAATTATTTTTTTTAAATTTTATTTTTTAAAAATGTTTCTAGAGACCAAACTTGTTATAGATTCTTACAAAATGTTTACCAGACACCCCTTATATGCTTTAATATAAATCAAAATATACATTTTAAATTTATAATTCATTAAAACGCAAGTTAAATTTAGGATTTTTTTATGAAAATTTAACATCTAAATAAAAATTATTCCTCTCAAATAAACTATTCAGTATATCAGCAAAATAATATCCCCAAAATGTTCAAAAATATTTTTAAGTATTAATAAGGTAAAAATAGAAAAAAAATTAAAATTAATATAGTACGAGCACTTTAAGAATTTTTTAAAATGCTTTTAGAGACTAAACTTGTTATAGTATCTTACAAAATGTTTACCAGACACCCCTAATATGCTTTAATATAAATCAGGGTATTCATTTTAAATTTTGAATTTATTAAAACGCAAATTAAATTTAAGATTTTTTTTTTTAATTTAACATCTAAAAAAATATTATTCCCCTGAAATAAACTACTCAGTTTATCAGCAAAATAATATCCCCAAAATGTTGAAAAATATTTTTAAGTATTAATAAGGTAAAAACAGAAAAAAATTAAAAATTAATATACTAGGAACATATTAAGAATTAAATAAATACTTTGAGTTTATTCTAAATATATAATATACAAAAAAAAGTTTATGTATTTTTTCACTATATTTGGTAATAGAGGAGCAGACCAGTTTTTTGCGACGGGCGCTAAAGGATCTAGTTATGGCTCTGATGTGAGACCATTTATTTTTTACAGAAACTATGTCTTATACTAATAGAAAATTCAGGCCTTTTACCATTTTTCTTTTCGGTATAAAATTAGGATTTTTAATACCGGTGATTGGATTTATATATCAACTTGTAAATTTTTATAAATTATTATTTTTATAAAATGTTTACTGGCAAATTAAAAACTTTCAACCATAACTCCAAAACAAAATAATATATATTCGAGGTTTTTATCTACAATATTCATATCGTTTTTGTCAATCCCTAAGTTTTCAATCCCTGTTACAGTTGACCTGCTAAAGTTCATTAGTTTTATTTATGTAGATATTCTGTTTGATGAAACGGTTAATCTTCCTCACATATATAGAGTGTTGCTCATTTGTTTTCACAATAGCGTTTATTCCGCAGCTATGTAATATTTACAAAAACTCATTCGCGAAGAATTTATCACACATCTAAATGCAATTTCACACCAATCCTCTCTACCACATAATAGTTTTAAAAGCTTATACAAATGAATTTTTTGTCATATTAATTGGACTACAATTAGTTTCAGTCATTCAGTTTTTTATGAAACCTTTAATTTATGAAATTTGTTTTTCGTAGAGTGCCTAATACAATTGCTCACAATTTATGATCGAAGGAAAACCAAAATTGAACGAAGGGTTCATTTATTCAGGATGTCGCCTAAGAAAATAGATCGCCAAAGCACGTCTTAGACATTGCACTTGATCAAATTTTTAGCGATATCAACTGAGTAATAGAAATATACTTACTATTTCATGAAATACACTTTCAAAATTCCATATTGATCTTTCGATGACACATGAGATAAATCGATTTATTAGTATTTGAAAGGGGTTGGAGCCTTTTTCCTTCAAAATGTTAGTACATTTAATGATTAATAAGTTAATAGTACTTAATTTAATAAAAATGGAATTAAGAATAATTAACAAGGGATTAATAAAAAAAGTAGGGGTCTTCCTCTTCAACTTATATTAATAAGGAATTCTTACACATATAATATACCTTGGATGTGGTGTAAGGTATTTAAATTTCCATAAGAATTGTAGTATACATTCCTGTGGTAATCTGGGACGCGATGCCCGTTGGATGACCTCAGAGCCTTAATCAGGAATTCTTTGAAGAAGCTCTCCCTCTCTCTCCGCTACACTATTTATTGTTAATAAACTCACATGCATCGGCAAATTGTAGTATACAAGGTTGTTTTGACATTTTTATTACTATTTTTATCTATAGTAGTTGTTCTAAAACTGTACGTGGAACCTTACATACCCAGGCCGAAGGCTGCGTAAGAAGCAGCTAGTTGATAAACTAATAATTGATCTTTTTGCGGACATACATCTTATAAATGTTAAGTTTAAAAAAATTCTATCTGTCTGTATTATTCTGTGCATATTTACATCTTAATTATAGTAATTTCATATTTTTCATTATTATTTTTATAAATTGTTTATTAAATAATTTAGTGAAGTTATTATTGAATATTTTATCTATATTGAAATATTTATTTTTTATATAAAATTACTATTCAGTATTTTGTCTTTGAAACGAAGACGCACAAACCAAAAATTAGTATATGTATCTACTTTTAAAGTATTTTTCGGGGGGAGGATACCAGTGAATAACCAGCATTTACCGAGTTACCTGTAAGTGATAATCGGTAAATGTAATACCCACATTAAAACTCATGACAACTGCCAAAAGAGCATTGTAGAAGCTTATAATCCTTCTGAATGCGTTTTAATTGTAACCACTAACATCAATCGTTCATGCAATACCAAGTCACCGATTACGAGGATAACAAAATGTATAGAAATTTAATCTCATGTTTTTAAAAGACTAGGGGGAAATGGGAAAAACAAAAACTGATAAAAATAACACTCGAAGTGCATAATAATTTCAAGTAATTAAGTGCGTCAGCTGCATGCACTTCGCTACGAGAAAGACATTCGTTACAGGATTTCAGTAATTTTAGAGGGTGAAAATGGGGTGTCCGCTCAAGGCGGCAGGTTGCGACGGGTGGCAAAATTCCTATATTTGATTGAACATTAAGGGCACATTTTGAAATATATATTTCTTATCTTAAAAGTTGATATTAAATATGATTTTTTCTGAGCAAAAATAACTGGTACCATATTGCACTAATCAGTAGATTTTGAAAAATATTTATAACAATTTTCAATTAAAATTTTTTGAGCAATATTACAACTTTTAGATAATATTTTAAAACTATTAAATGTCAAAACATGTATTTACTATTAAGCATTTTTACCAGTTTCTAATTTAGGAGACCGAGCCGGCCTAAGATCTGCCGTGCTCGTTAAAGGTCACTGAAGCACTTAAAATATGTTCGCGGTCATAATGTCCTCCAAGATCTCAATCAATACCTCTGGAAGTGGGAGGCCAAGCCTATGGGTTTTCTGCTTAGTCCCTGCTTCAAAATTATTAGGACCCACTTGAGCATAAGTCGTACTTTCACCCTTGCGCTGTTCTTTCAAACGAAAGGAGCACCCATTTGCCTTAATATTAGCAGCCTCTGGCTCAAATCGTGCTTGGTTTGACCAAGTGGTATAAGACAGCAACAACATAAAAAAATTCTAAAAATTTTAAATTTTAAAGAAAAAAAAATCTTTTTGCATCTTTGTTTTAGCTAAGAAAAATTTTTTCACTCTGATAATAATATTTTTAGTGGGGAAGGGCGGAAAATTTGACATCACTTTCGGGCGACAGAAATCTACACTATGCCATCACGCCAAGTTAATTTACATTCACTGGAAATGTTTGAGATATAATATGCTGAGTAACAATAACAAGTGTATCAAAAGTGAACTACAGCAAAAAATAAAGAATATCTAAACTCAGAAAATATTATTTCAATGGTAAAATCTAATTTATCAAAATAAGTGGAATAACCTTGCTTATATATATATATATATATATATATATATATATATATATATATATATATATATATATATATATATATATATATATATATATATATATGTGTGTAGGTTTATAATTGGCCAGGCCCCTTCTCCGAGGGCGTAAACTGTAGCCTTAGTGGTCAATTTAGGTTAGGGGTTAAAAAAGGGGAATGGAAAATGACGCCGGAATTTTTACCCTTGATTTAAGTTTTGAAAACCCCTGAGAATTTTCCTTACAATATGTTGACCCAGGTGTTACGTGTCTTGTACATAGAACTTCATGCTAGCTGACCCTTCAGTTTGTCCTGTCCCTATAATGAAGTTGGAACCCGTCCTTCAACGTTATCTTAATAAAGGTCTTTAGCTGAAACGGTATCATTTTTATGGCAATGACTGCAACCCCCCATCGAGAAGTCGGTCTCATTACACACACACACACACCCACACATATATATATATATATATATATATATATATATTGAAAATTTCTTGCATAATCTTTTAAGAAAACTTTAACAAAAATACAGATCTTGCATGATTTTTGTCACATGCTTGCCGTCTGTCGCGAAAAGCTATAAAAAATCTCTTTGCTCTCATCCATAATTGATTTCCCCTTTTTCAACGCTTATCCAAAATCCGAATTTTGAAGAAAATGCATTGTTTAGCGCGTGATTCTGAGATGATATCACCTAAAAGATTTGCCTTCCCTTTAATTAACGCATTTAATCATACGCTATTATTCTCAATTGATGTCACCCATTTGCAAAGGAACATTTCCTGACCGCATCACATGTTCCTGCATAAATTACCAAATAATCATTACACGAAAACTCGAGAATTAAATATCAGCGTAGTTCGTTGACCTAAACAGGTGGCCGGTCACAAGCAAACTATTGCATCTCTCACTCGCTTGTCTGTCATTTTATTTCAACAGCTGTGTTCATGGGGCATATACCAAACAGCAGAGAGAGAGAAAGCGCGCTGCGCAATAGCCAGAAATATGTCACGTTCGTGACGTCACTTTTTATTCGACCGCTTGTCTTTTTTTAATGCAGCTTTTATTTCCTTCGTTCCTATTTCAAGTCCGTGCTCTAAGTGTTTGTTTACGAGTCTGGGATAAAGAGTCTATTCTCTTTCCCTGTGGTTCTTGGGTTACGCTTTTTGGGGACAGACAGATCTTCAATGAAGTGCCGTGTGAGAGTTAGGGTTAATGAAGCTTAACATGGCGTCGGGTGAATTAAAGAGAAAAATATTGAATTTATGTACGAGAGAGGGGGGACTAAAAGAAAGTAAACTGCTGATTTATTGTGTTTGTCTTCGACGGAGAAGTAAATGGGTTATTTTAATGATGACATATGCTTCTGTTTTCGACTTTTATGTATGATTCGTCAAGGGAAAAAATGAATTATAAATCTGTGCTATCGTTTCCCTTTTTTCCCCTACAGTTTTTGTTATCCAAAATATGATATAAAACCTTACTTGTGTTTTGTTAGGTTTCAAATTTTCTATATTGCCTATCTGAAATTATTTAAATCAAAACCCTGCAGTTTTCTGAAATCTAAGATAGGTGTTTACAGTGATCCCTCGTTTTTCGCGGTTAATGGTGACCAGAACCTGCCCCGAAAGCTGAAAAATCCCCGTCTTGTCTCCCGTCTTGTTTAATCTTCCTACAAAATGTGGCGCCATTCTCGCAAATAGATCGCGCTACAGAACACTTTGAGCAATGTCAGTTTAATTATGGCCACCCGGTATATACAATAAACAGCGAATATCAACAACAGTGTCATTGGCCTAAATAAAAATGGAGACTGATTGAATTTGGATCAAAATGGTAGAAATTTTATTATATTTGTATAGATAGAATAAATGAAACGAATAATCTTGGGGATTGAATACAATGATTCGTGCTTTCTCAAAGTACACTATAATACCTATTTATTAAATAGGAAATAGAAATTTCTAATTACAAATGAACTAATGACACCAATTTAACTTTAAACAGGCTTATTCATAATTTAAACATTATTCTTTGCATGGAAATTGTCTTCTGACGAATTGTAAAAGTTATTTAAGACAAATGGGTTAAACTTCAATTGAATTCACTTAAAAAGTCTGTGGAATTCGTAAATTAACAAAAGTAGGTCGTAGTGCTCCCACCAAATCAAACTTAAAGGGACTGTAAAGCGTTTCTGTAAATTATTAACTTACAGTGATCCCTCATTTCCCGCGGTTAATGGGAAAAACCGAAAAACGCGAAGTTGGATTTGCCCCTAGAAATTTTCGTGTATGCAGGTACACGAATGTTTAAATATGTAAACAGTATTAATACTTTACACATTTAAGACAAAACTTACAGCAATATACGTATTTACTTAAACGCATCAGTGATAATTAATAAGGTTAATTACAAAACCTTATAGAGTAATAATCAATATTTCTTTCTGAGATAGAAGAGTCTTGTGTTAGTGGCGGAGGAGAGGCTCTCACTTGACTCATAGATGTTTTAGGCTCACTCGGAGACTCTTCTGCTGGAGGCGTTGACGGTAGGAGGCTTTACCTTGGAGAGAAACATGGTGATGGATAGTTATTGTCTTTGTTTTTCCTTTTCCTGAAAAACTGAAATGTACAAGGACATAGCCCCGTCAACGCGATTACTGATCTCGATTGCTTGAACCATATTGTCGTCAATATCTTTTGCCAATTCTTGCAGATTTTCCAGGGTAAGGCCACGCTTTTCAGTTTGTTCTTTGCCTTCCTCTTCATTTTCTTCCTCACTTGCAATCTTTGTCATCTCAAGAGATCGTATGTACTTTGAGTCAACTCATCACTTTGTTTGACGTGCAGGGATCCTTCTCTCTCGCGCATCAACATGAAACAACGCTCCTTTCCGCAATTTGGTTGCCGACATGGTTGTATTTTTTCATTTTTATTTTTTGATGAATATTTTGGGAAAACCCGCGAGGCACTGAAGCTGCAAAACATGAAGCTCTAAGTGGCGAGGGAAAGCTATATTAATATGTAATAACAAAAGGTAATTTGTTCATTATGAAACCTCTCAATTTTTTTTTCCTGAGATATTGATCTAGATGATAATTCTGAAAGGAATCCTGAGATATTGATCTAGATAGATGATTGATGATATTGAGAAAAATTTTACAATTTAATTTCCTTTTAGGTAAATAAAAAGAAATTAAATTGTAAAATTTTTCTATGATTTTGTTTTTTTTCCTACAACATTATATTCATACTATAAAAGTTTACTTACATTTTGGTAGTTATTAAATTTTTTTAATAAAAATATATCTAAAATTATTTAATTCAAAATCCTACAGTTTTCAGAAATGATAGGTAGGTAATGCATATATTAATGTGTAATAACAAAACGTAATTAATTCATTAAGAAAATTCTGGAGAGTTTTTCTTCTTAGATAACTTACTTACAATAAAAATAACACATAATTTTTTGCTCAGTACAATCATAACAAGAATTCAAACTCTTCTTCAAGTAGTTAGACTTTTCCTTTATCATATGGGATCCCTATAAATTTTGAATATTTTTTTAAAAACAGAAGTTCTGAATGTATTTCAGTAATGTTCTTTACTCCATGGCAAAACAGTATAGCAATACGCTATTTCGAGTACTGTGGTCATCAGTTTAAACAATATAGAGGTGGTAGGAGATGGTAGGATGTTCCACTGTGTCAATTTTATATCATCTACTCTGACTTTTTCGTCACTGATGGTCTTCAGAATAAATCAGTTGTATTGAAACTGGCCGTTTCAATCACTATAAAGTTAACCTTTAAATATGTTATTTAATAAGAAATATAACATATTTATGGCAGAGTATGGGAAAATACTTTATGAGTGACTTCCTATTTTGTTTTTGCACCTCAATATATTTTGCTAATCAACTGAATGGAATATAACATTTTCTACTAAAGCATTCGATGTCTTTCATCTTACTGTGCGTTTTTACACCATTTCCAAAGTAGTCGATGTAACCCATATTGGACAGCTGTCCTATAAACAGGACAGCAAATAAAATTCCATTTAATAATAAAGTTATAAATATTTTTTGAGTGGATCTTATTTTAACATCTTTAACATATACACACTTTAGCATAGTAACAAAAAAAAACTGAGAAATAAAAGTGTATTGTATTGTAAAATTTATTTTCAGCAACCTCTTAAAAATTGTCATTTTTTAATCTTTAATTTTATATTTATTATTATTATTTTTTTTAAACATCGTGCAGGTTAGTTTTAGTTTAAAAACAGAGCTAATAATGTAGCTGAAAGTTTTTGTTGAAAAATATATTTTAAATGCGTATTTTGTAAGTATAAAAAAGGTGCCCTAAAATTAAGACGACGGTCCAATCCTGATTATTTTTCTATGAATTCGATATTGCATTGATTCGCACATTTTTTTCTTATCTTTCAATAAAAACCAGTTCAAACGCCTGTTCACACACCTGGACAGAACAAGGGGTAAATAGATGTCTATTCTATTCAGAAAACTGGAGATTTTTTGCAAGATAAACTTACTCTCTTACTGCCAGTTCAATAACTGCAAGAGAAAACCTACAACAGTATGCTTAAAATGTAATATTGGACTTTGTTTTTACTGTTTCCCCAAATTTCATCTATGAATCAGCCTAATGCAATGTAAGTGATATTTGTTACATTTTAGTAGTCCTATTAATAGGACTGTTGTCCTATTTATAGGGCTGCCAATTACATAAGAAATTAAAATATTTTTTCTAAATTTTGGTTTTATATACTTAGTTACACCATATTAATAATATGGATTAAGTTTTAATAACTTACAGAAATATTTAGTTGGTGTGGTACAATATGGGTTAAGACATTTATGTAGTTCTTTAACCTTTTTATTTCTTTCACAAAGGACAAAAAAAAACTTTACGGTGTTCCTTTCATAATTTTCTCCAACCCCATTCATTTCTCCAAATGCGAACAGCCAGGCATTATAACCAAAGGTTCAAAAGGCTGATTTTCCTTTTTTCCTCTATACAGCTGTATGCGTTTTAAAAGGGCTTCTGAAGAAGCGCTCCCTCGTTTGTGATTTCCAATGAGATATTCTTACATCACTAACAATATTTCATTCTACCGAACAACTGTCATTTGTAACTTTCTATTACCGCATCTGCTACGAAACCTGCGGCAATATTTTACGGCAAATCAGACTTTCAGTCAGAATTACCCTTATTAATATTGCATGAGTATGTACCCTTACGTAAGAATGTCACAAACATATGTTAGACATGGATCCAGTTTAACTATTCTTTTGTGCCGGTGACTACGAGTTCCGTTATCATATTGTGTGGTCTTCGAGTTAATAATTTTATGTTTACCTGCAATACGTATGACTTCTAAAATTTATGCGCATGTGTTACTAAAGTCCACATGTAATGAGAATTTATTCATATACACGCTGGTTTGAGATTTTCTATGATTGCTTAGAGATTTTCTATGATGAATAATCCCAAAATATTTTGGCATTTGTATATTATTGTTGACTTATGCCACTTGGTGACACGAAGCATGACTGAACCGGAGTCTACTTCGTATTAAGGTAAAAGGGTGCTCCTTTCGTTTATATCGAGCATCACAAAGGGTGAAAGAACGACTTATGCTCAGGCGGGTCCTTTTAATTTTGGCCGAACGATGGCAGAATGGTTAGGGTGCTGGTCTTCGGAACCGGAGTTATTGGATTCGAATCCCACTATGGCATAGATGTTCGTAGTCGTCCGAAATCGGCTTTAAGCAGTTGGTCCCGGTCTCATTATCCCTCGTGTTGCAAAAAGTAGATCGTAGCGCTCCAAAACCCAAACCAAACCTTGTAATTTTGAAGCAGGGGCCAAGCAGAAGACCCGTAGACTTGGTATGCTCCACAGAGGTATTGATTGAGAACAAATTGCAGGACATTGTGACCACGAAGGAACATATTTTACAAGCTCCAGTCACCTTTAACCTTTTGAGGACGGGCGTATCATGTATGAAAGATCTTTTAAATTGAACCAGATGATTTTCTAGCATTCCGATATTTCTAATAGACAAGTTTACCTATAACAGACATCGGGCTACCTCTAGTTAAAATAAGAATTACTAATTAAATGTTTTACTTAAAATATCATTAAGGATACTCGTTCTGAGTCAATTTGAAAGACCTTGCAAATATGATGCACCCGTCCTCAAAGGGTTAAAGAACACGGCGAATCCTAGGCCGGCTCGGGTTCCGAACCCACAATCGCTCAATTACGAAATCGTTTCCTTTACAGACTGAGCTTCCGCGGCTCTATTTCTACATTATTCTTAGTTTAATTATTCGCAGCAGGGATAGGACTTGAAATTGTTAGATCGTCATAACTTGATTGCTGTATTATGTCTAACAATATTCTAATAACATCACACTAACACTCAATAGGGCTATTATCTAGTTTTATGTATTACATCTTTTCCACTCTTTAGTTGAAAGACTTTCACCATTCATCTCTTTTCATAAAGGCTAATTTTGTAACTAATAGCAGAAATTTCCATTAATCTTAATATCTTCCCAGTATGTTTACTAAGTTTTAAAGTATGGTTTAAAAACTGTGATAATTGGAAATAACATTGCTTAAAAGAAAATATTGTATTTATATAGGCCTTTAACAACAAAAAGGGTCTTCGATGCAAAACCTACAGGAACGAAGACGAGGAAGATCCAACCTGAGATGGACAGACACCTCCAGGTACTTAAAGTAAAAAACTGGAAGAATCTAGCCTCCAGAGGGATGTCTTGGAAAAAGCTTATTGAGAAGATCAGGGCCCATCCTGGGCTGTCATGCCACCAAAGAAGAAAAAATTTTTATTTTGCTCTGGTATATACAAATCGCATCAAAACTGACGGAAGAAATATTTCTCAGTACCTTGCACATGGTATAAAGAATTAATAGTATAAAAAATCAATAAACTGATTAACTAACTTGACTGATATAACAAATCAGTCAATAATTTGATTATTTTTATCCGTTTACGTTGTTATTCCTAGAATGGTATTGTCCATATTCATAGAAATTTGAATTAAAACCTATCTTTCGGAATGCAAAATATATTTCTATTCTGTTGCATTTTCCTAAAAGTCCATGAGTGATTCTAAATTTAAAAAAAATTCTGAACATTACTCAAAATTTCCTGAAAAATCAAGCGCTACTAATTTAAAAAAAATTATATTACGGTTAATTTCCAGACGTCGGAACCAGAGATGGATGATATCTGAATTTTAATATTATGATATATCGTTTACCAAATATCTCTATATACCAATGCTTTCTAATATATATCACTTTATTATAGAGTTACAAATATAAGTGTTATGTATAAAATAATACAAACACACATACATCAACGTGTGTGGTGCTTTTCTAGAACACAAAAATTCAATTTCTTAATAATACATAAATTTAAATTTCATGCATAAATTAATACATAAATTTAACGTAATTAACTATTAAGTCATATAAATTTAAATGACATAAATTTAAATTTCAATATTTATTTTAAAAGGATAATCATTTCTCTACTTATTTGATCTAAAATGAATACTATTCAAAATTTTTAGAAATTAGTTAGATGAAACAAAACATATATATGCATATTTTCTTGTTTCGTTTCATTCATATATATATATATATATATATATATATATATATATATATATATATATATATATATATATATATATATATATATATATATATATATATATATATATATATATATATATATATATATATATATATATATATATATTATATATTATATATTATATATATATTATATGTATATTATATATATATATATTATATATGTATTAGATATATATATTATATATTATATATAGATATTTATATATATATAAGACAATAGATATATTAAGTGAAATGAATGTACTTCTTTTTTCCGAAAATTCTTTTCGAATTTTCGGAAAAAAAATCTGTTCTTCGTATTTTTAGGAACAAACCCACATAAATTTTTGGAAATATAGGAAAATTTCGGATCAGAATCACCCCTGTAAAAGCCAGTGAGTTGAACACTTTAATTTATAACTTTTTATTACAAGTAAAATAATTTACGCTAATTACATTTTCATATTTCTATACTTTATTTATAATGGCTACTTTGAGCGTGTTTGATAACACGACTTCTGAGTTTATAATTTTTTCCTCTTCCCAGCAGGAAGTGTATGGGACACACATTCCTTCCAGGCCCCACAAATCTTTTGTCCTTGAGATAAATAAACTCCCTGCGGCTTGCGCTCCGTAATCGCCTTATTACTATGATTACGACAGCCGTACTTAACTCCATTCACAAAAATACTCGGATGTTTAGACGATGCTCCAATGTCGAAGGTCATGAATGGAAAAATCTATTATAAAAGTTATTCTTTATGTATGAGTGACGACGTCACTTGCTTCATCACCTGCGCAAACGAAGAGAATTGAAGCTTCCGCTCATACAGTGATTTGTCACTATTGCGCAGATTGAATACTAATCACTGTAATCTGCCATGGCAGATGGGGACACACGCGGTAAACTTGCAGAGGCAGCAGGTCCATACATGAATGCATTGGTATTCGCAAATTTACAGAAGGAAATTGCCAGTAAATGGTACGGCAGTACTTTTATGATAACGCACTTGGTGAATAAATCCTTCGTAAATGGATAAGAAAGTTTAGACACTCTGTGATTAAAAAGCCACTATAGCTTTCTAATCTGCCACATATAAAAACATTATCAGGAAAATCACTTTTATAAGAGATTAGAATATAGGATATATCTAACGTGACCAGACGTCCCGTTTTGAACGGGACTGTCCCTTTTTAGAATTGCGTGTCCCGGTGTCCCCGAAATGAACTGTGGGACTCAAAATTGTCCTGTTTTCAGAACCGCGCGAAAAATCTCTTGGATGTATTAATTGAAAAGCAATATATTAACTGTGATAAATATACTGAAGTTTTTGACGAATTTTCATTAATTTCTAATCACATTACATCGCAAAAAATAATGGAATTTAATAATTTAAATGTTTCCACTGAAACCTGTTGGGTGGAAGTATTCAAACATTTTCGCTCCAACAATCTTCAGCATAAAAACTTTTCTATTGTAATTGAATGTATTTTATGTTTGCCTGCTACAAATTCTCCAGTAGAAAGAGTATTTTCTATTATGAACAAATCGTGGACATCTGAGAAAACTCAGTTACAAATGTCAGTTCTAAAAGCGATATTGATAATTAAGGTGAATATAAAGAAAACGTGCAAAGAGTTTCATTCTTACTTGAAATCGTCACCAGCTATATTAAAACAAATTTGTTCTTCTGATAAATATAACTAAACATTTTGGGTACCTATATTTTGTGATTCGTAACTTTCAAGCCAACTAACTTTTTTCTGAATAAATAACTTTAAAAAAGTGGTTGTTTTTCATTGACTACCTATGATTTAACCTAAATAAACGAATGTCACATTTTGAGTCAAATAATAAATGGTCACGTTAGATATTTCTAATGATGGATTGCCTAAGTGATCTAGAGAATACAATATTATTTTGATACAAAATTTTATGCTAGTTAATTAAAAAAATATTAGTTTTCTCTTGTCATTTTAATTTAAGGTTTGGGAATTTTATAATTCAGAAAAATGATATTCTATAATTAAAAAAATATGACACTGCAAACTTTTGAAGAATAATATTGTAATTTTCCAAATCTAGTTATAAAAAAATGAAGAAAGAATACAAATTACGGTGATTTATTTCACTGTTATTGAAAAAATTGGTTTCTTTATATTGAAAGAAAATAATTGTTTTCCCAAACAGATGTCGTTTTCAATATTCTTGTAACAAGGAAAATGAGTAGCTTCTTAAAAGCATTTTGTTTTAACGGACGCCGTGAAGAGTTGTTACAAATAATCAGATTTATTGGACTAACGACATACGTAAAAGTATTTTTTTAATTCAAATATTACATATATTTCTTTTACATTTGTCACATCATGTCTGAAATTTTGCAATGATCTATAAATTTTAGAGAATAATACGTATGTCTGAATTTAGTACGTGTGGAAAAATTACCTGTAAGCTTTTGCTTTTTATTTACATAAGTTTCAATGATTATAAAAAAAATAGCTCACTGAGATTCTAGATAATAAATCATCTCGAAAATTTATTATCGGTAAAAGAAAATTCTCTTAACATATTTAGAAAATGAGTTTTGAAGACAATGAAAAGTATGATTTACGGTACTTTATATTTCGTAAATTTTGTAGCTATCCCGTTACCTCATAACCGATTTTGTACGTGAGTTAAATCCTCCTTTAGAAGCGCTTCTTCCAAAATAATTTGCAGTAGAGACTATTGATTCATGCCATATTTATTCTTGAGAATATTAGAATTAATCACTGGATTAAATAATTTCCCAGAACATCTCAGACTTTGTAATGAATATTTCTTGAAATTCACAAGAATTTTAAATACGATTAGTACTTTTTCATTCAGTCATATAGTTAAAAAAATGCATATCATACTTATTGTAATACTTTCAGTTTGTGATTACAGGCTAAAAGACATTTAATTATTCGAAAACGAGTAAACGAGTAAGGTATAGTCTACTTGCATGTGCATATGAGAACATAATATTTACCTTGCTATTCCAAAACTGACATTGAGCTACCAAAAGAAACAGGAAGAGAAATAAGAAATTTCGTTTTCAAATCTTATTTTTGTTAAATCTCTATAAACATATATTTCTAGTAAATAAGTCTACTAATGACTGACTAAAACCTAAAACAAAGATCTCCAAACCGTAGATCGCAAGCGACTAGTACCTCACAGGAATAGTTTGGGTAGATTACAGTTTCATGCTCAGGTAAGTTAACCTGGAGAAATGATTTATCTTTAAAATAGCTTTATTCAATCTCTGAAAATATTTCGCCTCTTGTTTCTGAAACTAAATACCCAATTTTACTCCAGGTTGGTTTAAAATTCAAAGCATTGTTCAGCTCTACATATCTATATGAAGCTTCACTTTCAGTATGAAATTTATAAGAAAGAACTAGCAAAGCAGTTTTACTAATGAACATTTGGACAACTGTTTTAATGACAGTCACCACCTTCTCTCCCAACATTAAAAACTTGTTCATAACCTGAAAGAGTATTACACTCCTCATTAAAGTTAATAGCTCTAATGTAAAATCTGCTCTTAAATTTCTAATTTATTACTAACCACACTTCGATTTTTGCTTATGTATAATTCAATTTAAAATTATATTTTCTTATATGCAGCTTTATTAAAATTGATTTCATATTTACTAGAAATATATGTTTGTAGAGATTAACCAAAAATAAAATTTGAAAACGAAATTTCTTATTTCTCTCCTGGTTTCTTTTGGTAGCTCAAAGTCAGTTTTGGAATAGCACAGTAAATATTGTGTGCTCATACAAACTTACAAGTAGACTATAACTCGTGTCGCTTACTCGTTTTCGAATAATTAAATGTCTTTCAGCCTGTAATCATAACCCGAGAGTATTACAGTAAGTATGATATACATTTTTTAACTAGATGACTTAAAGAAAAAAGTACTAATCGTATTTAAAATTCTTGTAAATTTCAAGAAATATTTCAGAACTCATTACACAAGACGAAAATATGACTCCAAAATTAGTAAAAAAAATTATGTTCTAAAAAATAACTGGAAAGAAGGCATAATTCATAAACTTCGAATGACTGTGCATGCATTTATTCATGTCGAGAACAAAGAATAAATGTTTTCCTCTTCAACAACAGTAAAAATGAAAATTAAAAAATGTCGCCATTCCACAACCAAGAAACTGTAAAGTTTGAAACCAGTAAGTATTTTGATGAAAACTGTCATGGGCAGAAGTACAGAGAAAAAAAATCATAAACTCCAGACCAAAATATAGGAATTAATTTGCCTTTGAAGGTATTATTTTCTAAATCCTTAAATCTCCCCTCTTTCACATTTCGATGTATAGAAGACTTTCCAATTTTTTATTAACCTCTCCATAGAAATTCTAATCATCACAGACGGCAGAATTTTTTTTCCTTTTCATCGTATCCGATCTCTGCAGGTGGCGAACTAAGATTCGTTATCGCTTTCTTTTTGAAGAATACTCCAAATCCTTTCTCCAGGGGCAGAATATAATCCTTTCTTTATTGATGGCTCCCCTTGTCGAGAAAACTAGAGTGGCTTTTACGGATAAAAATTGGATTCTTCTACTCGCATTATATGCTAGAAGGTATTTTTCTTATCCTCTTTGTCCCAATAGCCAGGTAGCATAGTTTTGTCTTAAGAATATTAAACAAATTTCCAGTTCTTGCGATACGCACTTTATGTCATTAAAACACTTTTTATGAATGTTAGAAGAATTCTCAAAGTTCAAAAAGCATAAGAAAAGTTTCCAAAGTTAGCCTCAAGTGTGATAAGGCGATTTAGATCAGTAATATAATTGATTCATTCATACAAGAAATGCTCGGGATCTAAATCTGACCTCATCACATCTTTGTAAAAAGACAGAGGACCATAAATTTATATTTTACGGATATTGTTGTCTTGTACGGGTGTCTTCTACGGGTTGTCTTGTACGGATATTGTTGTCAGAAGAGGTTCGATAGTCGAGACGAAGAGAGGAGTCCGACAGAAGAGGTTCGGAAGTCCGACAGAAGGTGTTCGATAGTCTAGACTAGGAGAGAGTCCGACAGAAGGTGTTCGATAGTCCAGACGAGGAGAGAAGTCCGACGGAACGAGTTCGAGAGTCCAGCCAAGTCCGACAGGAAGTGTTCCTACATCAAATAGCACGGCCGCACCCCAAACACTCAGGAGGAAACCCCGGACCAGACGGACGAAATATCCATAGATACCCATCAACCAGCAGTTTTCCGGGCACACCATCTTTACTCCCCAAAGGTACCCCCTTTTACATACATTTTGAAATTGAGATTAGGTCCTCTCTCTATTTACAAAATTACTTAAGTATTAAAAAATTGTCAGAACTAATTTAGAAGATGTTGACAAAGTTTATTTTATGAAAATTAGCATCAGTTTTGTATGTACATAGATGTATATATATTATAATAAATTTACTTTTTTTATACTAAGCTAGTTTCGGAGCTAGATTAATTTAGCTTTTAGTTTATCTCCATATTTATGTCTGTAGTTTCTCAGAACCTGTGGTTAAATTTAGCACAAAAATACTTTTACACAACGCAATCAAAATAAAATCACCACTATACATTTGATCACAGGTTAATACTCAAATATAAACGAGGATTACACGACATCAATTATCGCTTTTAGATGTTCATATCCTTTTCGGTGACATAGTGACATTCAAAACTACCAATATCGAATGTCCTACAAGATTCATAGTTACCTGACCGTACAAGCAGTCTAATTGGCTGTAGCTAATTTTAGCGATATTAAATTTTAAGAGCAAGAGAGGAGTAAAGAAATTTACAGCATAGACTCTTACGCTAAATTGTAATAAATAATTGGGGCATCATTTATTACTAAAATATTTATAGGTATTATAGGTATTCCTGGTGTAAAAAGAAAAAAACACTACTTGCACGTGAAAAGTTCTCAATCGCATGCACGTACCAATGTTTGCTTTGACATATGAGATAAAAATTGTTACATGTAATAAAATTCAACAGTATCATTTCCAAATAAAAAGTCTATTGCCTTCACATGAAGTGACCCTTTATGGTAGGAATCTTGTCCTCAAGATAGGCAAGCTTTCAACCTGATTTAGAACAACCAGTAGCGTAGTAGAAACCTGGTAAAGAGGGACGAGGGAATACTCAAGGGGGATTAGGGGTTTAAACACCCCCTTGAGCTCAGACACAATGACAAAAATAAAAATTTTAGTAGAAATTATGCGGGTTATTATTTTTTGGAATTATGAACCATCCCCTGAAAATTATGACCCCCCCTCCTCGAAAAAAATTCTGCTTAAGCTACTGAAGAAGGACCCCGCCGAGGAGATATCTTCACTATAGACGCTCTATTGTTGAATATTTTATTAAGGAAGCATATTTAAGTTGTATAAGTTGATGCTAAAAATAATTTTTTTGGTAAAATTTTTTTTATCCTTTTTCAACCGCATACATAGCAACAAATATCTATTATAATTTTCGATTAGCTATAAGTTTCCCTAAAATAATAATGCAGTTTTTAAGATAAAAATTTATTAGTATTAGAATTAAAAACGTATTTTTGTCGTTAAATTTTATTATCTAGTTTGTAAGACTTTTACAATTTTGAAGGGGGGGAGAATTTTTGTTTCTTAATATTTTTTTTCACACCCAAAAATCGTATTTTTATATCATATTTTGTAGAAGGAAAGGCTGCAAGTTGCGAATCAGTTCCGAGAGGGAAATTTGGTATCTGTCCGGAGCGGCAGGAACCTACACTACACCACTTAAAAGTAATCACTCCGTTCTGAACTTTACCTATAATTCAGTTACTCTTGAATTCACTTCACATGTCGGCAAGAAGTTATGGATTTGGAGACATTGTTTTGACGCTTATGCTACTCGATGTTTTCCGTTATCCAAATTTCCAGCAGTTGCAAACATCGCCAGCGGAAACGGTCTTATTACGCCACTTCCTGTACTCCGATAAGGCTCTGACCTCCATGATATGAATGTGGGCGTGAGCTGCCTTTTTGTAACACACTCGCACAAAGCGCTTTCTATCGAAAGTTAAAAAGTTTTGCGGTTTCAATTGCATTATGGGTTTCGTTTTTTTAATTCTAATTCGCTATCTCTGTGAACGGGAGGTACTAGTGTGTGAATGAAATAGATAACGGCTTTTATTTTTTTTCTCTATGCGGTAACATGAGCTGTTTTCCTTTTACTTTAATTACGTTTAGATGACATTCATTATGCATGAGTGATTTCGAGTCTCTCTTTTAGCAACGTGTGACCTCTTTAACGATCAAAGCGGGTAAATAAGCCTTGATAGAGAGAAAGCTTTTTGCGGTGACCAAATCTCCAAGTCTCAAAACAGAAAATAACACAAGTTTAGAACATTTAGCTTACGGATTCACCTGGATGATTGTTACTACTTGCATAATCACTCACGATTTGTGAAATGGTGTTTTCTTCATTTTTAAAGTTTACCTTGAGCTAGTATACAGTAAAATAAAATGCATTTTTTCCCTAAAAAATTATAAAATAGTTCAAACTTAGTTATTTCCTCCTTGACTTCATTGGATACTTACATAATGTTTTTTAAACTATTAAAAATTTTAAAAAATATCTTAATTTTTTTTCGCATGAATACAATTGAACTAAGTATTTTATTATTCATGATTTTGCCTGAAAAGCCAAGCTATTTTTTTTGCCTTTTTTGTTACTGAAAAAAAAATGCTTCAGTATTTTAAACCAACTACAAGGCATAATTGTTGGTATCTGCGTGACCATTCGTAAAAATGTTACAGTTATTTACTCTTGCCATTGTTTTGTCTCTGCCATGGCAACTTAAAACATTTTTAGTCGTTTACTTGAGTTAATATGCTGTTAAAATTTCTTTCGTAGTTTTAAATAAACTTAATGTTTTTTCAAACAAATGTATCACGGTGTTAAGTCTATTCTAACCTGTAATCGATACCTTGAAATTGTAGACTAATAATATAATTCAACTAAGGTTAATAACAAAAGACTTTTACATTTTTAATAAATTTAAAACTCTTTTATTTCACTCCATTTGTGTGTTAGTTGATATTTTTAAATCAATTTTTAATTGCTTTCCTGATCAGGCCTGAAATTTTGTTCATATGTTCATTTTCGGTTACAATACGATATTCAATCCTAAAGGCCCCTCCACACTATGGTCCACTACAAGCCATCACCACCGTCTGGAGGGGGTATGGTGTATCGTGGTCGATGTCGGCAGACGATAAAATAGCCTTGGCGAATGATGGCTTCGGAGGCGGTTTTTCTCCAAAAATCAAAGGCAGCCAGATGCGCAACTTAAGTGCGCAGTAGACCCTATGGACGAATCCACGCGTTCGGCTCATTTAGTGGCCCATCGTGTGGATG
Source organism: Pardosa pseudoannulata (assembly GCA_032207245.1). Classification (NCBI taxonomy): domain Eukaryota; kingdom Metazoa; phylum Arthropoda; class Arachnida; order Araneae; family Lycosidae; genus Pardosa; species Pardosa pseudoannulata. The sequence goes on from CM063504.1 coordinate 85,193,279, forward strand.
CAACCCGTGAACCATCGTTCAAGGTCACAATCAGGAAGTGGTAAACAATTGACCATAGTGTGGAGGCTACATAAAAAGTTAGAAGGGATAAAAAAAAATATAATATAAGCATGGTAAGTAAAAAAAGCTGTCCAGCTGAATTAGAATCCCAGTTAGATGTTTTAAATAGAGGTCGTCATCTATTTCAAAGCGGCATGATTAAAAACTATTTTTTAATATTTTAGTGCTTTTTTTATAGTTTTTCTTGTTAAATAATTACTTTTTTAAATTTCTTTTTGTATCTTGTATTACATTCAATCAAAAATAAATGCAGTTACACATTTAAAATGTTAAATTTTCATCCCTTTTCTTTTTACTTTACATTTTATACTCAACCAGAAGACCCTTTGGCAGAAATGTCTGCCAAATGGTCTTCTGGTTGAATTACATTCTTCTGACTGTATAACTTAAATTTACTAATCATAAGGACTGTGTCTAAAAACTAAAGCGTATTTGATTTCATAAACAACAAACATTCATTATCTAATACTCTCCCCTCATTTCCCGATTCTTTAACGAATCCCTCTCCCATCTATAAAACTTCTTATACAATACGAACACTTGATTACTCTGTAAGTGAATTATTGTGTTAAAACTTGCCTGTTAGCATGCCAAACAATTGTAATGCTTCCCTGGTTTATATCTTTGCTTTTAAGTATGAATGCAGTATCGTAATTTACGTTTCACTTAACTAAAACAAGTGATTTCAACAAGATCAGTTTTTAATTTTTATCTTTTCGCCACACTTCTTTTAGTTGCCAGATTTAAATTTTATTCGGCAGAAATTACCGCAAATAAGTCTTCCAGTACCAAATATAAATATCAGACGAGAAAGATGCCACAATGACAGAATGATCGTTTATTGATGTCAAATGAACAATGGAAATGAACATGAGATATAAATAAGTGGACTTTATCTTGTTTTTTTTCTCAATATCTTGGAAACGACTACTCAAAATAAGATTAAACAAATTTTATTAAGTTCTGTTTCTATCACACATTAACCGTATTTCAAATATGGTACCTATTAATCCAGGAATGATGACTGGATTCAGGAAACAAAACTTCCTTGCCACTCTTCTGAAATTCGGCTTAGTCATACATGGAACCTCTTTAGCCATTTAGTAATATAAATGCTTATTTTCTGCTCAATTCTTAAAAAAAAATGGTAATTATAAAATTTTATCACTAAATAAGAATTTTCCTTAAAGTTGCCAATGTACTTGAAAATTCAATAAGTTATCAGCAACATATTTATATAAAATTTGTTAAAATTTAGATGTAAAAATTAAAGATTTTGAAGATTACAAATTTTTATTTACAAAAAAGTAGTTTCACTAAGATTACTCCATATTCGATTCTTGCATAATTATCATGTACCCTGTATATAGAGTGCTTATTAGATCTTAAACTAGGATATAGTTGTTATAATTAGAAGTTAGAAAAATATTAAAATGATAAAATCGCCTATATAATAATACATTAGTCATCAAGTTATCTGTCACAAGTTATCTGTCCGTCTGTCCTCGAATTTATGAAGCGGTTGGACCTGGAATGGATAGGGGATCCATATTGGATTCTTGATATGTTAGAGTTAATAAAATACAAAGCGAGTCTTTAAAACGTTCGAAATCCCCCTTCCTCCTTTTCGAGCATTTAATGCCATTATTTCAAACAGCATTTTCCCAGTTAAGAGCAGGTGATTAAATCTATCACATAAATAGGTAAAAAATAACATTTTTTTCTAGCTTTATGACGTCATTTCTTTAACCATCTCATTTAATCATTTCTTATTTTAAATTATTTAAATATCGTCTGTCATTATTTTCATAAGTTTTATCACTGAACTTAGATATTACGTAAATAATCTTCTTTTATATTTGGCTTAAATAATAGATTAGGTAATATGTGACAATAATTATGTGACAATTTTAAATTTAATCATCTATTATTTTTCGTTGTAATGAAAATTTTATTACTGGTATTAACAACAAATTATTTTCATAAAAGTCTAAGTTTATTTCACAGACAAATACATATCTACCGTTTACGTTATATATCTTTGAAAATTAAGAGGTTTGTTCGTTTGTGTGTTTGTTTTTTATACATAACCCCACGGTTTGACGAAATGAATTCAATTTGATTCTAAATTGCATTCCCAGTGTTGGGACACTTAAGAGGATTATGAAGATAAACAAATTATTGAGCTTGCAACAGATAATTTTCAGCCAAAAACAAACGATTTTTTTTACCTGCCTCATAGGGTGCGTTAAAATTCTGTAAAATTAAAACTTTTACTAATCCCGTCATATGACTGGCTGTATGCTAGTAAAATAAAATAATAATAAAAGCAAGAACAGATATTTTTGCTAAACAGAATAGACCGATTATGAAGTTTGAAGTGGAAAATTATTTTTTCACTTCAAAGCAACACGAAATAGTAGATAAAAGAACTATTTGAAATGAACTTAGAGTGTTTGTAATATTCATATTGAAAAATATTTGTTTTGAAAAAAATAATTACAGTTATCATATTATTATCAATTATACATTGTTATAACTATAATCTGTTATAACTATATTTATTGCAGAATAGGCAGCCATAGGTTATAATTAACATAGGCAACGCCTGCAGCGGTAAAATTTAGTAGCAGGAAAACCGCCTGAATTAGATAGAGTATTAAAATTAATAAACCCACAAAAATATATTTCAATCACTCTAATCTAAAAAATAAATGAGTAGTAATATGAAATACAGCAGGAATTGGCAGACTTCAAAAGAAAGCAAGAGCGTTGCTTAGCCTTTTAAGAGATGCAAGTAGTCAAACAAAAAGCTCTAAGCGGTTAAGATCTAGTCAGGGGGTGTAACGTATCCGGTCCCTGTTTTAGGTGACACAAGGAAGAATCAGGTGTATCTTGATTAATGAATTTATTTAAACTTCTGCTATATACATTATTTCACAACTACACAAAACAAGACAATTTCCGATCACAGGTAAGATTATGATTAGTACACGTAGGCCTGAGTAGAGTCGTGCATTGACTTAGATCAGATTCTGCCGAAATATTGGTGATCCGACGGAAGAAACAATTCGGTAGCTCTCGCGAAAGTTCACTGAAGTAATGGTAGAATATCAAAGCACAGTTAGAGTTCCGAAGGAAAATGTGCAAACAATCCTGAAGAGGATTATATTAGAAAAAGGAAACCCAATGCACAGGGTATCGTTTCAATCTCAGCAAGAGATATATCCCAAGACGGGATTTCGCTAAATAAAACTCTCCGATGGAGAGACTGGTCGAGGCGACCTCCGAGTTAGCCGATGCGGGCTACTCCTTAAAGAAAAGATCCCAAGGTGGGATTATAGCAAAAAACTCTCCGATAGAGAGACTGGTCAAGGCGACCTCTGAATTAGCTGGTTGCTAGCTAACTTCTCTAAAAAACAAATCTTCTCTCGTCTCTTTCTAGGGGAGGGGCCTCACCCACAATTTCATTATTGGATCACCTAGCAATGACCTCACCTTCGAACAACTGGATTGGTCCGGGTTAAACAATCATCGGCCGCAAACCCAGGGGTTCCTGGAATTCTTAGCGGCTACATCCAAGTCGCAGCAAATTCTTTGTCGTTCCAATGATCATATTTCTGGCTGTCAGTAAAGGTCCGGGTTGTCTGGTATATTGTTCCCCTACTATAGGACACAACAGTGTAGACATCGTGGTGCCGGGGAAAACAATCCTTTTGTATCCACACAAGCGAAGTCCATCCCTCAAAGAAAAGTTCTTTGATGTCGACACACCGCTAAATCACGCCGTTACAGTGGGTATAAAACCTATCGTCGATTTTAGTTTGGATATAGATTAGCAATACGACATCAAAAAATGAAGATAGAAACTGCGAGATGCTCAGAAACATTATTCTTAAATTCAATATGTCTTAAAGATCAATTTTTTTTCAATTTTAGTGGTCGATATTTTTGGGATTTGCATATAGCTGAATAAACGCCAGTGACATCTTGATTGTAAGATCATGGATACGGACAAAGGATTTTATTTACCATCCTTATTTATATTTTACAATTATATTTTACAATTCAGTGGTATAGTAGTACTAAATTTCGATGTTCCAGAGGTCCTGCCACCTAAATACGGAAAACATTGTGCATCTTAATTTTATGGAATAAACAACTTAATAGTCATGTTTCCTTTTCCCCAAATAGCTGTTCTTGGAGGTAAATATTTATTCTCAAGGAATTACGACGAATTAACAGAATATTTGACATAGTAAGGTTAACGACCGCTTTGTTTTATGTTGTTAAATATTTCATCAGAATTTGCTTACAAGACGACGATAATTTGCCGAACTGCTGAGTAACTAATGGGCTGGTCTGAATTTTATAATGAGGTCACTTGGCAGAAGAAAAATAGCAGATAATTGCAGAACGTTGGTGGGTTTTAAGAGCCAAATTGGAAAATGTTAACAAAGAATGGAAAATTAAAATTGTTATTCTGCCATATATCATTTTGAAACTGTCATTTATTAAATGATATGCTTAATATAATGGCACACTACACAGTCATTTATAATATATATATTACTAGATGAAGTACCCGGCATTGCCCGTGTAAAGATAGGGTTCGATATTTTATTTAGATTAAAGTTGATTATTTTCTGGGTGAATGGCGTAAAAGTTTACATAGATCAAATAAAACTGTAATTTTTAAATAAAAGCATTATTTTCAATGCAAAGCTTAAGTGTACAGAAAAATTTTAGGTTGTCTGCCCGGAGAGTAAACAAACAAAATATATGGCTTGCCGACGAAAAAGTACTGTTCTTGCTTGACAGGGCACCAAGATATTTTTCCTAAAAGTAAATTATGATTATGATAGAATTTACGGTGATGTTGAATTTTAACAGAAAAACAGAAAAATATTTATAAAATTCGTATCGAGAAATTTTTTGAAACTTTGAGTAAAATCGTGTATTGTAGGCACACATTCGGAAAAAAATTTGTGCCTTTCGGAGGAAAATTCAAGATGTCATAAAATATTTAAATTGAAATTCGATTCTTTTTTAAAAAACATATAGAAAAAATATTGAAATTTTTTTTAAATTGCATAGTTCGAGAAAGGAAATTCTGGACTTGAAAATTAGTTCAATTGTGGATGTTTCAACTTCTTTTACTCGAAAGTGTAAAATGTGAAGATTACTAAAAATATCCATTTCATTATTATTCAATTATTTTATGCATGTTAAGAAGGTTTATTTTACATATTCGAAAAATGGAATGCACTAAATATATCAATAAAAATTTATAACAATAAAATGTTAAAATTTTAAAGATTAATTCACATTTTTTGTATTTAAAATTAGACTTATCTTTATATTAAATTTGTTTTATACGTAATAGTCTTCAAATTTGAAACCTGGTATCCGTTTGGATGTAAGATATTATATTTTAACGAGTTATCAATTTCCACATTCGGGCCAAATTGACCTGGTAAAATAAACTTATCTTCGCTAAGTATTGTTATGTTATTAGGCAAACTGAACAGAAATAAAGATTAAAACTTTACTTTAAACTACTTAGTTATGAACAACTCTCACGTTCCTTCAACATCATTTGTCTTTCTTGACGAGCACGGGTTGGAGTGGAAGAAGCAGATGGGGGTTCAAACCTACGATTGTGCATAAGTAATTCAACTGCATGTATACCTTGAAATTATTATAAAAGATGCAAGATCAGTGTCTCTTACTTTTGCAAAATTGTGAAATTCCTCTTTTAGTTATAAAGATTATATTCTTTAGTAGCTGAAGCACTTGGCATTACTCGAATTATTTGAAGCTTTTATATTAAATATGCCCTCTTCATATATATATAATTGCTTGTATGCATGCTGAAATGAACCCCATTCACTGTGCTGTATCAATTCTTTTTATGTTTAAAGTTTTCCGTTATAAGGGAATCCAGAAATAGCCTTAAAACCTTCTTATATTCAGTAGTAAACCAATCTTTTTCTGTTGCAATCAGTTGAATAAATACAAGTCTCATCCTTTGTATATATATATATATATATATATATATATATATATGGTTTCATTTAAAAAATGTTTTCATACAAAAATTTGCACATAACCTCACACTGAGAAGCGAGTTTCGACGTTAGATGATAAATTTTGTGTTATTGTTATTATTAGTAGTAGTATTAGCTTCAAATCAGATTTTATAATTTTGTTCAGAATTCTTAGAAATATAATTAAGGAGTTTGAAGATGTGTTGTATTTTCATTCAAAACATGAAATGAGATTTTAAATTTGATACGAGATACGCGTACCATTGCTGGTTATGAGTTTTTTACCTTTTTTCAGCCAAATGTATTCTTAGACTTTTATTTTACTTTTTTATTAATTATGTCACTTATTTTAAGTAAAAAATTTTAAAAGCATGCTTTTTAAATTTTTTTCTAATAGTCGAATAAGTGTATTTTTCTTCGGAAAGCTCAAAAATATAGCCTCCAATATACTGTTGTTGTTTTTCCAGCGGCATTTTAAAATACAGGATATTTTTAATGTAGTAGACGATATTTAAACCCTATTCCAATATGATGCCTATAATGTTTTAAATTTAACATTCAAGTTTAAATCCATGGAGAAAGTCAAAATCATTACAAAAATGTGGAAAAATTTTTGTATTTTGCCTTCGGACATCGATGTAATTTTTTAGGTCTACCGGCGACACATTTTTGTTTCTTTTCTCATCAGTGCTGTAGTAAAGCCTACTTGAGATATACGATTTTATACTAGCAGTATTTATGCACGGTGTCAAAATATTGATATCCTTCGAACTTTAACTTCACCTAAATGGAGGTGCCAGCTTGATTGAAATCAAATGCATAATAATTATCATTAATCAGGGAAATTGTAAACAAATTAAACTATTGTGCTTATTGTTGGTGGAATATCCTTTCCCAAATTTGTTTCTAGATCTTTCACTTCCAAATTGGATCTCAAAATCCGATACGTACCAATACACACATATGCATTTATAAGTAACATTTCTTTCGCGTGAGAAATAATTAAATTAACATATCTATGCTGCCATCTATCGTCGACCAGCAAGAGTAATATCCAGTACTGAGTGAATTCACGGGGTAGTGAAAACAGGAGGGATTTTAACTCTGACAGAATTTTTTTCATGGTATCAAAGAATTGATGTGGAAAATTGAAGGAGTCTGCGACACACCGGAAAAATTTATGTAAATCATAAATTCACGATCCGAAATACACCCCCATGTTGTTAAAAAGTGAACTGAAATGTGTTTGTATGTGACGTCAGCCTGCGAACTGGCTATATGAAGTGAAATGAAATGTGAATGTAGATTACGTCATCCTGTGAGATGACTGGTTAGAGGTAACTGTTTTTGTGAGTTTTGAGAAAAGTCGAAAGCTTAAAATTTTGTGTCTGCTGATATACCGTGCTCAGTAGAATAAATGTGTTTTCTGGAAAAGTCATTTAGTTTTATTTTTGGTCAAAGTCACCCAGCTTTTAGTAGATGCACCCCACAACCTCTGGATTTTTTATTCTACGTTCGATATGTTTCTAACAGATGTACTACTTACACAAAATTTCTAAAAGTATAGATATAGAAGGAAAGCCTTTATATTTTTTATTAATATTTCACCTTAATACAAAAACTATTACTTTAGTATTACTCAACTATGAAATTGAAATTCAATTAACGATTCAGCGAGTCTTTGTAAGCTAAGCGCAACAGCTGACTGCGGCACGACTGCACTCCTTCATGATGGTAAGGTTATTAAATAATTAATTTAGTTTTACTTAGTGTTCGACTAATAAACTTAAAAGAAAAGTCATTATCATCTTTAAATGATAATGTTTATATTAAAACCGAAAAATATCTCAAAATCTCTTAAACTAATTCAACTGCAAGATTCGGTCGTAATATACTATTTATGTTCGAAGTTAGGCAACATTAAACTCTAGTGTTCTTTATCTAAAATTGAATTTACGAAAGCAACAGGTCGTGCTTCCTTGTTACGAAGGTAAATAGAACTTAACTGAGGAAGTTTCATACAAACATAGCTACTTCCGTTAATAATTAAAACATAATCGGAAACCCGAAGACTGCTTTTTCGTTTTCTTAAACAAAAGACTCACGCGAAATGCTCGTTTGTGATGTTTCGTTCCATAAATTAAGGTTTAATTTGCTTTTTCTTGGTAGTCTTTCCCACGGGATATCGTCTTTAGATCCGTGTTACTCAGACTGCTGAATCAAACCTTGACAAAACAGAAAGCCATTAGTGTGAATTTGAAAAGCAGACATCCATAGCTTAAATAAATCCATTTCTTGAAAATTGAATACGTTACCAGAAAGTATGTTTTTATTCTAATTTTATAAAATCAAAACATGAATTGATTAAAATTAGTTCATTTAACAGCACAATTAAAATTTTAAAAATATATTCATTTATTACACAGATCTGCAATGAAAAAATATTTTTGATAAAATTAAAAGTTTCATATATAATTTTGAAAGTAGAATACGAAATTCATGCTAAAAACATAATATCAGTAAATATAGTATAGTAAACTTTATTTTTCTACACTGGATGATAGAACATGTCATTATAGTTTTTTTTTTTTAGTAGGATTTTTATCTCCACCTAATAATACATTATGTATTTTAAATATTAATAATTTAAATTCAGTAAAGTAATAAATAACAATAAAAATAAATTCAGCATAGTATATTCTTTGAACCTGACATTAGAATCCTAAGGTCCGATAAAGGTTATAAATGAATGACTTTAAAAGATTGCATAAAAATATTTAAAAGATATTAAGTTTTTTATTTAGCTTTGAAGATACTAATTATGTTATAATAGTTAGAAATATGCCACAAAAATTCAAAACATTAGGATGTTCAATTAACATAAAAATTCATTTCATACATTAATATCTAGACATTTTTCCCTTAAATTATTGGAGAAATAATTTAACAGAAGGGAGAGTAATTCTACAAAGATTTGGAAGAAACAGAGGTAAAACTGCACGTTGAAATCTTAACATGCATGCTCAGGGCCCGACTAAGATACTTTTGTGCCCAGAGGACAATCCAATTTTTGTGCCCTCCATCCCAATGCAAATTTATAATGACAAGTTATTATCATAATTACAGTCATATAAAAGTTATAACATTGAATTAGCAAACAGATTTAAGAAATTCGTATTAAAGTAATATTCAAAATCAAACACACCAAATTTTCATTTTACGTAATCATTATTATCTCTGTTTAGCCATGCTAAAAATTAAGGACTTTTAAGACCTAGAGTGACCCCCTTTTTTAATTTTTACCTTGTCACACTCACAAGCTCTGTGGTGCAGAAAATAAATAATAATAGAATGAAAAATAATTTAAATTGATGAGATGATTTAATGGTTTATAGTGGTACGTTGCTAATAATCTGTCTTATAAATATCCACTAACCCATAGGATAAAAAGAGCACCAGGTTTGTTGAGGGAATTAATTATCTGGTAAATAACAGTAAAATTAAAGTAAATAGGAAACAATATAGTTCATGAAAAACAAAATTACCTCGTAGAATAATTTTTTAATACTTAACGATGGTAGTGTAAGTTTGCAATTTTTCCCCACTTAATATGTATTTCAAGCCCTCGACTACATTTTCGTGCCCCCTAAAATTTTCGTGTCCAGGGCACTTGCCCCAAGTGCCCATGCGATAATCATGCCCTGTTACTGCTGGAGTTTTTCAGGAATAATCCAGAAACATCACTTAACCGAAAAATACGTAGCATTTCTTGGAAACGCAAAAGTAATATAATGTTTTGGAGTGGTAAAAATTATAAAACCATGTAAAATAGGTTAAAAGGTAAATAAATATAGTTATACGATAACGGAAATGTGATATTTTATGCTTTTGGCAATATAATATTGATAAAACATGTTTATTTCTTAAATTTATTAATTTATTTAGTATAACATCCTACATACGTGTCTTTTAAATAAAAAATCAACTGTACAATCGATTATAAAGTATGTAAATAATTACGCATATATATAATTTTTATACATATATATTTTATATAAATTTTATATTCTATATGTAAAAATATATGTAAAAAATATAATTTATATGCCTTTTTACATATATTTTATATTCTATGTAGTCTGTATCTGGTAATTTCAATTAATATATACAGACTTTTTTTTATTATAATATTATACCAGTACAAATTTTATTGACACAAAATGTGGTAAAACCATACTTAATAGAACAAAATTGAATTCGTTTTTGGAATCAACATACCAAAATCATATAAAAACTACTAATAATTATTTACAAAGCTTTTAGAAAAATTTTTGAATTTTGCAAAATTGTGTAACTAAACATTTTTCGGTCAATTGCATTGCAAAGAAAGAGAGATAATCAAGTGTTCCATTTATATCAGATATAAGGTAATAAACATATTTCGAATACTTAAAGAAACATTTACTTTTCATTATAAATAATAATGAGAAATAAAAATTATTTTAACCACACTATTCTATTCATCTCTTTCCTGTATGCTTACATCCGGTCACCCTAGCCACAAGCAGTAGTATTAAACAAGTGCAGATACAAAGGCATTAAAAAAGAGAAAATGATTTCCGTATCTTTTCTGTTCTAGAACATTTTTATTGTTAACTATTAATCCCATTCAAAACTTTTAATGAAGGAAATCATGGTATAATATTAAGTATTAGTCACCTTTTGCTTTCTTCGTATTGTTAAACTATAAAAATAAGACACTACAAACTACAGGCAGTATTTCTTAGGAAAAATAATTCTTCACAAACCGGATTAAATATTATGATTCGATTGTAGCTTACAAAACGTTTTTAATTTTTATTCCTGCTGACATTGTTCTCTTACCTTACAATGTTTTTGGGCTAAAGAAATTAGAATGGTTTAAAGTGAAATTGAGAGAACAGCTCGCTAACCAATGAAAAGAACAATTCCAAAGAAATGTAATAAAACTTTCAAACAAAAGGTATCATTCTAAATGGGAAAAACTACGGAGAAAAAAATATGTAAATTATACACTATACATGCCGAGGGTTTAAAAAAAATCGTACACGGAAGAGTTGATTTATAAATTTTTGAGTTTTAATAATTTTAAAATGAAACATTACAACAAAACATAGTTTATATAATGGTACACTACACTTATCAATAATTTTTAGTAATTTTTAGTACATAACCTGCATAACTAATTTACATAATAATAAATAAGAGTATATATGTATATGTGTGTATCAGTGGCGTGCGGTAGGTTTCTATGCAGGGTGTGCAGAGAACATGGATTTTCCAATAAATCTTTAATTATTGAGACATCTGAGTTCTCCATTCTGAAACGGGTTATTTATTATGAATATAAATTTAAAGATTACAACAAATAAAATATTTGCCTTCGAGTAGTCGAGTTATAACTATAAAAACAGCTAAACTTATGAGAATTCTACTAGCACTGAAGCAAAAATTGTGTCTTTTGTTGTGTGTGTGTCATCTTGAATTTTTTCCCTTAATAAAGGCGATACATTTTGTGTAGAATTTAGATCTTGACTATTTCCAATCCACGCTAGTGAAGAAATCTCAAGAAATTTACTATGATTTAACCTTGTGAAATAAAAATTAATGACTACTTACTGATTTATAGGTGCTCATCAGCATGTCTACGTAAATTTAACAATGGAAATCAAATTCAACTTACCACAGATGCCCTATGACAAGGTTCATCACCAACTTGAAATAGAGATATGGGAAAGTTTCAGAAACCTCTAAAATAGTACGATATGTACCCCTTATATAATACCCGTGTAATACCCGAGTTAATTGATCTCTCAAGCATTAAAATTAGTCCAACTCTTTGGAAAGTTATGCACCCTTATACTACAATATAAGAAAAGTGGTTCATTATATAAAAAAGTGTGGAAACTTTTCAAGGGTGAGAAATTTTGATTAAATTGAAGAAAAGGAAAAAAAACACCCATTCCAGGCATTAAAGTTTTATTAAAATTAGGATAATGTCTATATCGCCTGCTGCATCGGAAAAAAAGTTTAATCAAATACCTCATACTTCATTAGCATTTTATTTTCAAACAAGTGACTAAATTAGAAGATCACCAGCCAATATTTTACTGTTCTCTCTTGGAACTTGGCAATATGTGCCCTTAAATAGTGTAGTTTTACTCCCATGTTCTTACGCTTCACAAAGAGTTCTCTCTTTATAATTTCTAACTTTAAAATTCTGAACCTGACTTATCTAAAATATTTGCATATATATATATATATATATATATATATATATATATATATATATATATATATATATATATATGTGTGTGTGTGTGTGTGTGTGTGTGTGTGTGTGTGTGTCTAGCATGTAAGTGATTTCCATTTGACACAATTAAAAATAAAACAGGTAAAAAAATAAAATGTAATGAACAGCTAATTTTATTAATTGTTGTCTAAATATTATTTTAAACTATCCTTCAACATAAATAGGTTCTCAGTTGTGAAATTTAATCTTCCGAAAATAAGAATTGTCTTTTAATCGAGACCTAAGCATGAGCACTTTTCAAGATTTATTTGTTTAAAAAAGGAAGAAAGAAGTAGTGGAAACGGTTTTACGACCTGGAAAACTTATAATACAAGACGGTTCTAATTTGTCCACTTGCAAATGTGAATATCTTTTTTTATACTTTTACGTTTTTTTCTTTTTAATCGAGAAATTTAAATTGTCTCAGCGGGAGAGAAATATCACTCATTCAACTACAAAATTGTTTCTCTCTACTTGTAATCGTGTCCTTGTAACAATTTTAAAATCATTCTGAGAATTTAACGAAGTGCATTGCAGGTCATCACGAATTCTTTTCAGTGCTTTAGAGATAAAAAGAGCAGCAAAGATTGTGATTTGATTTTGTTCTTTAGCGAACAAAGAGTGAATCCTAAATATAATTTAATCATCCGTGGTAACCCATAGTCGCTTTGGAATTAAAAGAAATTGTGCGATTTTTTTTTATTACTTTATAACAAATTATTCTATTTCCTACAGATATCTTGACTCGGCTAATAAATATAAAGCAGACATTGTAATAAAGAAAGTAAATTCATTATATTCTTGCTTAACCCCTTCCGGTATGATTTAATAATGTAAAACTATGCATGAAATAACCATTTAATTTTTATTTAAAAAACTTGTTTCATTTTACAATTCTTACATATTCTTAATTAAAATCCACTTTTTGCATAGTGTTAAATAATATCAGAAACGGTAAAATTAAGAAAATATCAAAGCAAAACATTAATAAGGTTTACAGATAATAGTCTTCAAGCTAGTGGTACTTTTCAAAACAAAGTGCAAAGGAATTCTTAATTGTTTACACCGCCAAGTAGTCTCACTTTTAATTTGATTCTTGTAACACACACGGCATTTCTTAGTAGGTTTTCTTTTATTCTGACTCATTAATTTGGCAATGACTTTATCAAGAAATTCTAAATAAACAATATGCAATAGTGACTTGTGATTTTCACAAGTCATAAAAGTGTTGCCAAATTCAGTACACTAGAAATTTTAAACTAAATTAATTATCATATTTAACAGTAACTTTAATCGCATGACGAGTGTAGCTCGTCATTGTGCGGTATGGAATGAAAAACTAATAAAGAGCTAGACTCGTTATTTTACCGGAAGGGGTTAACGATAAACAAATGAAAGCCTAAAGAAAATGTAGTGAGTCATTTAAATTCAATTGTGAAAGGTGTGTTTGTCTAGTTTAGAAAAGTATTTTAACTGAACGCATTTCTGCGGTGAAAAGCTGTTATAGTAGATGCTTATTCATAAAATATGTAATTGAACTTCTTTATTATAGTTGATTCCTGCAAGTGAATGAAAACTGCAATCTGTAAAAGATACTAATTTTGGAGATTTTCTTAAAAATGACATTCCAGGATGAAATATTCTTCAGGACCAGATTCAAGGAACTTCCCCAAACCCTCTCACCCAATCAAAAAGGATGTGAAATGTTAATTTCATTTTCAGAAATAAGAGCTATTTTTTGAAAAAAAAATTAGAAGATATTCCCAATATTTAATATTTTTACTTATTAAAATAATTTAACACGTATTAAATCGTAAATTTAAATAAAAGGTAATATTTTAAAATAAAGATACATTAAATAAATACAGTCTATAATTAACCTTCCTTTTATTTTTTAGTTGTCTACAGTCGAAACTGTTAATCAGAAAGTTATGAAATGTTATGTAGGGCAAAATAAAAGAATGGCAATTTGAGCGAATGAAAAAATTAACTCAAAATTGTACCACAAGAGGGCGTTTTATGAATTACATATTAAATCACCATTTTTCCAATTAAAAGTATTTATTACAACAAAACATGTTAAGAATGACCGCTATCATTTTCAGCTATCATTTGAAACTGTAAGGTACTATGTTCTACAGTTGATCGAAGTGAGTTCGGGGAAATGCTAAGAACATGTCGTGAGATGCTAACATACAGACAAACATGCACACATAAATGCATACATACAAGGCATGACATTTTATAGAGAGAGATAATATCAACCCAATAAAAAATATTAAGTTATAAGAATTGTATATACAGCAGAACCTCGATTATATGAGCTAGTTTGGACCATTAGTACCTCGGATATAAAAAACCTCAGTTAATAGAAATTGAATATTTATTTATTTTTATTAAATTTTTCTTTTATAAAATTTAAGAATAAGTACTTAGTGAAATATTAAAAAATGAATTTTGAAAAGTAATACAAATCTCAAAAAATTATTTAATTTTTTAAATTTAAAATACATTAATTCAAGTAAGCACCTGGTGGACCCACACGGTACCTGATAACAAAGCATTGTCTGCCATTCACTTCTCATGGTGTAATGTTTCTTGGAAGTTAAGACTTTTGGGGACAAAAGAGACTGTAGCATGGGCAATGAACTAAAAAGTGTGGTGTTTTACGGAGCTCATTCAGCGGAGGAAGAAAAAAAAAGACTTCGATTTATAAAACTTTAATTCTAATGTTAATCTATACAGGGACCTAGCATCTTAGCTTAAATTAGTTTGTAACCCTAATTGTTTTTTTTAAAACATCCTTTCTTGTTATCACATCATTTAATAATTTTAATTTACCTCTACATTTACATACTTTTTTCATAGAGCTATATTTTGGTAGATATAAAACTTTTACGAAAATATTGATTTCCCTATTTAATAACACTATATATGTATATGTATGTGTGTATGTATATATATATGTATATATATATATATGTATATATATGTGTATATATATATATGTATCTATGTATATATATATGCATCTCTGTATATATATATATATATATGTATATATACATATATATACATATATACACACATGTACATACATATATACATATATATGTAGGAGGAGAAGTCGCCTGCGAAAATAGCCCCACCTAGTGAGTTGCGGTAAATTTAGATAGACGGGAGTCCAACATAGGCGAAAACAGTCGTTCAGTGCAGACTGCAAGTGAACTTGCCTTTGCTTGATGATTATTCTGAGATGTTAAGCCAAGCAAGCTTTAATATATTACTTAAATATATATATATATATATATATATATATATATATATATATATATATATATATATATATATATATATATATATATATATATATATATATATATATATATATCAGTTAAATGTTTTTATTATTTGTAAATCCTAACTGGTTAATTGAGTTGGAAAAAAACATCCTGGCTCATATATATATATATATATATATATATATATATATATATATATGTATATATATATATATATCATCATTAGATATTTTAAAAAACCTTGGTTAATTGAAGCTCGAATAATCTTGGATAATTATAATTCTCCCCCCCCCCTCTTAAACCAAGATTGTAAATACCCTAAAGGAATCTTGAAACTTTTTCAGTTCGTAAATAAAAAATCGTTATATAAAAATGTATATCACTTAAACACTGAATATCATACATTAATATGAAAAGTTTGACAGCAATGTGCATTGTTTTTTAATTAGATTCAAAGTTTTGGATGCAGAAATGCGTTTAATGTCTCAAAGAAATAGCCATGGCCACAGTTACAGATGTAAAAAAATAAACATATGCTCAGACAACATTTCCTTGACAGTTTTAAATAAATGGTCCACAGACATACACAAACGTCTAGTTTAATTCGACTCATTTTTATTTAAATAATCGTGATGTAAGAAAGCGATATGCTCCAAGGATTTTAAGACATTCACCCAAATGTGGGAGATATTAATCTTTACAAATGAGGCACAGCTGTTGCGATTCAGTTCATTACCAAAACAACTTACAGCATGAGATAACTGGAGATCTGTTTAATCTCTGAAATGATTAATTTTAATTTGTGGCTAAGCCCGACGAGTTTTATTTTCTTTGTAATATACATTCGAGGAGAATGAAACCCAGAACATTTTCATGAATATAATTTAAATTTTTCCACTTGGTGAGGCAAAATAGCTGTCGGGTGGTCGTGGAGAGGTGTGCGTCAAATAGATTTCAAAAAATTTCTAATACAACTAATACAAGCGCAAAAATTTAAGATGTTAGTAATGTATATAAAAAATGGAAATAAATTCATGATTTTCATTCACAGACACAATAGTTTACAATGAAAATATTTGTAACACAATCACTAAGCTCTTGGTGATTTTATATTGAATAAATAAAGAAGTCTCTGAAAGCCCCCCCCCAAAAAAAAAACAAGAATTATCGATTTAGATATTACCTTTATACACAGGTTTCACGGTATATATGATATAAAATTTGGGCATCTTATAGGCATGTATGTATAGGCATGCATTAAGGCAATATGCATGAGGGCAATGGGCATGTGTTTTGGTAATTTAGGCCTGTATACATAGGCATTAGGAAAAAAAAAAGCATTTTTTGGTTTGCTGGGGCTAGACGCTATAATTTAATCCAGTATTAGGCTTTATTACACTAATATACCAAGTCCAAAAAGTAGACGTGACCGTAAAATCCTTAAGGAAAACAAAATATTTATTTCATCATTTACCGAACTCAGACTATGTCGTTCAGAAGCCTCTACACCCCCAGATTGGCAGTCAAAGTGCCGTTAATCTGCCATCCAAGAGCGAGACACATTCCACTTCTCATAGGAAATTACCTTAGCTCAAAATTTTCAGGTGCTTAAAATGTTAGTTGATAGTTAAAAATGGTTCCGCCTGTATTAAATTCCAAATGATTCACGTGAAATTCAAATAATTCATGTGAATTCTAAATTTTTGAGAATCCAAAGCCTAAATAGAACTACAATTAAATGAGGAAATGATCGCAAACTAGCGATTTTGTTTGTAAGAAGCGGAAATAGTTGAGCTCTCTGGATTGAGGCTTTTTTTTTCATCACAATGTGGAATTATATTAGGGAAAATTAGTTTATCAGGATAATTTTTAATGTATTATATATGAGTGTGTGTATATAACGTCTAAAACTAGAGTTGACTAAACTATCAAAAAAACTTTTCCACCAAATCGAGAGTAAAATTTATTACTACACAGAAAGAGAACGTACAAATAATTTTCACAGTCAGCAATGTGTGTATGTGTATGTATGTATATATATATATATGTGTGTGTGTGTGTGTGTGTGTGTGTGTGTGTGTGTGTGTGTGTGAGTGTGTGTGTGTGTGCGTGCGTGTATGTAAGGAAATTTCCTAAATTGCCCTCTAGGGCAATGTAGAGTTATAATTGGACAGACCCCTTCTTTGAGGGTGTAAAGTGTAGCCATAGTGGTCAATTTAGGTTAGGAGTTAAAAAGGGGAATGCAAAATAACTCGGAAATTTTTAGCCCTTGACTTCAGATTTGAAAATGAAGAATGATGATGAAGTGGGAACCCGTCCTTTAAAGTTATCTTAATAAAGGTCATTAGTTAAAACGGTGACATTTTTATAGGCCATGACTGCAACCACCCTTCGAGAAGTTCGTCTTATTACATATATATATATATATATATATACATGCATACATATATACATATACATATATGTACATACATACATACATATATATACACACACACATATATATATATATATATATATAGTAACGCTTGTCTGCCATAATTTATATATTTATACATTATACATTCTTCTTCTTCTAAGCTTTACAGCCGATCACCGGCCTAGGCTGTCTCGGTAATTTTAAACCGTCTAGATCTTTCCAATACCATTGTTCTCCAGCGATTGACATCAGTGCTCTTAAGCCATCGCTCCACACTGTCAAACCACCTTTATCGGGGTCTACCACTCTTTCTTTTTCCTTGAGGTTTATGAAACGTTAATTTTTTTTAGAGGATTTACACTTTTGTATCTCTATATGTGTCAAAGCCATCTTATTTGTAAACTTTTAATTATATTTACTGTATTAGTTTCTTTTTTATTTTTGTTGTATTTGCTTATTATTTTTTATCCTTTATGAAAAACACACACAGGGCCGTTCGTGAACTATTAGTTACCTGTGTGTAAGATAACATTAGGGCGCCGCCTATTTCTGCGTGCAAGATAATATTTGGCCGTCCCCTATCAATGCGTATACCAAGTAGATATTCTTTCAGACGCTCTAGAAATTTGGCCTCCTGTGTGCATACACGAACAGTACACATTACATACCCCGTCCCTGTAATACATATACACGTACATATATGTATACACACCAGTGGCTTGCGGTCCATATGTGCTGGGTGTGCACTGCACACCCTAGCAAAATTATGAGAGACAATAATTTTCTGCACCTATGTCTACCTATCTTTATATGGTATATAATAAATATTATTTATAATATACTCAAATATTATATTGATTTGCTTGCTTGTATTCTAGCAGTGCGTGCGGTACTAGGTGCTGCACCACGTAGCGCGTTCAAAAGCATACAAACATAAAAAAGTTTTATGTGTACGCACTGCGCCCTAATAAAAAATCACGCTTTATATGTATGGGCTACTGGAGAAGCAAGCATACTATAGCGCTGAGGAAAGTGCAGCTATTTTTCCTGCACTTGGCATTCAGAATCATCCGAAATACGGTTTATTAAGCGTTGTATTAGAGCGGAGACTTACGTGCTGAAGCGATTTTGGTTTTTTAACTGATTAACTGGCCGTGCGATTTTGCAGACGGTTAATGTTTAAATTTATATATTATAAGATTTTGTTTTATATATAAAAGGAAATATAAAAGAAGTATTTCATCAATATAAAGTGAAATGTTTTAGTGTGGTAAAGTAATTTCGGTGATGCATTATATTTTTAGAAATAATTCGCTGAAAAACAATTTTGTTTTGTTAGACAAAAAAGAAACGAATTCTAACAGAACAGTCCAAATTTTACCATTCATTGTGTTTTACAGACAGTATATAAGTTATATCTGTAACACCATATCCCTGGTTTTGTTTTTAAAAATTGTGAAGATTTTCGCAGAATATATGATTTCCAAATGTTAAAAACAATTAATAAATATAATTTAATCCACTGACCGAACGAGAAACAGTTCGTTCTATTGCGCCAACGTGCAGTGAAATCCTCTGTACGTGGACTAGACTTTCGGTTTGTCGGCACCAATGAGCATCCGGATGAGGCACAGCAGCGGCGGAGGCCGTGTGGTGCTACGTTTGCTGAAAATATAAGCTTTCCGTTATTTTATTAGTAATATGGATAGACGTATAGATTTTGTGTACAAATGAATAATAAATGTTAAAGAAGTGTTTAATGTACATTTTTAGGGTTTTATTATTATTGTTGTTGTTGTTCTCTGCACACCCTGCATGAACACCTACCGCACGCCACTGACACACACACACACACACACACACACATATATATATATATATATATATACATGCACACTATATTTATATATAACGTGTGAAATTTGTCTCACCGTTACAAAGTGAAATTAACCACTATTATTTTTAATTGACCGGGCTTACTTGTCAATGAGTGAGCCTAAGTAATAGTCCCTCGTGGTTTGATTACAAGGAAGCAGCGAAGTCCATTTTAGTATTTAAAGTTTATATGAGACTAAATAAGAACGTCTTTACCTGACAAGATATCACAATTGAATAATACACGAAACACATTACTATTACAAATTTCGCCCCACAGTGAGAGATGATGAGGAGATATTCCCATGAGACGAGCAGCTTAGTCAGCGTTTTTAACAGTCAAAAAGGAACTTAGATCATTGGAAAAGTGTACCATTTTTCTTGACTGCTGGAAAATGTGGCGAGTGGACAGAAAATCAGCATTTATTCTTGATTTATCTTTGGGAGACTGGTTTGAAATAATTTAAGTAGCTAACATTCCTTTAAATAATACGGCTGGGAAAATAGATATGAAAGTATGAAGATGGGAAAAGGAGAATTTTAGAGAGATATTTTAAGTGTAATAATTTTGATATTTATATATATAAATATATATATACTAAACGACCCGACAGACGTTGTCCTGTTTTAAAGCTGTAAATCCAAAAATTGTAAAATATTTTTAAATAAATTAGAAATTGCACCGTTTTGATTATAAATTAAGGAAAAAATTATATTAAAAATGCTTGACGCCACCACGCGTACAGTCATCACAAACATAATTATATTAATTTAAGATTCCCACATCGCCTGTATGGAGATTCGATCCTGGGACTTCTGAAGCCCATTGCGCTGACCACTGGGCCATGCATACACTGGCATTATAATAATCACAATAAGTGCGCAATTCTGGATTTAAAAAAAAATTCTATCGGATCAAATTGTGAATCTAAACCATTCTCGGATCAACTTAATTACATACAAAATTTCATCAAAATCAGTCCAGCCGTTTAGGAGGAGTTCTATTACAAACACACGGACAGAAGAAATATATATATATATATATATATATATATATATATATATATATATATATATATATATATATATATAAACTCAAGAGCCAAAACATTATGACCACCCCTAAATTTTGCAATAAACTCGCCTGGATAACTTGGAAAGCACGTGATCAGGTGGAAGTGGTATTTAACTACTGCTGGAGAGTTTGAAGAATCATTCTTTCACTTACTTCGGTGTGTGATGGAAAAGGCTGCGGATCTAAGCGATTTTGATAGAAGGCAGGTTTTAATGTCTCGAAGCCTCGGAACAAGTATTTCCGAAACTTCACGATTCGTGGGTTGTTCGCGATCTACAGTTGTTAATACTTATGCAAAGTGGATGAATGACGGTGAAACCAACAGTAGACGACATGATGTTGGACGTCCACACGCTATCAAAGAAAAGCTGTCTCCGGCCATCTACCAAGGGCTTGTGGCATCCATGCCAAGGCGAGTTGAAGCCGTGTTGCGCGCCAAAGGTTGGCCAACTCGTTATTGACAGGTAATCATAATGTATTGGCTCTTAAGTGTATATACATATACATATACACATACATGTGAGGATAAACAGTATTAATGTATTAAAATTGAAGTCTTAAAAATCCTCAAACAACAAATAGTGAGAGCAAGTTATTTATTTTTCTGAAATAATTATTAAGAATCAACTACAACCTACTATTAACCATGACTTCTAGTAATTTGTAAATATGCCACTGAGTAACATGATACCATGTTACAAGTAAGATCCAAAATGAGTAGTAGTACCTTGATTTCACGATTAACTTTATATAAACTATCATTGCCAACTCAGTAATTTCCCATCCAATGTACACGTAAATACATAATATACACTTAAAGTATTTTGGAAGACTCTCACTTCGTCATCGTGCAAAAGATAACTGTATATACTGATTAAGAGAAAAAATGAATTTAGAATTGCTCGCGATAATTTTGTTACATTACACACGTTTATTTAAAATTCTGTCTGAAGGGTTTCGGTTACACTAAATTCGGCATCCTCTTTCAGTAGAGTTACATTAATTACGTCACAGCTGAAAAAGTAGCCTAGATTATTTTCAAATAACTTTAACAAATCGAAAAAAATTGCCGAGTGACACTTCAAAGGGTGAGAAAATGCAGCTGAAGTTTTTTAAACGCAAGACAGGAAAAAAAAATGTCCTCTTTATTTAAGGCAAGATTTGGGGAAGGAAAAAAAAAAGGCTTCAACCACCGAGCTGAAAATGTCACTGGGTTTCATGTTTATATTCCCGCTGAGTATTTCGAGACGAAGTATCAGATATCCCTGTTTTGTTTCACTGAAAAAAGAAATGCTAATAACATGAAAAAAAAAACGTTTCATTAGCGGCATAAAGGAGAAGCAGGGAAAGAAACTGTTGAAAGAAAATATGGTGGCAGCCCTCTTTTCAGAGCTAACATTTTTTTTTTTTTTTTTTTTTTTTTTTTGAAAGTCTAAGTAGGATTTATAAAAAAAATATTTATGAGCTTTGGATTTATGTTAATACGTATTTTTCTTGAATATATTTTGGGCGTGCTACTAATTTCCATATTTTTTAAAAATTATTCTTACGGTAACAATGGACTTTCAAAGATAATTTATATAGTTTTTATCCAACTGACGAAATATGTCGTTAGCAATATATTTATATAAATTTCAAAGCTTAAAATTTTCAAAGATTAAAATTTTAAGGTAAAATTTATTTATTTTAAAAGTTATCAATTTGGAATTCTTTCAATTGTAGTCATATTGAAAATGTTCTAAGTACTTTCTAAGTACTTAGTATACTTAGTACTTTCTAAGTACTTAGTAACTTAGTACTTAGTAACATAGTACTTAGTACTTTCTAAGTACGTAGTAACTTAGTACTTAGTAACATAGTACTTAGTACTTTCTAAGTACTTAGAACTTTCTAAGTACTTAGAACAATAGATAAATGTTCTAAGTTTTAAGTAGGAATTATAAAAAAAAATATTTATGAGCTTTGGATTTATGTTAATACGTATTTTTCTTAAATATATTTTGGGCGTGCTACAAATTTCCATATTTTAAAAAAAAATTATTCTTACCGTAACAATGGACTTTCAAAGATAATTTATATAGTTTTTATCCAACTGACGAAATATTACGTTAGCAATATATTTATATAAATTTTAAAGCTTAAAATTTTCAAAGATTAAAATTTTAAAGTAAAACTCATTTATTTTAAAAGTTATCAATTTGGAATTATTTCAAATGTAGTCATATTGAAAATGTTCTAAGTACTTTGTAAGTACTTAGTAACTTAGTACTTTGTACTTTCTAAGTACTTAGAACAATAGATAAATGTTCTAATTTTAAGTAGGAATTATAAAAAAAATATTTATGAGCTTTGGATTTATGTTAATACGTATTTTTCTTAAATATATATTGGGCATGCTACAAATTTTCATATTTTTTTAAAAATTATTCTTACGGTAACAATGGACTTTCAAAGATAATTTTTATAGTTTTAATCCAACTGACGAAATATGTCATTAGCAATATATTTATATAAATTTTAAAGCTTAAAATTTTCAAAGATTAAAATTTTAAGGTAAAATTTATTTATTTTAAAAGTTATCAATTTGGAATTCTTTCAATTGTAGTCATATTGAAAATGTTCTAAGTACTTTCTAAGTACTTAGTAACTTAGTACTTAGTAACATAGTACTTAGTACTTTCTAAGTACTTAGAACAATAGATAAATGTTCTAAGTTCTAAGTAGGAATTATAAAAAAGAATATTTATGAGCTTTGGATTTATGTTAATCCGTATTTTTCTTGAATATATTTTGGGTGTGCTACAAATTACTATATTTTTTAAAAAATTATTCTTACCGTAACAATGGACTTTCAAAGATAATTTATATAGTTTTTATCCAACTGACGAAATATTACGTTAGCAATATATTTATATAAATTTTAAAGCTTAAAATTTTCAAAGATTAAAATTTTAAAGTAAAACTTATTTATTTTAAAAGTTATCAATTTGGAATTATTTCAAATGTAGTCATATTGAAAATGTTCTAAGTACTTTGTAAGTACTTAGTAACTTAGTACTTTGTACTTTCTAAGTACTTAGAACAATAGATAAATGTTCTAAGTTTTAAGTAGGAATTATAAAAAAATATTTATGAGCTCTGGATTTATGTTAATACGTATTTTTCTTGAATATATTTTGGGCGTGCTACAAATTTTCATATTTTTTAAAAATTATTCTTACGGTAACAATGAACTTTCAAAGATAATTTATATAGTTTTTATCCAACTGACGAAATATATCGTTAGCAATATATTTATATAAATTTTAAAGATTAAAATTTTCAAACATTAAAATTTTAAGGTAAAATTTATTTATTTTAAAAATTATCAATTTGGAATTCTTTCAAATGTAGTCATATTGAAATTGTTCTAAGTGCTTTCCTTTTTCTTTAGCGTTCTAGACCATTTATTATTTAAAACATACATTTTAGAATGTAGAATAAAATTTAATTGAAGATTTAATATTTTTATATGAATTTTGTTTTATAGTGCTGATTTCAATCGAAAAGGAAGGTACACAACTGGATATGTCAACCCTAAATGTAAAATTTCAATCATCTGTGCCTGATAATTTTTTTTTCCGTTATGCGAGATGAATGCGTGCAGATGTCGTTAGCGATATCAACCGAGTAATAGAAATATACTTACAACTTCATAAAATTCACTTTCGAAATCCCATATTAATGAAATGTATGCCATAGGAGAGGAATTGAGTTATTAGTATTTGAAAGGGGTTGGGCCGTTTTCCTTCAAAATGTTGGTACCTTCAATAATAAATAAGTTAATAGTACTTAATTCTATAAAAATGGAATTAAGTACTATTAACAATGGATTAGTAAAAATTGTGGGATCTTTCCCTTCAACTTCCATTACCTTATACATATATTATCCTTACACATATATTAGATGTGGGAGTGGTCTAGGGTTTCTAACCTTCCATAAGATTGCTATATACATTCATGTCGTAATCCGAAATACGAGTCCCGGTGGATGACCTTAGTGTTTAATAAAAATCAGGAATTTCTTAAGGAAAGTTACAAATCCCACTTCCACTCTCTCCGCTACACAATGTATTGTTAATAAACTAATATTCAACGGCAATTTGCAGCATACGATGAGAGTTTAACATTTTTATTACTATTTTTACCTATAGTATTTCTTCTAAAACTATATTTAGGAACTTTTACTTCCCAGACAGAAGGCTGGGTCCGAAGTATCTAATTTCATTTAAAATCTGAACAGTGATTTTTTTTTCAGGATTACAACACTTCTACTTAGTAACTAAACATAGACGTATGTATATAAAATTTATTTGTCTTTCATATAAAATTAGCATTTTGACCCCACAAAAAATTCTGTATCATTTATATTAATTCCATATTAAATGTTACTATGTAGTAACAACTTATGATAATGTTTACATAAATATTAAACTAGCTACAAATTCCAAACAATTTTAAGGGATAACTATTGCATTACTATCGCGTTAAGTTTTTCTATTTTAATAAGTAAATATTTTATGACCCTAAAGCTTATAAAATTAATAATTAACTGTAACTGCATAGACTGGATTTGGCTGGCCCAAAAAGCTCCGGGCGACACGTTGGAAGTTAAACATATGCCTACGGGCTTCAGAGTATGTAGTTACGAGTGCATATACATATTAGAGGTAAAAACTCAAAACAATGCATTGTTTTTATAGCGTTTATTATTATTGCTTATAAATTAATGATAGAACAGTTAAAAATTTATAAATGTGCATACATAATAATAATAATAAGTAATTCAATCGTATAATATTATATCTACTATGATAAATGTAATATTCGTTCCAGTTATAAATTTCTTGAATTCCGTTGAGGCTCATACAATTTTTTACTGATGGGCTGCCATATGGACATCCCTGGCATAGACAACTTCTATCAATATTGATATTCTTAAAATTGTCTGATTTAGAAACATCCGCTGGTCTCAAACTATGAGCTGCGCAATAATCAATGTCAAGCGGCTTTGATTATTGACGCAAGGGAATATAAAGGGAAATTAAATAAACTACCAATAAATGTTCAAGAAATAATGAAAAATATTATTTTATACATTACATAATAAACAAATGAGTATTAAATTTGCATCTTTTTTTCTTTCATACTCAAACCGCTTTAAGAGTAGTAGCATCGTGGTTTTTCCTTTATTCCTGTAAGGGTGCCACGCTAAAAAAGTATGAGAACCGCTGAATAGTATTTTTCAATTTGATATTTTATCTTTGTAGATTTCAGCAAGATATTTTTATTGTTCTAACTCGTATTAGGCTACAATGTTCTTATTAATAAAACTTTGAATTGCAAAATTATTTGAAAACAGTACCTGTGTTAGAAGAGTGTCTCACAGTAAGAGATCTAAATTCTTAGAAGGTTATAATTTATGTTTCAAGAGGAAGTTTCTTCGAATCAAATAGAGTTAAGATAAATGGAGATCATATAAGTAGACGTGCCCAAAACTGTTCGAAAAACAATGCCAGGTGTGATCAAGGACATTTGTGGTTGAGGTAATAGGAGGTTACATTTGTAGATAATATGTATATACACGAAAGACAAATGAGCTGAACATTTTCCTATTTGGAACTCTACTGTCATTGGAAGTAAAGGCAACACTCTTCCTGCTTTTGTGGAAGATATATGGGATTAAGGATCATTTGTGGTTATAGATATACGTTTCTTCGAGAACGGGAACTGAAACTGCAGGCGTATTTATGGGCGTTTCAAAAACTTGTACAATGACAGGGAGTTTTCAAATGGAATAAAGTGAGACTAGATTTTTGGAATAAAGAAATTGCAAACAATGAAAATTAAGATGAGTAATATTTAATTTCAGTTCAATAATCAGATACTACAGGTGAGGGGAAGATTAAATGTAAAAGGGCTTATTTAGAAATTTTGTAGGCTTTTTATTATTTTAAACGTGTCTTGAATCTAGAAAAACCGATATCATTATTTATTTACTACGACCACATTAATTTATTTACCATTTTTAAATATTATAAAAGCAGTTGTTATTTTACAAGGATAAGTCAAAACTTATCTATAACTTTCATTGTAAGATACGTTTATAAGTGAAGCTATGGTTTCACAATGCACATAATTTTTTCTACAAAATTTCTCTCCGTATCAATAGCCTTGAGCATAGATCAACTAGATTATACTTTGCTTCAAAATAACAGACTGTCTATTAGCCGTTAAGCTATTTGTGCACTAGTATTTTACCAATAATAAGTATGAGGCAAATCGACGACCTCGTAAAACATGTTCACCCACTCTCAAATTTCTCATCATAAAAAATTGTTTTAGGTGATAGTGCACTTTTCCTAAAAGTTGAATTACCCACCCCCTTGGCAACCTGCGACCAGAAAAATCGGATCACTGCTCTTTGCTCCTCTTTTGTGTAAGCTTCTAATGGAGGAGCAATGATCTATATGAAAGAGAGGGATGAAAAATTAAGGAATTAAAATCAAACTTTTATAGCACTACTAAAACAGTATGGCAATTTAACAATAAAAGTGAAATAATTAAATCCACTTTCAGAAAAAATAATGCTGGTTTGTCTTGAAGGGTGAATTAAAACATAGTAATGCAGTGGTTTCCAAGAGATGTGCTAAGTTCTATTGGTGCACCCAAGATATTCAGGTGTGCCATGTAGTGTTCCAGAAAAAATACGCGTCAAAATATAAAAATAAATTTAGTTACTCTATTGTCACAAATATATTAGTCTTCTTGCAATGAGGAAGCGAGAAAGAAACAAGGGAGAAATATCAGGTTTCGGGCATCACTCGCGGATTCCCAATGGTATATTCTATATTTTATAAAACCATATGTTTTTAGGGGGGAGGGGATGCCAAAAAGGTATCGAAACCGGGACCCGAGGTTCGTGCTTTTTTTTTCTGTGCAGAGCTCAGATATCTACTTACCCGCAATAAGGTCCTAGATAGCTTAAAATTAAAACAGGGGGGGATTTTCATGTATCGACAAGGAAATGAAATTTTGACTTTCAAATATATTCTAAATTTTTCATTACTCATTTATATAACAAAGATCACATGATTTTCCTATGCAGAGGTCAGGTATCTACGTGCCTGCAATAAGGTCCTTGATAGCTTAAAATTAAAAGAGGAGAGAAATTTTTAATGTATTGACAAGGAAATGAAATTTTGACTTTCAAACATATTCCAAATTTTTCATTACTCTTTTATATAGCAGAGATCACACGCAGAGTTAGGGTCTACTTTCCCGCAATAAGGTCCTTGATAGCTTAAAATTAAAGAACAGAGTAATTTTTAATGTATTGACAAGGAAATGAAATTTTGACTTTCAAATATATTCCAAAATTTTCATTACTCTTCTATATAACAAGAATCACATGCAGAGTCAGGCTCTACTTACCCGCAACAAGGTCCTTGATAGCTCAAAATTAAAAGAGGAGAGGAATTTTTAATGTATTGAAAAGGAAATGAAATTTTGACTTTCAAATATATTCCAAATTTTTCATTACTCATTTATATAACAAAGATCACACGATTTTCCTATGCAGAGGTCAGGTATCTACGTGCCTGTAATAAGGTCCTTGAGAGCTTAAAATTAAAAGAGGAGAGAAATTTTTAATGTATTGACAAGGAAATGAAATTTTGACTTTCAAACACATTCCAAATTTTTCATTACTCTTTTATATAGCAAAGATCACACGCAGAGTCAAGGTCTACTTTTCCACAATAAGGTCCTTGTTAGCTTAAAATTAAAGAACAGAGGAATTTTCAATGTATTGACAAGGAAATGCAATCTTGACTTTCAAATATATTCCAAAATTTTCATTACTCTCTTACATAACAAAGATCACACACAGAGTCAAAGACAACGTTAAAAGTACGCAAGTTAAGAAGAGTGGAAAATTATGAAACCGTTGATTCGAAAAAATATTGACAAATTAAATATTACACTTTATAACCACACATCCTCTTCACCTTTTCTATGACTAGCAAATCGAGCAGACATGATTTTACGCAACAAAAGTATGAAATTCCCATAAGCGCGAGCGATTATATGAACCCAGCTTGCTCTTCCTGGTTGATTCCTAAATTCGTTTCGAACAATTCCAGCATTCTGCAAATTTCAGTTGCTAGACAGAAGTAGGAAGGGAGACTCACGGCCAGAGAGAAAAGAGAAGCGTGACTAAGTTTTAAATGGGCCCTACGTGCGGTGGTTGCGATGGAACAAAGAAAGCCTCGTACAGGGGCCCTCCCAGACAGAGGGGGATTCGGCGAGATAATCTGCTCAAATTAGTGGTTTTTATGTGAAGTACTTTCGAGGTTACCGGGAACATTCTAGGGTCCTCCAGTGTGAGAGTTCTCCCGTGAAATGGAAATTCGCCTTTTTAACAGCGTCCGTTTCGGAAAAAATTAGAATCAGCTACGGTTGGCTGCATTAGATTTTTTTCCTAATTAGGAGAAGACAAGGACGGGATTCAGCTGTAATATGCATCAGTAATTATAAGTGTTGGGTTTTAGCGGCTATATATCTTATGGTCTTAATAGGCAAGTTGCCATAGTTAATATTTAGAGTACGTACTTTAGCACAAATTTTGCTTTAAAATTATTAGTTATTGGATTTTTTATATAGGTTAGTGAAGTTCTCCACATACTAGCAATTCATTTTTGTTTGTACGGTATAATACGAAAATATCGTCATTTCTGCAAAATGTGTTTGAGACATATAAAAATAATTTAAATTATTAATTTAAAAATTGTTATACTTTTCTACGTTCATTTTTCTTTTTAAAATCATTTTATTATTTTTTTTTGTTTTGTCTATAGTTGTCTTTTAATCTGCCTTTGGAAGTTTTAAAAAAAATTAGTTTTTTATTGACTGTCTACAATGTACTCTATATGTTCTCTCTTTAAATTTTTAAAGATCGTAAACCAGTTTACAACCTCTTAAAAACTCGTCAACTTTACAAATCTTGATTATTTTTATTGGATTTTTTTTTGTGTTTATTTCCGCTTCATAACCAACTGGGGAGAAGATTAAAAAGACAAACCTACCATTTTCCCTTTATTATAAGAAGGCCGTATTTACTTTTATTCTGATTTATCATAATTTCTCCTTCCTAATATATGTTCTTCATTAATAAATATAATTCACTATTTCCGAAAACTAACAGTAATTGTTTTATATAGTTTAGTTTCTTTATCAACAGTCTATAAATATGCTTGATACGTAAAACGTAAAATAGTAAAATCGTAAAAATGAAAAACGTAAAATCGCCGTCAACTTTATGAACTCTACAAGTTATCGTTGTTTTCATTGGATTGTACTTGTTTATCTTCGTTTAAAACTCATTAATTGAAGGATTAAAAAGACCTATCATTTGCACATACAAACTTTGACTCTACCATTTGCAAGAAGTCAATATTTGCATCTTGAGTTATCGTTCTGCCAAATAATAACAATTCATAGTTTCACATTATTCAATTTATTCCTTTTGTTTGATGAAAATATTAATAATGTATTCAATATATTAAGGAAATTATTGGTAGCAATAAGCATTCAAAGTCAACAATTTCAAAAATTAACTTGAAATATATTTTATTTTTTTGGATGTAGTTAGTTTCCTTTTCGGCAATGTGCAAATGTACTCCATTTGTTAGCTTTAAATCAAGCACTATTTGACTGATGATGTACATCACCATCAACTTCGTGAGATTTAGAAGTTACAGTTAGTTTCATTGGATTGTGCTTGTTTATTTACATTCAAAACTCATTAAGTGATGAATTAAAAATACCTGCCATTCGCACTTTATTAAAAGAAAGAAATATTTACTTTTACCCTGTTTTATCTCTCTCTCTAACAATTCAGTTTTACATTATTTAAAGTTTTCCATTCGTTTGGTGAAAATATTAATGACGTAATCAATATATTCTGGAAATTCTTAATAGTAATAAATATTTAAAATCAACAGTTTCGAAAATTAACTGAAAAATTATGCATTAGATTTTTTTCCTAATTAGGAGAAGACAAGGACGGGATTCAGCTGTAATATGCATCAGTAATTATAAGTGTTGGGTTTTAGCGGCTATATATCTCATGGTCTTAATAGGCAAGTTGCCATAGTTAATATTTATAGTACATACTTGCGCACAAATTTTGCTTTAAAATTACTGGTTATTGGATTTTTTATGTAGGTTACTGATGTTCTCCAAATACTAACAATTCATTTTTGTTTGTACGGTATAATAGGAAAATATCGTCCTTTCTGCAAAATTTGTTTGAGACATATAAAAATAATTTAAATTATTAATTTAAAAATTGTTATACTTTTCTACGTTCATTTTTCTTTTTAAAATCATTTTATTATTTTTTTTTTGTTTTGTCTATAGTTGTCTTTTAATCTGCCTCTGGAAGTTTAAAAAAAAATTAGTTTTTTATTGACTGTCTACAATGTACTCTATATGTTCTCTCTTTAAATTTTTAAAGATCGTAAACCAGTTTACAACCTCTTAAAAACTCGTCAACTTTACAAATCTTGATTATTTTTATTGGATTTTTTTTTGTGTTTATTTCCGCTTCATAACCAACTGGGGAGAAGATTAAAAAGACAAACCTACCATTTTCACTTTATTATAAAAAGGCCGTATTTACTTTTATTCTGATTTATCATAATTTCTCCTCGCAATATCTGTTCTTCATTAATAAATATAATTCACTATTTCCGAAAACTAACAGTAATTGTTTTATATAGTTTAGTTTCTTTATCAACAGTCTATAAATATGCTTGATACGTAAAACGTAAAATAGTAAAATCGTAAAAATGAAAAACGTAAAATCGCCGTCAACTTTATGAACTCTACAAGTTATCGTTGTTTTCATTGGATTGTACTTGTTTATCTTCGTTTAAAACTCATTAATTGAAGGATTAAAAAGACCTATTATTTGCACTTACAAACTTTGACTCTACCATTTGCAAGAAGTCAATATTTGCATCTTGAGTTATCGTTCTGCCTAATAATAACAATTCATAGTTTCAAATTATTCAATTTATTCCTTTTGTTTGATGAAAATATTAATAATATATTCAATATATTAAGGAAATTATTGGTAGCAATAAGCATTCAAAGTCAACAATTTCAAAAATTAACTTGAAATATATTTTATTTTTTTGGATGTAGTTAGTTTCCTTTTCGGCAATGTGCAAATGTACTCCATTTGTTTGCTTTAAATCAAGCACTATTTGACTGATGATGTACATCACCGTCAACTTCGTGAGCTTTAGAAGTTACAGTTAGTTTCATTGGATTGTGCTTGTTTATTTACATTCAAAACTCATTAAGTGATGAATTAAAAATACCTGCCATTCGCACTTTATTAAAAGAAAGCAATATTTACTTTTACCCTGTTTTATCTCTCTCTCTAACAATTCAGTTTTACATTATTTAAAGTTTTCCATTCGTTTGGTGAAAATATTAATGACGTAATCAATATATTCTGGAAATTCTTAATAGTAATAAATATTTAAAATCAACAGTTTCGAAAATTAACTGAAAAATTATGCATTAGATTTTTTTCCTAATTAGGAGAAGACAAGGACGGGATTCAGCTGTAATATGCATCAGTAATTATAAGTGTTGGGTTTTAGCGGCTATATATCTCATGGTCTTAATAGGCAAGTTGCCATAGTTAATATTTATAGTACATACTTGCGCACAAATTTTGCTTTAAAATTACTGGTTATTGGATTTTTTATGTAGGTTACTGATGTTCTCCAAATACTAACAATTCATTTTTGTTTGTACGGTATAATAGGAAAATATCGTCCTTTCTGCAAAATTTGTTTGAGACATATAAAAATAATTTAAATTAGTAATTTAAAAATTGTTATACTTTTCTACGTTCATTTTTCTTTTTAAAATCATTTTATTATTTTTTTTTTGTTTTGTCTATAGTTGTCTTTTAATCTGCCTCTGGAAGTTTAAAAAAAAATTAGTTTTTTATTGACTGTCTACAATGTACTCTATATGTTCTCTCTTTAAATTTTTAAAGATCGTAAACCAGTTTACAACCTCTTAAAAACTCGTCAACTTTACAAATCTTGATTATTTTTATTGGATTTTTTTTTGTGTTTATTTCCGCTTCATAACCAACTGGGGAGTAGATTAAAAAGACAAACATACCATTTTCACTTTATTATAAAAAGGCCTTATTTACTTTTATTCTGATTTATCATAATTTCTCCTCGCAATATCTGTTCTTCATTAATAAATATAATTCACTATTTCCGAAAACTAACAATAATTGTTTTATATAGTTTAGTTTCTTTATCAACAGTCTATAAATATGCTTGATACGTAAAACGTAAAATAGTAAAATCGTAAAAATGAAAAACGTAAAATCGCCGTCAACTTTGTGAACTCTACAAGTTATCGTTGTTTTCATTGGATTGTACTTGTTTATCTTCGTTTAAAACTCATTAATTGAAGGACTAAAAAGACCTATTATTTGCACTTACAAACTTTGACTCTACCATTTGCAAGAAGTCAATATTTGCATCTTGAGTTATCGTTCTGCCTAATAATAACAATTCATACTTTCACATTATTCAATTTATTCCTTTTGTTTGATGAAAATATTAATAACGTATTTAATATATTAAGGAAATTATTGGTAGCAATAAGCATTCAAAGTCAACAATTTCAAAAATTAACTCGAAATATATTTTATTTTTTTTGGATGTAGTTAGTTTTCTTTTCGGCAATGTGCAAATGTACTCCATTTGTTTGCTTTAAATCAAGCACTATTTGACTGATGATGTACATCACCGTCAACTTCGTGAGCTTTAGAAGTTACAGTTAGTTTCATTGGATTGTGCTTGTTTATTTGCATTCAAAACTCATTAAGTGATGAATTAAAAATACCTGCCATTCGCACTTTATTAAAAGAAAGCAATATTTACTTTCACCCTGTTTTATCTCTCTCTCTAACAATTCAGTTTTACATTATTTAAAATTTTCCATTCATTTGGTGAAAATATTAATGACGTAATCAATATATTCTGGAAATTCTTAATAGTAATAAATATTTAAAATCAACAGTTTAGAAAATTAACTGAAAAATTCTTTTCTAAAATGTAGATAAGTTTCGGCTTTATGAGCAATCTGCCAATCTAAGTTGACTTAAAATGTTTGCTTTAAATTTATAAATTACATAAACAGTTTTACAACCTCGTAAAAACAGCGTTAACCTCGTCCAAACTACAAGTGTTGTTTATCTCTGTTTAGACTAACTCATTGAGTGATGTGTTAAAGTAACCCGTCACTTGATTTGCACTTGATTTGAATAAAGCATTATTTTACTGCCTTTCAGATTTATTGTTATTTCTCTCTACCAATACCTCTTCTAATATTTAAAGCAATATATATTTAAAGATAATATTTTAAAAAACTAACAGGAAAATATTTTTTATGTTGTTAAATTTCTTCATTATTGGCAGTGTGCAAATATACTTGAGATTTGTTCTTCTTTTAATCCAGTATGATGAATATAACGACCTAAAAGCACTTTAAACGCTGTTAACTCTGTGATAAATTTTATAGGATCGTACTTAATTATTTCCGTTTAAAACTTATTGGACGACGGATTAGCAAGACCTACCTTTTGTACTTGATCACAAAAGGTATTCTTTTCTTTCGCCCTGATTTATCATCATATCTCCCTAACAATACTTCTTTAAAAAGTCGTCAACACAGCTCACATAACATTAAACTTAGCGTTTCTTTGTCAAAAGATCTAAAACATTTAAAAGTTATCATTCATAATATTGTCAATATTAAACATATTGTCAAAGTCAACACTTTAGAAATCGAACAACAAAAGTGTCTAATGTAGTTTCGTTTATCGGCAGTCTGCAAATTTAGTATATTTGACCGGATACGACGTGATTGATGACTTAAAATTACCTTCATCTTTGTGAACTCTACAAGTCGTGATTATTTCCATAGGATTGCTTCAGTTGTTTATCGTTTCGAACTCATTGGGTGATGGATTAAAAGGACCTACCATTTGCACTTGATTGCAAGAAGGCCTTATTTACTTTCATCCTGATTTATCGTCATTTCTTCCTAACAATACCTCTTTAAAAATTCATCAGTGCAGCTCGTATAACAGTAATCCCAGCATTTCCTCGTCAAAAACCCTCCCACGTGTGGGCTCCCTTTTCTGCCGCTGACCGCGAATGGAGGCACATGCAACAGGATCGACCTACAAGTACGGCTCCAATTACCGAACTTATTGCTTAATCGTAAGACCCAAAATGGGGCCACGAGGCAGGGATGCAATTTATGTATTAATTTTTTCTCCCTCTCATTTCAGAGTAATAGCTCGGGGAGAGCATCTCTCACGCCCATAGTCTTCAAACTGATGGGGCCCCCATTTCTGTCCCGGTGGGGGATGCTGCGAATGAGTGACGGGCAGGCTTATTGACTGAACGGCAGTCGACCAGGAATAGGCAAATGAGGCCTGAAATGAAGCAGTATGCAGAATAGAACCTAACACGCTCGGGTATACCCTACGAATAAAAAAGAGGGAAAATAACTGACTTTCGTATAATATACCAATATTTCCACAGTATTTTAAACCTCTATAAAATTTGTTCAAAAATCATCGAATTTGTGATTAGTGTTTTCAATATTTAAATCGATTTACTACTATTAATCGATTAATATAAAAAATTGTATTTTTCTTTAAATTTAGTGGTTTTTAAAGATATAAAATTCTTCTTTTACTTATACCTTATATTTGGCTTTCTTCGCAAACCTAAATTAGGCGGAAAAGTTTCAATGCAGGCAATTAAGAAATAAGTATAAATTTTAGACAAAGAAAAAGTATTACGATTTAATGTACACTACAAATGCAAGTAATGACGCTCTTATTCAACATTAAACAATACCTATTATATATTATTTTCAAAAATTCAATAATATTTCTGCTTATGATAGAGTTTGAAACATGATATAAATAGTACTACAATGCATATCTATAATAATAATATTTCGTTTCTTTAACAAGAATGATATGGGCGTGATAAAAATTAGACTTTTCATGACTTTTTGCCAGAAAAGAGTTACTTGTGGGAGATATGGAAGTTATATAGAATGTTCAAATTGACTGTCTGTATGAGAGACGAACATGGCGATTAAGGAATTAAGCTAGGAATGAACAATTTTTTCGCTTGTAGATCAAACAACAAAAGAAAATATTTGTAATTATGTAAAATAATGTAATTTATTTTAAAATTTTAACAACTGCAAAATTATTTCTAGATCCATTCAAGTTTAAGAGATTGAAACTCTAAATGAATTACGTTTTATAGTAGACATTTTTTTGGTTGATATGGTTAACGAATACATTCAAAGAAAAACCAATAACATTTTATTTTTTAATAATTGCACAACTATTCACAATGTCGTTGTCTGTTATATCTTCTGATATTTAATAAGTAATATTAGAATTTGTATCTAAAGTAAAAGTCACTGGGCGGAATATAAAATGAACATTCCCTCAAGATGAGAATTCATCTATATTGCAATTTATATGTACCTATTGTATTCTTCAAGTCAAAGAGTAAAAAAGTTTTCACGTGCCTATATGTTTTCCGATTTGAAATTAAACCACAATTTTTTATATTGTTAAGCCAGAGAGGAGTGA
This sequence comes from Pardosa pseudoannulata, assembly GCA_032207245.1. Classification (NCBI taxonomy): domain Eukaryota; kingdom Metazoa; phylum Arthropoda; class Arachnida; order Araneae; family Lycosidae; genus Pardosa; species Pardosa pseudoannulata. The sequence continues at coordinate 85,230,172 of CM063504.1, forward strand.
AAAGTTATTAGCACCTCTCTTGTATTTCGTATAATAATTTCCTTTATTGTTAATTATTATATTATATATATATCATAGTTTTAAAATTTACAGCCGGTTGTAGTTGGCTGGAGATTCGTAATTTGCTTATCCCGGGTTAAGAAGTATAAAAGTAAAATGACTGTCGATTATTATACTAATTCATGAAAGAAACATTGAAAATAAAAGGAAATTAAAAACGAATTTCCTGAAGGACATCAAAGCCTTAAGAATAAAAATTACGGCAATAACTGAAAAAATTAAAGAGTATAAAGGAAATTACTATTCCGAGTGCAGCGGAGCATCGTGAATGTCATTTACTATAATAATATACGTTAGAAATAGAGAGAATGCCTCACAAATTGCTAAGAGGGAAAAATTTAAAAAATATATATTTGTTGCTATGTCTTTCAAAAGAATAGAAAAGATGACTCATTGCTATCTAATTGCCAGAAAAGGAGATCCACGGGAGAATTTTATGTTAGTAAACAGTTGCGACATTATTGCTAATAAATACTCAGCTCATTAAGATAACTTAAGAAAATATTTTGTAAACATTCTGTAACATTCATAGCTTTGCAGAACTTATAGGCTTAAAAAATGACATCATGTATGTTATTTGATAAAATATCTATGTCATTTTATAAATTGTCAGAGATCTAAGCTAATAATTTACACGCATTTGTCGTTTTGTTGACATGCCACTTTTATTTTATTAAATCAAAAATAGGCCATTTCCATAAAGTCTTTTCAGATATCCCTATTTTAAGTCCCCTTATGCTATTTTAATATTACAAGAGAAGATTTCAGCTATCTTTCTTCAGAATACTTTGTCAGCATCCCAACTAGACATAATAACGTTTTTAAAGGGATGTGACTATTTTATGTGAAAAATAATTGCGTTTAAACTGTTACCCTATTTTTTCAGCTTCGCTTCTTCATTTAACGCAACCACAGAAACTTACCTCAGTAGGAGATTTTCATTTTGTTTTAGACCCATTTTATTCTACAGAGTTTCTGTAATATCCAATATTATTCTCCTAGCAACTATTATCGCATAACGAAATTTTCAAGTCATCAAATTTTAAGTAGTACATCAATTGTTTTTAATAGTTCACATTCTTATATTAGTAATGTATTGACATTCCTATATTAGTAACGTACAGACTTGCTTGTATGCCAGTAAATGCTCTACGAAATTCATAACTTTCATAACTGCAAAATTTTGTAGAAAGTAATTTCTGTTAAACCTTAAATATTAATAAGCATATTTATTTAATGTAACATCTTTTGTTTCAGTAGCATTCCTATCACTGCGAGTCTGTACTCAAAAATAAAGTTATGAAACGCAAGTTCAAAGCAATTTAAAAATACTTCAAGAATTACAAGTGATAAATTTAACATAACACATAACTTTCTACATTTTTTTAAAAATTCTACGTCAAAACCATCCTTTTGCATAACAGTTATTTTTCGGGTAAGTGAATTTCTACCTTTTCATAGTTTGTTTTTTTTCAAAAATATGTGTATTTATATAACAAAACTAAGTTGTTTTTATGAAGTTAGACCTTTATTAATGATCTAGGAAATAGTTTTACTTTAAACAGAGCAAAACTTTTACTTTTATGTTAAATCAAAAATGTGCTATTTTAATAAAGTCATTTCAGCTCTTAAGCTATCCCTATTCTAAGTCCCCTTTTGCCATTCTAATATCACAAGAGAAGATTTCAGCTATCTTTCTTCAGAATACTTTGTCAGCATCCCTACTAGACATAATAACGTTTTTAAAGGGATGTGAATATTTTATGTGAAAATTAATTGCGTTTAAACTGTTACCCTATTTCTTCAATTTCGTTTCTTCATTTAACGCAACCACAGAAGCTTACCTCACCACGAGATTTTCATTTTGTTTTTTCCTATTTTATTCTACAGAGTTTCAGTAATATTCAATATTATTCTCCTAGCAAGTATTATCGCATAATGAAATTTTCAAGTCATCAAACTTTAAGTAGTACATCAGCTGTTTCAATAGTTCACATTCCTCCTATATTAGTAATGTATCACGTAAGGACTTGCTTGTATGTCACTAAATGCTCTGCAAAATCATAACTTTCCTAACTGCAAAATTTTGTAGGGAGTATTTTCTGTCAAATCTTAAATATTAATAAGCGTATTTATCAAATGTAACTTCTTTTGTTTCAGTAGCATTCTTATCACTTCCAGCCTGTTCTCAAAAATAAGATTATGACACGCAAGTTCAAAGCAATTTAATAATACTTCAAGAATTACAAGTGATAAATTTAACATAACACTTAATTTTCTACATTTTTTAAAAATTCAGCATCAAAACCATTCTTTTGCATAACAGTTATTTTTCGGGTAAGTGGATTTCTGTCTTTTCATATTTTGTGTTTTTCAAAAATGTGTCACTTTATATAACAAAACTAAGTAGTTTTTTTATGAAGTTAGACCCTTATTAACGATTTGAGGAAACATTTACCTTAAACAAAGCAAAACTTTTACTTTTATGTTAAATTAAAAATAGGCTATTTCATTGAAGTCTTTTCAGCTCTTAAACTATCCCTATCCTAAAGTTCCCTTTTGCCTCATTAATATTTAAGTCGTCATTAATATTTTCCTAGTGTCCCATTATAATTTAATTTTCATTCATTAAAATCAATTGCCAATACAGCATCAAAACCATTCTTTTGCATAACAGTTATTTTTCGGGTAAGTGGATTTCTGTCTTTTCATATTTTGTGTTTTTCAAAAATGTGTCACTTTATATAACAAAACTAAGTAGTTTTTTTATGAAGTTAGACCCTTATTAACGATTTGAGGAAACATTTACCTTAAACAAAGCAAAACTTTTATGTTAAATTAAAAATAGGCTATTTCATTGAAGTCTTTTCAGCTCTTAAACTATCCCTATCCTAAAGTTCCCTTTTGCCTCATTAATATTTAAGTCGTCATTAATATTTTCCTAGTGTCCCATTATAATTTAATTTTCAATTCATTAAAATCAATTGCCAATACGCTACTCGTGCTTATAAATAGGATCAGAAAATAAAATCACCTTGACATCCAATGATTAATTTTCATTTGCCTACTTGCTTTAAAATAGGGGGAAGTCCATCATACGGTGGGTTTTTCCCTTACATGCATAAAACATGGAGATTGTTTTCTCAGATGTAAATCATGCTTTGCAAATTTATCTGACACATATTAAGTAAATGAAAAGAATTAAGCAAAACTTCAGCTTTCTTTTCACGATCTATCTAATCATCTTTCAGCTGTAGAGTTTTACATTTCTTTGAAACAAGATTTATAGAGAATCTAGTTAATACTTCACTAGGAATCCTTTAAGCCTGTAATCTTATTTATGACCGCGAAATCTTCCTTTGTCAGTAAATGTTTTTTTCTTTTAACTTTGCTCCGGAATTCTCTCAAAAGGAGAATAACTGTATTAAAATTTTATACGATTGAAACACGTAGTTAATTTTGCTACTCATGCCATCCACTGCTTGAAGCTGATTCTGTATGGCTATTGCATCCATGCAAATAGATTGGAACCCACAAAATTTTCCGAATGATAGCGTCTAAATTATTACCACCATTCGACCAAATTTAGCACAGATAGTTAGATTTGATTAAAAGCTGTGGTTAACTTTATGTTACGAAAAGTCACTTAAAACCTGGATTTCCTTCTTAAGAGGCTACTTTGGCGGCTACCAAGCAACCATCCGTCTTCCAAGCCAGCAGTGGCATTCGAACCCATATACCATGCTTCCTGACAACAGCAGCACTCCAATTAGAAAGCTACCAATTTACAAGATAGCTGAATAATTAATTAACCATCTTCGAAAAAACGGTAAAGAACAAGAATGAAAATAATATTTAATACGATAAAACTTCACGCAAATATTCAAGTATACAAAATTTACTCTTCCTTTGAAATCCTGGAATCGGTATTTGGTAAAGAGGTCACATAAGCTATAAGTACAAAGTGTAAAGTAGGGAACGATCATTCTAAAAACACACAATAAGTTTTCAATTGAATATAGCTTAATAAAGACGAAAACAAGCTCAAGAGACAATATTTGATAAAATAAATAAGAAAAATCGGTATGAATGCAGCAGTAATAAAGCATAAGAAAATTAAGATACAAAGAAAAGAAATAGATTGAGTTTTATTAATGAGTACCTAGGTATTTTAAAATTTTAGGTTGAGTTAGACCAAGGAATTATGATTCGGCTCATTGTATCTGTTAAATAAAGCATTGTGTGCAGTTCAAACCTCTAGAGTGGGCAATTTTTGCTTAGTGAAATATGTCGCATTGAATTTTTCACGGTAAATCAATAACTAAGGGAAATAATTTAAGCGATGTAAATTCCTCTATTATCTATTCAATCAAACCAAAAAATACAGTGTAGAAATTATAATTAAAGTCTTAAAGTTTTTAATGTTCTTTATTCTAAGGCTTCGCTTACATCAAAACAGCCATTCTCCTAGGGAGAAATTCGATGGAATGTCACAGTGAATTAGTGGGAGCCCTTGGGAATAATGCCCTACCATACCGTACAGTACCACGATGGGTAGGAAGTTTCAACAAAGGCATGTGTAAACACGGGCTACTTCCATCTCGCACGACACTCACCAACTGACTGATTTCACAGCCCTCGATGCGCTACTACCAACTATCACAGAGCCATCTGCTGTTCTGCATACGCACTATGATTTTAAACTTCCACACGACACATATACGTTTGGGATCTGTTCACATATCTACAAGAAAAAAAAAGTTGTCTTGACTTATGCCCAACCCTCGTATTTTCTAAAAAAAAAAAAAAAAAGAAATATTACATCCTATTTAATAACGTCACGAAACACACAAAAATAATACTCATCTATGTCAAAAATACGATTCTAAATACAATGTTAAAAAGAACCTATAACCATAACTAATTTGATAAAGAATAGACCTATTTATAGCTCATATTTTTATTCTAAGTCAAGTGTATGAAAAAAAAAACAATTTTACGTGTCTCAAACTTCAAAGCGATAACTTCTACATAGGGTCTCAAAACACTCTAAGTGGAAGAATAAAAAATTATCATCTCTTTTTTTTTACTTCAGTATTTCTCTTGTCGCATGAGTCACATAAATGTTCTTTGCGTGACAGCCTTTCAAATGCATTGTCTTTTCTCCCTTAATTGTGTGTTATCTGTGACTTTGTAAGGCTGAATCCAAATCACTAAGAGTAATAAATGTTGAATATTCCTATTTTTTATTATATGTGACTTTTTGTGTGTGTGTGCGTTTGGTACACACGCTGTGTATGTTATTGATTGAAATTTACGATATCCCCAATGCAAGCACATGTAAGGCAAATGTATTTTCCTTTTACCACTTTTTACGAAGTACAGGAAGTTTTGTAATCACGAAAACTATTGGTCTTCATATTTCAGCTGAAATACCTATTTTGACCAAGTCTGGATCTGTTTTGACTAGTTTAAACATCACGTCTGTGCGTACGTAAAATAATCTTTAAAAATAAATTTTGATAATCTCTGAGTGCGTTTTGACTAGTTTTGTCGTGACTTTTATACATATGTGCATTCCTAGCATACGTCAAAAAACAATCAGCAGTTTTATAATCACGAAAACTATTGGTCTTCATATTTCAGTGGAAATACCCATTTTGACCAAGTCTGGATCTGTACTCATTAATTTAAACGTCACGTCTGTACGTAGATAAAATAATCCTTAAATATAAATTTTGATAATATCTGAGTGCGTTTTGACTAGTATTGTCGTGACTTTTGTACATATGTGCATTCCTAGCATACGACAAAAACAATCGGCAGAAAAAAATTTAAATTTTTTTTCAGTAAGACAGAAATTATCCACATCCGCTACCAACGTTTTTAGCAACAGAGACCAAGGGCTTGTTGTGCAAATTTTTAAGTAGGAATGTTATGACATCTTGTTCTTTACTTTACTTTCTGTACACTCTTTATAAAGAAAAATTTCAATATAAAAAATATTAAAAAGTTATCAGTTATCATCAAGTGGCACTGTTCGAGCTGTGCTCATTGTTGAATTAACCCCTTAACATGCACGCTCGAGTTAACTCGAGCGCGTTAAACTGGCCAAACTGTACACACTCGAGATAATTCGAGTGGCGTTGTACTTTATGTTGCTATAATTTTTCACACTCGAATGCAATCGAGAATTGAAAACAGCAATGTGAAAGAAAAAAAATCGTTTTATTGATATTTATCATTTGGTGGAATTGTAAGCTATAAAACTTACTTATTCAAGTCCAAATTTTTTTTTCTAAATTCAACCTTCTAAATTGTGTTTTTCACATTAAAAAAATTGATTGTTTTTGGCTGGCCTTTTTCAGAAAAACTGTGCATTAAGGGGTTAAGACATGCTACTCATTACTTAATACAATTCTACTCATGAATTAACATTTTATAAATTTTTGATGCGATTAAAAGGTAATATTTTAGAAATTATACAACGCTCACTTTATTAAAGAATAGAAGGATCGTGTCAGACATTTAAATAAAATAAATTTAACCCTTAATTTGGCTAAGTCTGGCCGCTACACAGGACATGTATATTTATAACTACTATATAACATAATTGTCCGTGTTCGCCACAGCGGACATTAATTATCTCAATGGAAAATGATATATTTTTTTGTTTATCTTACAGAGATCCTAATGTCTCTACAGACATGGAAAAAATAACAGAAATTAAAAAATATTTGTAAAAACATCTTGTCAAATTAAGGGTTAAATAAAGTGCAACAAAAAATGGGTATTATTTAATAGGTATAATAACAGGCAGCTTAATATAAGGCAGTAATATAGTGTCGACATTGGATTTTTTTAAACTCGTTTTGAGTTTATTAATGATTTATAGGTATATATTGTTAGATACTAGATTTCTATCACGGACAGACAACCTAGCTTGTTTTTCTGAAAGTTAACTGAACGATTTAAATGACTTTAATATGTTTAGCAAAGTTGTGGACTTGTTGTTGTCGATGGTAGCAGGAGATATAGATGTTTAGATGGATGAAGTACAAGAATTAACACTTTGACTGCCATGGCTATCATATGTGATATCCAGTGATATTTCCGTTGAGACACTGGCTATCCGATATGATAGCCATGGTGTTTTAACACTTCAGGCCATGGCTATCAAAGATGTTATCAGTTACATGAAAATCGTATTGGAGTTTGATTGTTGGGCTCCCTACGATGTGTTAGGTATACGTGGTTTGCGCAAATTGGTATATGTGACGATTTTATGAGCTAAGTTTTATGAAAAATTAAATATTTGGAACATGCAACAAAAAAGGGAATATATATAAATAGAGAGAGTTTGTTTTAAAATATTGTTTGTTTTGAAATATTGTTTTTATATATAGTTTTATGTTGAAAAAATACAAATTACACAAAAAAAAAAGTTTGGCCCCGTTGTGAACATTTGCAATTTTGGCTTGGCAGTCAAAGTGTTAAATGAACACTTATTTATCAACCTTTAACTAAAGTGGGTCAAAATACAATGGTTTTGGGAACACAAGTAAACAGTGGCTTACGCAGAATTTTTTCAAGGGGTGTGTTCATAATTTTCAAGGGGGGGGGTGTTCATAATTCTAAAAAATAATAGCCCGCATAATTTCAATTAAAATTTTTTATTTTTGCCATTTTGTCCGAGCATAAGGGGGAGGTTAAACCCCTAACCCCCCCTCCTTCCGTACGCCTGTGTAAGTAGAATATTGCCACTTTTAGAAGCGTTATTGTACACAAATTTAAACAATGCAGATACTAAATTGGGGAGTTAGGAACGAATGTAATAACAATGAAACATTCTATATCAAAATTGGATCTTGTACATCCCCGTCTCGCCTCTTCCCCTCCTTCTTCGGTTGTAAAATTCGTTCAAACCGCCAAATTCCGAAATAACGGACGCAAAACCGTTTGCTATTGTCTATTGGTTCCTTTCTGCATGATCGCAGACTCTTACGGGCTCCGTATATAGGTCAGAGGCTCGAATGCCTCTCGCACTGGATCAATCATTTTCGCACATGGGGGAGTTTTTCGATCCGTTTTAATGACAGGGGGAGGCTTCACTTTTTTTCATCAACGGGCCGCTGCGATACAGGGAATTATATAAATAGCACCGACTGACGTTTAATTACAGATCCTGAATTAATTAGATCTCGAAATAAGTCGTTAATAACGTTTTATGTTACAACGATGTATTCAGCACGAGGGAAATTTGGCTGTCGGTTTAATTATGAGGAAATGACGGAAGGCGATTACACGCGCTGTAAATTTAGATTTAGTGTGATTAGAAATATTCGCAGATTACCCAGCGATGATCAAAAGTTTAATTCTTGTATTACATTAATTAGGATTGACGATTAAAATTTGTTAAGAAAATATTAATTCATATCATGTGCCAATATCACCTGGAAAAAATAACAACTTATATAAATTTAATACCCTTTTGAAAATTTCTACACAAATTTGCTGGGAAAAAACTTTGCTGTGAGTTACTTCTATTATGTAGGAAAATTTATCCAGACCCTTGCTTTTATTTCAATAACATTTCAAAAATATCCTTTATGAAATCATGTCTAATTTTTATCAGCTTCGTAAAAAAATACTATTAATTGGTTTAAGATCAATTACCTACCTTTTATTGATTTTTATAATGAAATTATAAGATGAATTCTTTTGTCTGTGTGTGTGGATATTATCATACACTAGCATATAGCCCCGTCATATTACGAGATCAGTAAAATTTTTAATTTTCTAGAATTGTAAAGTACCTTATGAGGCAATTAAAAATGGCTGACAATTATCTGGTACACTCTCAATAATTTGTTTGCCTTGATACTCCTCTAAAGTCTCCCGATACTGTGAATGCAGTTTAGAATCACGTTGAATTCATTTAGAAAGATAGTTGACCACCGCGGAATGTAATTGGTTCAAAGATGTTGTGTTCGGAAAAAATCTTCCGAAGTTAGCCGAAGTTCAACAAGTATACTCCGAAAGCGATGTCAGATACCGAAGGGTAAACACCAAACAGTGAGCGAGCTAAATCAACGATACATCGATCAGCGATGGGATTGTTTGAATGCCCCCTATAGTTTAATGTACATTGATTGAATAGAAGAAATCTTTGATATTGATGATACCTATTACAAGTCGTTTCGGTTCCTGCTAAAAGTCTTTGTTAAGATACATAAGATACGAAAGCGATCGAAATAAACATGCTCCGTCCCCAACTATTGGAACGACCGTATGGGGAACCATTTCCCCTTTTATATTTAATAAATATTGATCCATTTTGCAATTATGCTGACTAAAAGTTATTCGTTTTAAACTTTACTCTCTTTGAATTTTGATAATCTTATCTCATAAAGAATCCAATATGGATGCCTCTATCCATTGCAGGTCCAACCGATTCATAAATTCGAGGACAAACAGACAGATAACGTAAGCTATTATTATAAAGGGGATCTTTTTCTAAACTCAAATTACTATAACGCTTATAAGTTAACAGTTACATAGGTTCCCTTGGAAGAGAATCGTAGTTAGTTTGAGTTGATTATGTTGAAACAAAATCTTCCAGTATATTATTTACTTAGTTATAACCAGCAGAATAAAAAAGGAATCTGTAGGACCCTCTAACTTCAAACTTTACTAACAGTTAAAATATCTGATTACACACATTGAAGAGCTGAATCTCGAATTAAAAGAATAAAAAACTCAGGTATAGAAATGATTTTAAATGGGTAGTAAAGATCACCTTTTCGAAGATTGAATATTTAGTGGAATTTCGTCTCAGCAAGAGTGATTGATTTCTTCTTGTTTTTTCATTCAGTAAGGGTCTCTTAATTTTTTCTTTTATTATTTCTAAATTGAGCTATATTTGTTCTTTAAAGTTTTTACGGTAGTTCGCTTAGCTACGGCATCCAAACACTGATATGGATGTTTATAGCCATTCGAAATGAGCATAAGCAGTAGGTACCTTCTCGTTAGCCGTTGGGTAGCAAAAGATAAACTATTTAAAACTATAAACTATAAAAGGTAAACTATTTAAAAAATATTTTTTCACATTGTTTTGGTTTGGTTAGAGAGCTAACCAAACCAAAACAATGTGACAAAATATTTTTTCGGGAAAGAACTCATCTTTTATCTTTTATGAGCTATTTTGACTTTTTAAATTTTGTACTGCAGTTTTCTAGGCTATGTGACAAAGCATTTTTTTTTTTGGAAAGGACCTCTTCTTTCATTCTTTCTAAACTGCACTAATTTTTTTCTCCTTTTAATTTTGTAGTGATATTCACTAAACAGTGACAAAAATGTTTCTCGACACGGAGCTTCTTTTCTTTTTTTCATTCTTTTTTAATTCTGCTGTTTTTACTCTTTTAGTTTTGCATTACAGTCCACTAAATTGCAAAATAAACGTTTTTCGTACAGGTTATCGTCTTTTTTATTTCATTATTTCTAAATTGAGCTATTTTTACTATTTTAATTTTACCCTGATCTTCACTAAATTGTGTAACAAAATATTTTTGGGATATATAAAGCAAATTTTCCTAAAAATGCTAGGAAAATTCGTGGAGAAACACGTTTTTATCACTATTATTAAATGAATTTTCTCGGCAAAGAGCTCTTTTTCGTTTTTTTTCCATTTTTTTTTCATTCTGTTGTTTTTACTCTTTTAGTTTTGCACTACAATGCACTAAACTGAGATATTAACATTTTTTCGTGAAGGTTATCTTTTTCTTTTATTATTTCTAAATTGAGCTATTTTTACTCTCAATTTTCCCCTGAACTTCACTAAATTGTGTGATAAAAAAATTTGCGATAAATAAAGTAAATTTTCCTAAACTTACTTGGAAAAATTCGTGGAGAAACACGTTTTTATCACTATTATTAAATGAATTTTCTCGGCAAAGAGCTCTTTTTCGTTTTTTTCCATTTTTTTTTCATTCTGTTGTTTTTACTCTTTTAGTTTTGCACTACAATGCACTAAACTGAGAGATAAACATTTTTCGTACAGGTTATCTTCTTTTTCTTTTATTATTTCTAAATTGAGCTATTTTTACTCTCAATTTTCCCCTGAACTTCACTAAATTGTGTGATAAAAAAATTTGCGATAAATAAAGTAAATTTTCCTAAACTTACTTGGAAAAATTCGTGGAGAAACATGTTTCCATCACTATTATTAAATGAATTTCTCGACGAAAAGCTCTTTTTCTTTTTTTTTTCTCTCTGCTGTTTTTACTCTTTTAGTTTTGCATTACGGTGCTCTAAACTGCGAGGTAAACATTTTTCGTACAGGTTATCTTTTCTTCTTTTATTATTTCTAAATTGAGCTATTTTTACTCTCAATTTTTTCCTGATCTTCACTAAATTGTGTGATAAAACATTTTTGCGATAAATAAAGCAAATTTTCTTAAAAATACTGGAAAAATTCGTGGAGAAACATGTTTTCATCATTATTATTGAATGAATTTCTCGGCATGAAGCTCTATTTTTTTTTTCCTTTTTTTTTCATTCTGCTGTTTTTACTCTTTTAGTTTTGCACTACAGGGCACTAAACTGCGAGATTGACATTTTTCGTACAGGTTATCTTTTTTTATTTTATTATTTCTAAATTGAGAAATTTTTACTCTTTTAATTTTCCCCTGCTCTTCACTAAATTGTGTGACAAAACATTTTTGGGATAAATAAAGCAAATTATTCTAAAAATACTGAGAAAATTCGTGGAGAAACATGTTTTCATCACTATTATTGAAGGAATTTCTCGTCAAAAAGCTCTCTTTCTTTTTTTTTCCATTTTTTTTCATTCAGTTGTTTTTACTCTTTTAGTTTTGCACTACAGTGCACTAAACTGCGAGATCAACATTTTTCATACAGGTTATCTTTTTCTTTTATTATTTCTAAATTGAGCTATTTTTACTCTCTCAATTTTCCCCTGATCTTCACTAAATTGTGTGATAAAAAAATATGCGATAAATAAAGTAAATTTTCCTAAAATTACTTGGAAAAATTCGTGGAGAAACATGTTTCCATCACTATTATTAAATGAATTTCTCGGCAAAAATATCTTTTCCCTCTTTTTTTTTTTTTTCATTTTGTTGTTTTTACTCTTTTAGTTTTGCACTACAGTGCACTAAACTGCGAGATTCAATTTTCAATTTATGAACTTTTTTCGTACAGGTTATCTTCTTTTTTCTTTTATTATTTCTAAATTGAGCTATTTTTACTCTTTTAATTTTCCCTGCTCTTCACTAAATTGTTTAAAAAACATTTTTGGGATAAATAAAGAAAGTTTTATTAAAAATACTGGGAAAATTCATAGAGAAACACATTTCCATCACTACTATTGAATGAGGTTTTTTTTACGAGCACCAAAAACATAATAAAAAGAATTAGGCCATCACGCATGAGACTGAGAGAGCTAATAGCCCTCCCCTCTGTTCTACGGTTTGTTAAAATTATTACATAAGAATAAATTGGATTTCTGAGTTGGGTAGGGAAAAAATGAATGGCTCACGAGTAATAACTTTTTAATGGCAGCGGAACAAATTTATTGGATGATGTCATTAGACGACAGAGGGTAGATTGGACTTTATCGTGTTGTACATCTAAAAAGTAAGGTTTGTATCTATGTAAGAGGTGGGGAGATGAGGAGGTTCAACATAACTGATAGTAAAAAACTGAGTCAAAACTCATCTTCGAATGAATGTAGTTAATAACTTTCGTGCATCAACAGGCGAAGTATTAACCGTATTAGAGTATAATAATATCGGAGATATTTAAAATTGGTTTCAAATTACAAACAATCTCAGAAATGTGAGATTCTTCTAATATTAATGTTTTTTTTTCATTTCTTTCTATCAGAAATCATAAAATACATAATTTTAATTCGTTTTTTATTGAATTACTGATTTATCTTTCCACCATGGGAAATATATTTGAATGAATACTTTCAAATGGCATTTGATGTTAATGAAACTGAAAATATTTGAAGAACATTTGAAGTTTAAAACTAAGGTTCAATTGCAGGTTAAAGCTCAGATTCCTAATATACAAATACTTTATTTCCTCGTTGGAAATAGTTAAATGGCATCTTGTGAATTTCTTTTTCTATAGATAAAATAATGTGTGTAGTTTTTCAATTTTCAATTGTCTATTAGAATTTTCTGACTAGAAATAAAATACAATTTTAATTCTGTTTTTTACGCATGAATTAATGATTTATGGCGACTTTCAAATGACATTAAATGTTATTAAAACTGAATATATTCGGAGTGCATTTGAAATTTAAAACTAAAGCTCAATTTTTGGTTAAAGTTCAGATTACTTATATACAAATACTTAATTTATTTTCAATTTATTTCCTCGTTTGAAAACATAAATGATGATCTTGTGAATTTCTTTTTCTATTGATAAAATAATGCTTGCATATTTTCAATTTTAAATTGCTTATTAGAATTTTATTAAAAGAAATAAAATTCATAATTTTAGTTTCGTATTTTAAGCATGAATTTATGATTAATTTCCCACCACCGAAGATATATTTGAATGACTACTTACAAATGACATTAGATGTTAATAAAACTGAAAATATTCGAGCTGCATTTGAAATTTAAAACTAAAGCTCAATTTTTGGTTAAAACTCAGATTCCTTATGTACAAGTTCTTTATTTACTTTCAATTTATTTCCTCGTTTGAAATAATTAAATGGGATCTGTGCATTTATTTTTCTATAGATAAAATAATGTGTAGTTTTTCAATTTTAAATTGCTTATTAGAATTTTCTTACAAGAAATAAAATACATAATTTTAATTCTGTTTTTGACGCATGCCTTACTGATTCATCTTCCCACCACAGGTAATATATTTGAATGGCTACTTTCAAATGACATTAGATGTTAATAAAATTGAAAATATTCGAAGTGCATTTGAAATTTAAAACTAAAGCTCTATTTCTGGTTAAAGCTCAGAATCCTTATATACAAATACTTTATACACTTTCGGTTTATTTCCACGTTTGAAATAAATAAATGGGGATCTTGTGAATTTCTTTATCTATAGATAAAATAATGTGTATGGTTTTTCAATTTTCAATTACTTATTAGAATTTTCTTACAAAAATTAAAATACATAATTTTAATTCCGTTTTTACATATGTATTACTGATTTATCTTCTCACCCCAGGAAATATATTGGAATGAATACTTTCAAATAACATTAGATGTTAATAAAGCTGAACATATTCGAAGTACATTTGAAATTTAAAACTAAAGCTCAATTTCTGATTAAAGCTCAGATTCCTTATATACAAATATTTTATTTACTTTCAATTTATTTATTCGTTTCAAATAATTAAATGGGATATTGTGAATCTCTTTTTCTATAGATAAAATAATGTGTGTAGTTTTTCAATTTTAAATTGCTTGTTAGAATTTTCTTACAAGAAATAAAATATGAATTTTATCCTTATCAAGTAAAACTTTCTATTGTTAAAGGTCAGATTAAAATAAACTTTAATGACATTTGGCGACTATTCGTCATCATTTGTAATTTCTTTAGGGATATACAAACCAAAGAATTTCATTAAACCATTTTAAATTAAAATCCTACGAACTGGTTCTTTTTGCTAATTCTGTAAGCAATGCACAGAAAGCCAGTGTAAGACCATTGAATAAAATATTTTATTTCTTATTTTAAAACTGTTTATACACTGAGAGGGAACAGCAAATTTTAAAGTTTAAAAAATTCTTTGAATAATTAAGAGGCAACCTCACAGAAATGAAATTCTGGAGTCATCAGCTTGTTCAGGTTAGATCCTAAATAGAATGTAGAAATAATACCATTGTAATATCGCAGAAAAGGACCACGGCTTAAATTATCAACACTTTTTTTTCTAGACTGGGTTCCTAGATTTTCCTGTTTGGAAACAGACTGTAGTGAACATTCTTTAAGTTAACGTTAGACAGAAGGATAAAAACTAGGGAGAAGTATGTAGAACTAAGTGGCGTAGACCCAGAACATAATTGAAAGAACCCAAAGAGGGATCAACTACAGCAGCGATTCTCAAACATTTTTCGCCGAGCACCAGCACAAGGCATCCCTAGGTTGTATCCCGCGACACCCAGTTTAAGAACTGCGGATGTAAAGGATAGGTCGGACCTTGAAATTAACACAGGTCAACTCAACTTTTAGCACGTTTCAACGGTAGAATAGTGCGGTGGGAAACAAAATTAAAATTTAACTTTAAGTTCGTCATACCTTCTTTAATATTTTCACAAATTTTCTTGACAATTGTCACCGTTCCGTTAGCAAGCGATTGTGGCATCCCAGGATGTAAAGGCACCCAGTTTGAGAACCGCGCACTAGAGGGAACGAAGGCATGAATGTTGTAGGTTGGTTGGTTGGTTGGTTGGTTGAAATTTAGGGGCGCTAAATCCTCTAGGGACAAACTGCGCCAAACAAGACGTGGAAATATACCAAAGACAAAATTTAGATTTAAAAATAAATTCACGAAAAATAAAAGAAAAGGTACTAAAATGGTTTAAAGTAACAATAAAAATAAACATTCAACCCAAAATACGTGTAAAATTGAGTTATACACAAATAAACAAGAATTGAAAATTGAGTGAAGAATTAAGAATTTTAAATATTAAAAAAATTAAAAATTTCAGAAATAAGTTAAACAAAAGAATTGAAAATTGAATAAAGAATTAGGAATTTAAAATATTAAAAAGAATTAAAAATTTAAGAAATAAGTGAAACAAAAAAAAATTGAAAATTGAAAGATTAAAAATTGAATATTAGAAAATTAGATGTTGGATGTTGGTAATTGAGATGTTGAAGTAAATGTGGAATTGGTTTTTTACCCAGGCGGTTGGATCCTGGTCTACTGCTTTGAAATCAGGTGTGACTTCTAACAAGAAGATAAGCAGCGAATGAAGGAAAACTCAAGGCTTCACCCTCTGCCTTATGTCATATCGTGTTAAGTTTTACTAATATACTCTTGAAAATATTTTTAAGCTGTTTGAGTGTCTCTCATTGTACTTGTTGAAGAGTCTTTTATTTATCACGTACCGTTACCAGGTTACAGAAACAACACCCCACCACGAACAGTGGACAAGCACATATAAATACCAGGGCTTCGAACCGTAATTTTTTTTGTTCCGGTTTTCGTTCCGGTTCAACTAAAAAATTAATATCGGTTCAGTTCCGGTTTTCGCTCCGCCAAAATAACTGTTTTCGTTTCAGTTCCAAATGAATAATTTCATTTTATGTATATTCTTATTTGTACTAAAAATATAATTCTATCATAAACAAAAAATGTAATTCTATCAAAATATAGAAGATTTTATTCTTTTTTTAATTGGTGCACTATGTGAATTGATACAAACAGCAGGTACGATAAGAGCGGCGAGCATTGGCATTGTTATCCATTATCAAAATCGCATTTGACAACTAGGTTCATGATTACCCACATTCGTCGTTTGACTCTCACATCGTGCACTTGGCCTTGCAATAATTATGTAAAAAATATATTATTTATTTAACATATGAAAATTGCTTCTAATTATTAATATATCTTCTAACGTGGTTTCACTGAGATTACTTCTGTTGTCTCGGAGAATAAATTTCAAACCTGAAAACGCTCTTTCAACACTAACTTGTGTAGCTGGAGCTGCAAAACCACCATTGCAATCTTATACAAGTGCGGATATGTAATTATAAAGTTGACGTTAAATTAGAAAATATTGATAAGTTGGTAACAGTAACAAAATGACTGAAAGATATATCGAACCGAAATAAACCGATATTTTTTTCGGTTCAGTTCCGGTTTTCGTTCCGACCAAAATAACGGTTTTTTCCGGTTTTCGGTTTTCGGTTCAGTTCTAGTTCGAACATCTGATAAATACAGTGGACTCCGCTTAATGTGATCGCGGTTAATGTTATCAATCGCTTATTGTTATCGAATCACTTTGTCCCGATTTTCTCTATTCCCTTGTATGTTAAAATTATCGTTTTATGTGATCATTACATCGGTTGATGTTATCAGTTTTCGAACCTCATTTTAACTGGCAAAGGAATATTCACAATCTATTCAGAAGGAACCCATCCTTTCTTTTCCTTCGCTGTTCTTTGAATTTTTGAAAATACTCCCCCTTTTAACTAGGGAAATAAGGAATGAACAAAGAAGTGCGGTATGACACGTTCCTGAAATTTTTCAGAAATACGCACACCTTGCTGATGGTGAATGGTTGTCAGATAAGCAGAAGGCAACACAATCTTATCGGAACTGAGAAGGAAAGTATTCATATTTTATGCCTTGATCGCTTACATGCAGTTTGTCGATATGGAAGCCAGAAAGAGAAATGATTTAACGTTAAAACAAAAGATCGAAATTTTCAATCGATATAACAAGTTGATTACGATTACGAACAATTTATCAATGAGTTCTTAGAAAAAATTGTAGTCACTCAACAACTGATCAATTTTTTTAAAATTATGCATACAATCCTTATGTTTTAAAGGATAATATATATAAATGCAGGATAATATAAGGTGTGTTTTTCATTTTATTTTGAAATTTAGTACGTGTGAATTAAAGGGGGGGGAGGAATTTATCTAATTTTGCATATCATTTATTGTTATCAATTGGTTAGTGTTATCAAAATCATGGTGTCCCAAACTAATCACATTAAACGGAGTTTACTGTATGTATATAAATATGTTTGAGTTAAAATCAAAGGAGAAAATGCTCAACTAATAAATTTTCTTTTTCAATTGAAAGAATAGATTATCACGTTAATATACAAATACTTCTACAAAAGGATAAAAAATTTCGAAATTTGTTTACAAGGTACTAAAACCCTAAGAGACAAAATAATGTTTACCACCTCCCAGAAAGTAATTACTGTTAAACCATTTATTTTATTCTTTTGTATACTAGGAAGATAAAAAATAAATTTCATGAAGTAGGGTAGAGATTACATATGAACTGGTTATGTTAACTTTTTTCCCTAACCAACTTTGTAAATGAGGTAGATCTCATTCGAAACAATATAGAGCAAAAATAAATTTTAAGAGAATGTAATAAAAGAGGTCTGTTTCTGGGAAAATACGCTTACACAATTATAATTATTGTAGTGAAAACTTTATGTTTTGGGGGCTAATATCTAGAGTAGTTTTGTCATCTACAATAACGTTATCCTTTTTTTTTTCTAGTGCTTTAAGAGTTACAGTGGTGAACTCAGAGGTGAGTAATAGCTTACTTTCACATAACTGTAGGTTAAAACAAAATTTTAATGATTTCTTCCAGAATGAAAATTTTAAACATAATAGTGTTAGTGAAAATCGATTTCTTGCATCATCCAATGAAGCGTAATAATAAACAAGGTTTGGAACTTTGTTTCTGGATGTTGAAAAAATAAATGAACAAAGCATAATCATAACAAAAATGTAATCACATTTAATTCTTTCTCTCGATGGGAGATACTTAAGAGTATAGAGGACATTAAAACTTTTAAAATCTTTTTAATCCAACTTTTGAAATGAGTTATCGCCTCAAATAGTTAGTTGTAGCCGTTTTCAGTTCAGATACCATTGGACAAAACTGGACGTTGAAAAGAAAAATCTTTACTTAAGCAATTCATATTTTAAAATGAAAAATAATTAGCCTATTTTGAAATGCAATTATCCGCCTTTCTTTTCTATGTAGTGAAAAAATATTTGTTCATAAAACGCTTTGCATATTTTAAAGTTAATATTGGCTGATGACATGTAAATGAATTGTAAGGGTCCCCTATATAACAATTCATATTTTAAAATGAAAAATAATTAGCCTGTTTTGAAATGTGATTATCCGCCTTTCTTTCTTATGTAGCGAACAAATATTTCTTCATAAAACACTTTGCATATTTTAAAGTTAATATTGGCTTATGACATTTAAATGAATTGTAATGGTCCCCTATATAACAATTCATATTTTAAAATGAAAAATAATTAGACTATTTTGAAAAGCAATTATCCTTCTTTCTTTTCTATGTAGTGAACAAATATTTATTCATAAAAGGCTTTGCATATTTTAAAGTTAATATTGGCTTATGACATGTAAATGAATTATAATGGTCCCCTATATAACAATTCATATTTTAAAATGAAAAATAATTAGCCTGTTTTGAAATGTGATTATCCGCCTTTCTTTCTTATGTAGTGAACAAATATTTATTCATAAAACACTTTGCATATTTTAAAGTTAATATTGGCTTATGACATGTAAATGAATTGTATGTATATAAAATAATTATTGTAGTGAAAACTTTATGCTTTTTTGTCTAATATCTAGAGTAGTTTTGTCCTCTACAATAACGTTATTTTTTTTTCTACTGCTTTAAGAGTTACAGTGGTGACCTCAGATGAGAGTAATAGCTTACTTTCACATAACTGTAGGTTAAAACAAAATTTTAATGATTTCTTCCAGAATGAAAATTTTAAGCATAATAGTGTTAGTGAAAATCGATTTCTTGCACCACCCAAGGAAGCGTAATAATTAACAAGGTTTGGAACTTTGTTTCTGGATGTTGGAAAAATAAATGAACAAAGCCTAATCATAACAAAAAGGTAATCATATCTAATTCTTTCTCGCGATGGGAAATACTTAAGAGTATATAGGGTGTAAAGTCACGGGATCCTCGGGTAGCGTGGGTGTCGAAGTGGTTGTGACACGACGTACAGCTTAGAAACAATAACAACGTTTATTCTTGATTACAATGGAATATGTACAAATTTTCCAAATGGAAATCACAGAGCTCAGGCGGCCTGGTGCTGCCCTAAAAGTCCCAGGTTCAAGGCGATCTGTGGACAGGTACCGATAGATACCATTGTACAGGGGTACAACTGGGCCTCCTTGAGTCCCACAAAAAGCTGGAAAGAAGCTCTCAAAAAAAAAAAAAAAAAAAAAAAAAAAAAAAAAAAACCAACCGCCGCAAATCGAAACTTTGTCCATTTTCTCTTTTCCTGGGGACTCTCCAGCTCGCGCTGCCTGACGTCACATTTCGCCTCTTCTCATTGGCTTTTTCTTTCCGCGTTGCTGTCTTGGTAGAATCTGATTGGTTGTTTTAATGGCGCCTCACTTTCTGACATTTCGTTGTCCTCTTCGTCCGTCCGATTCACCTTGGCCCTCTCAAGGCGTGGTCGAAGGGACAACCCTTTTTAGTGTAGTGACAACAAAACCCAGACAGAGTGTTGACATTTAAATGAATTATAATGGTCCCCTATATAACAATTCATATTTTAAAATGAAAAAGAATTAGCCTGTTTTGAAATGTGATTATCCGCCTTTCTTTCTTATGTAGTGAACAAATATTTGTTCATAAAACACTTTGCATATTTTAAAGTTAATATTGGCTTATGACATGTAAATGAATTGTAATGGTCCCCTATATAACAATTCATATTTTAAAATGAAAAATAATTAGCCTGTTTTGAAATGTGATTATCCGCCTTTCTTTCTTATGTAGCGAACAAATATTTATTCATAAAACACTTTGCATATTTTAAAGTTAATATTGGCTTATGACATTTAAATGAATTATAATGGTCCCCTATATAACAATTCATATTTTAAAATGAAAAAGAATT
The DNA here is from genome assembly GCA_032207245.1 of Pardosa pseudoannulata. Classification (NCBI taxonomy): domain Eukaryota; kingdom Metazoa; phylum Arthropoda; class Arachnida; order Araneae; family Lycosidae; genus Pardosa; species Pardosa pseudoannulata. The sequence continues at coordinate 85,250,908 of CM063504.1, forward strand.
AGCCTGTTTTGAAATGTGATTATCCGCCTTTCTTTCTTATGTAGTGAACAAATATTTATTCATAAAACACTTTGCATATTTTAAAGTTAATATTGGCTTATGACATGTAAATGAATTGTATGTATATAAAATAATTATTGTAGTGAAAACTTTATGTTTTTTGTCTAATATCTAGAGTAGTTTTGTTATCTACAATAACGTTATCCTTTATTTGCTACTGCTTTAAGAGTTACAGTGGTGAACTCAGAGGAGAGTTATAGCTTACTTTCACATAACTGTAGGATAAAACAAAATTTTAATGATTTGTTCCAGAATGAAAATTTTAAACATAATAGTGTTAGTGAAAATCAATTTCTTGTACCATCCAATGAAGAGTAATAATTAACAAGGTTTGGAACTTTGTTTCTGGATATTGAAAAAATAAACAAACAAAGCCTAATCATAACAAAAATGTAATCATATTTAATTCTTTCGTGATGGGAGATACTTAAGAGTATAGAGGGTGTAACGTCACGGGATCCTCGGGTAGCGAGTGGGTGTCAAAGTGGTTATGACACGACGTACAGCTTAGAAACAATAACAACGTTTATTCTTGATTAAAATGGAATATGGAAATCAAATGGTTTGGAAATCAAATTTTCCAAACGGAAATCACAGAGCTCAGGCGGGCTGGTGCGGACCTAAAAGTCCCAGGTTCAAGGCAAACCCAAAAAAATAATGTGAGAACAGATGCCGACAGATACCGTTGTACAGGGGTACAACTGGGACTCCTTGAGTCCCAGTTGTACCCCTGTACACACACACACACACACACACACACACATATATATATATATATATATATATATATATATATGTAATATTCATCTAATAACGCTTAGAGCAATACCTCTCCGAATAGGAAAGAACTTTGAATAGAACTCAAATTACGCGTTCAAAACTATTTCCTCCGGTCAGGGTACCTGCAGACTCTCATTAATTGAACAATTTAATACAATCATATCTCTATTGGAATTAGTTTGTTCTACACTCTAAAATGCAGCTGCTTCCTAGACATCCAGGCACCCAATGACCTGTGCAGCACTAGCCAAACAATGCACCATTAATTAATGTTACCATTAAACCGCTCATTATAAATGACCCATTTTACTAAGCTGACGAACTCCATAAAACTTAGCACACAATTTAGAGTCCGTGATTAATTGTGATGCCGGCTATTTTGCAGAGTGGGTATCGGTTGTATGTTTTTTTCTTCCACCAACTTATTTACTGCCTTCATATCACAGATGAACTTTCGATTTTATAAGAAAGGGTGAGTAACCTATGACCTGCTGACCGCTTTGTAGCCCGCGGCCAGCCACCCCCTTGCGGAAATGTGAACGTTTTGCAATTTGACTCTGCTTCTTTAACCCTCTCGCTGCGCATCCCGCGATTTCCACGGGTAACATAGATGTAGCTAAATTTGCGCAACTCGTGATTTCCACGGGCATGCATTTTAGCCGTCTATTTAACTGTGCAACACGCTCTTTCCCCATTTATTCTTTCATTTTGGCTTTACTGTGATTTTAAATTGTTTATTTAGGTGTAAACTAGCAGATGGCTTTAATTATCCACATTTCTGCGAAATATGGAAGAATTTTTTGTAGCATTTTGAGCACTCTTTTCATAGCTGAAAGATGTCTGGCAGGAAGCGTTTCGCGAGTTATATAACCTATACTCCTGACGATATTTCCGACACTGATAACACTTCTGACTCTAATTTCAAGTATATTTAAGATAGTTATAGCGAAACTGATTAGAATTTCTTGGATTCCTCTGCGAATAGTGATGAATCTGAAAATTCATTTTCTATTCAAAATGTTCGACAGTGGTGCAAAATTGATAAGCAAAATATTCCACCAGCTCCTGCTTCATTTCCTTTCATTGGAAATCCTGGACTAAATTTCATTTTGGAAAATAATGCAACTGTTTTGGATTATCTTGAACTTCATTTTGACGATGTTATGATGCAAATAATAGTAAAAGAAACCAACAGTACATGACAGTAGTAGACTCATGAGACGAAGTGCTTGATACTTTGCAAGCCATAAACACCCAAATCCCATCAAGAAAGAGCCTCGTAGCTAGTGTGCTGTCTGTTGTTAAAAAAACTGAAAGTGGAACAAAAAATTTGAAAAGAAACGCGAATTTGGTGCAAGGATTGCGAGGTAGGACTTTGCCTCGAGCCTTGTTTCGAAATTTATCATACAAGACTTCATTTCTAATAAATGTTTTTTAAGTCTTTTGCATTTTTTAATTAGTATATATGTTTTGCTTTTGTATTTTATAAAATAAATGATAATTTAAGCAAGAGGAATTTTCAAACTTTAGCTTTTATATCATTATTCTTCAATTTCATTATTATGAACACCTTTTATTTAGGACCTAATTCTATATTAAAAAAAACTCTTTTACAAAAATTTTTTTGTATATTTTAACTCTAAAATGTATATGATTTCAAATATGTAGTTAAAAAAATAAACAATTTTTGAACCTATTTTAATTTAAAAAAAAAAAAAAAAAAAAAAAAAAAAAAAACCACTTACCGAGAGGGTTAAAGGCATAGCTTATATTTATCTTTCCTTTTTTTCACATCTAAAAGAATAAATTGATAGAAAAATTAAATTTAATAGATCAATTAATTCAAAGTTAAGTGGAGACGTGTAATTAAATATTGAATTTGGCACATAAGTGAACTATAAAGCGAAAAGAGACAATCAACAAAAATTGAAATAAGTAACATAATATTTTTTATTCATTTGGGAAAATCTGTTAAAAGAAATAAAAAGTATTGCTTAAATATCTCTATTCTCAAACTGTTAGAATAAGTATTTTATCTTAAATATATTTTACTTAATCTTTACATATTGTGGATATACTTTTATATCAAAGCTGAAATATAATTTTCACTCTTTCCCCAAAATAGTCTATATTAAGTTAGTGCAATACAAGACTTATGTGCCATGCAGGGCCGTAACTAGGGTAATCAAAGGTGGCATCTGCCAAGGGCGCATCAATCTTAGGAGCGCCGCACCGCAAGGAGAATGGGCTCCGAAAGAGGACGATTCGACCTGCGTAGAAATGAGGAAAATTTGAAAAATAATTTTTTAAATTATATAACCCAATGTGTTTAAAATTACTTTTTTATGAAATTTCTTATTTTTTTTAAATGCTTCTAGAGACTAAACGTGTCATGCAGTCTTACAAATAGTTTACCAAACACCACTAAAATGCTTTAATATAAATTTGGGTATTTGTTTAAAATTTTGAATTTATTAAAGTTATTAAAACTAAATTTAAATCTAGAAATTTGCCAATTTTTTACAAAAATTCAATTTTTTAAATAAAAATATTTCTTTCAAACTATTCAGTTTTTCAGAAAAATAATATCCCCAAAATGTAAAAAAAAAATCTGTAAGTATTAATAAAGAAAAAAATTGAAGAAAAAATTGTAAATTAATATACTATTAACATTTTAAGAATTAACAAAGTATTTGTTCCCTCCCAGAAGATAGTAACTCTAATATGTTAACTCAAATGTAATGGAAAATAAAAATGGCTCGAGATGACAACCAAAACAACCAGGGTCTAAAAGTATTCAACTCAATTTAATTATTACTAACATAAGGCATAAGCTCAGACATTAAATTTGGCAAACATAAGTATAAGAAAATGAAACAATTAGCGTACTTAATGGTCAACAAAACTTAAATCAACTTAAAACCAACGAAACAGCCATGAGACAAAAGTAATACTACCTCCACGATAGCCAACGAACAAGCTACCCCCACCGCTAAGCAAACAAACCACTGTATTTAAATAAACTAGGAATGTCCCAGAATGACGCTTCCGGGAAGAGATACTGCAAGAGATAAGATTTAACCATGGGGTCTAACATTATTAAGTTCATCCGGAATATATGATATAAAAGATGTTTATATATTTTCTCACTATATTTAGTGGTACTGGCGCAGACTAGTCTTTTGCCAGGGGTGCTAAAGGACTAGTTATGGCCCTGGTGTCATGACACTAAGTGGTCCTCCATTGTTGAAAATTTGCCATTGCCTGTTACACCAAAAACTTTGCGAGTTTTGGTAATCAATTTTTTAACCATACAATGTATTGCCTAAATGTTTCGTAATGTATAAGTGCTACATCAAGATTTACTATATAACAAGACACTGGGGAGATAAGATACAGAATAGTATTTTTCTGCAAGACTTGTCATTTTGTTCATTATCTGTAAATCGGCGAGGTAAAAAATAAAGTTGGTTGATCAGCCTGATCCTGAGCTAACGAAAGAACGAAACCAAAAACAGCATCATATTAAAATCTTAAAGAGGAACCTCTCTTTTATGAGGTCACTCTTTCAGACATTAACCTGTAATTTTTTCAGGTTTTATCATCTGTTTTCTGGTTGTTTAAACTCAGGACTTATCATTTTAAAGTCAAAATAACTTTAAAAATTATGTTATGTAAAGGACAAGTACAATGTCTTCATACGGAAAGGAGTGGATGTTGATTTCCTTATTAATATATCCCTAGTTTTAATTGTATTACGGACATGTCGTTTACATGTTAGCCCTTTGTATCCTGACGGTACTTATAAGAAACGCTTCAATCAAACACCTATATAATCCTAATAATGCCGTTTTTCATGACAGTACTCACAAGGACATGAACGATGCATTTTCTGCAGCAGAAAATAAATGACAGCACCAATCAAGAATCCTTTTTATTCGTATAGTAGGGATTTTATAATTGGCGTTCTACATTCGAAGGTTATTTTGTTATAGAGTTGATACACGTGTTGTTCAATTGAGTAAAGTTAGTGGATTATTACCAGTTATTTGGTACTAAGCATTTCATTTGTTTTATTCATAATTTAATGTTTTATTTTCTATCATAGAGTCAAAAATATACGTTGGTATTAGGCAATACCAGCTGCAAAATTAACTACTAAAATACAGTAAAAATTAATTTTCTTTTTTTTATGATTATTCTCCATTAAAACTTATCTAATGATGCTAAAATGCAGTAAGAAAGTTGATGGTAAATTAATTCAGTTTATAAAGGGTTAAGGAATAGAAAACTTGCATAAAGCAGCGCTCAGCTGATTACCAGCAATTAAACTGAAAAGAGAGGAAATTAATTTTCAGCTAATTAAAAGTTCTTCGTCAATCCGAAAGTACTATGAGCTTCTTACCTCTGTCTCATATCATGGCAATCGTCTGTGATATTCCTAGTCGTCATAAATTGATTAGTTATATATAAATAATAAAAGAAAATCTGGTAGTGCACAAAATGTAAAATAGATAAGACTGGTATTATTTCTACTGTTAATATAATTTAATGTCTAAATATTATCAATGATAGCTTCCCTTGCAAATTTTGTCTCCATATTTTCACGAAATTAAAATACAATCTATTAATACCACCTGGGTTGCGAATTTTTGGAATCCTTTACACGTATACACACACATAGAAAAACAGATAAAAAAAGATATAAATATATAATCCCACATTTTTTAGCATTATTTTAGTATTTTTAGTACCCCAATATGGGAATCCTTAATAATATAGTAAAACATTCTTTGCAATTTTCGTACTTTAGGCCGCGAAGGTACCGAAAACCGCAGTTTTAATGGACCACGGAAAGCTGTTGGAAATGATAACGCAGGTTTAGAAAGTGAAAACGGACTTTCCTTTCCTTAGAAAAATCATCTTCGGGAATTTCCTCCAAAGCAATAAATAAATAAAAATCTGCAGTGACTCAATTGGGGGATGTTGTTTTGCGGTTGAGTCTTAGAGTGATCCGGCTCTCTCGCTCTCTTCTGGCGGGAAGTGCCGGTGGTTCATTCCTTAATAGGTCACTGTGTCGGACAGTTAGAGCGGCTGCAGTGCAGCAGATAGCCAAGAGAGACCCACCTTTTATGTTTTCCTTCCTTGTTTTACTGCCGGCCGTTATTTGGCTGACAGGGGTCAATGACCCGGGAGAGGTATTGCCAAGGGGGCCGGTTACAAAGTTATATTGGGATATCCGCTGGAAAAAGGAAAAAATGCACAAATTCCGGCTGCATCAATAAAAGTAACGTGTTTGGATATTTTTTTTTTCGTTGTTCACTTATGAAGTCCGATAGCGATCTTGCGAATGTTGAATCTGTTGCAAGACGAGGGTAAGAACATAAAATGGAAATGATTGCATATTCCCTCAGTGTTATCATTGTGATAGTTCTGATTTTATAATGGCATCTTGAAGACGGTTCAAATTCTCGCACGTGTGACCTAGTCTGTGGATAAAATGCTAGTTGCAGTGGTACAGCATGTCAAGTGAGAAGCTGCACAAATAGTGAATAAATACTTTCAGCTACCAAGTACCTTCAGAACTTTTTATAACAGCTTATTTTTAATTCAACATAAAACAAAAATTCTGCTCAGTTTGGAATAAAATTTTTCTATGCGTTCAATAGAAGTCTGAACTTTATAAAGAAAAAAGAACTTAGTTTTGTTATATAAAATGACACAAGTAAAAATGAAACATAAAATATGCACGCCAAATTAAAAAAGTAGACAACCACTTACCCGCGAAATAATATATGACATTTGTAAATTAGAAACTAATTTATTGCATTAAACATCTAATTTTTTTGTGATTTTCAAATACATTAATCCTAACAATGGATTTTGTTTTTACAGCATTATAAAAGGCATTTTTTTAATTTTTAATTTTTTAACAGTTTTCAATTTTTTTTAAATTTAAAAATTTTAAATACCTATACAGTTTTGGTTTACAAAATAAAACAATTATTTTCCTTGGCTTTAATATAAAAAATTAGTTTCTAATATATATATTTCAAAATTTGCGTGTAAGGGAATTTCATCTTTTTATTTGATTTACTACTTAAAGTGACACAAATAATTTTTATTAAGACAGAGTGTTGTTAAAGAGATTGTAAAAAATCCATTCCAAAAGAAGCAGAAAATTTTATTTTAATCTAAAAAAATGTTCTTATAATAAAGATTTTAAGTCCCCTGCTATAAAATAAAACATATTTCTCTGATCCCTTAAGGGGACATAGTTCCTTTTGTGCCGAAAAATTCCGTTAACAGTATTTTTCCAGCGCAAAATAAACTTTCTGCTTGTTTGAGAATAAAATGTTTGCAGGCCTTTATTAAAAACCTATAAAAATAAATAGTTTGTTTTCTAATTTCAAGCAATATGTTTTTAAAAGAAACACTAAATACAACATCAAATGAAAAAACAAAAGTTTACTTACCCGCAAGATAAAGGTTGAAATATGTATTTATAAGAAACTAAACTTTTACACCAAATTTAAGCTAAATATTATTTTCTTTCTCTGAACCTTAAACTTTATTGTTATCTAAGCCTGTAAAAATTTTAAAAACTAAAAACTCGTAAGAAACTGAGAAGTGATTTTTTAATACTCTCTACCATGCTATAAAAGGAAATGTATTTCTAACAATAACATAATAGAGATTCAAAAAATAAACTTCATTTCTAAAATACATATTTCAAAAGTTATCTTGTGGATAAATATTTTTTTTCATTTAGATTATAATTTTTCTGGGTTTTTAATGTATTACTTGAAACGGCCAAAATAATTGTCTATGAATTAAGACTATAATTGAAGAACTTGCAAACATTTATTCAAAATAATCGAATAAAACATTAACTTTTCATTATATGAATGGAAGAGAGGCTCAAAAAGTGCTATATGCTTTAAGTATTTAGTAAAACACTAAAGCAGTTTTAACGTCGTGATCCTCTGACGACAATTTTATACCAGTTTAAATTTTAAAAATTGATTTTGCCGAACGATGGCCGAATGTTTAGGGTTCTGGCCTTCGGAACCGGAGTTCGTGAGTTCGAATCCCACTGTGGCATGGATGTTCGTAGCCGTTCGGAATCGGCTTTAAGCTGTATGTACCTATCTCATTAGCCCTCGTGTTGCAATAAGTAGGCCGTAACACTCCAAGCCAAACCAAACAATTCCAAAAATAGGTTTATATTGAAAAAACTTTCCTTTTTGTTCGTTTTAGACTAATAACCTATTCACATAATTATTAAAATTTAAATAAACACGAAATGGTAGAATTATTGTAAAGAAGAGTGCTACTATATTGCTTTATTATAAGGATAATGCTAATTTATTATAGGCTGCTTTACTTAAGGCTTTAATAAATGGAAATGTAAGGGGTGCTTTATTCAGAGAACAACTCTTCTACTAAATAGGCCCAATTTTAGAAATCTCGTGAAGTGATACACTGTTTCATCTGCGTCATGTCTTTAACTTAAAGACTTTTGTCAGTATAATTCCTTAGCATTAAAAATTACCTTATAATAATACCCAAACAGAAAAGCCTAGCCTACATTGATTTTCATATGAAATTTTCTATCTATTGTTAGAAAATGCACCAATAAATTTATAGTGCCCCTGATCCAAGAATTAATATATGCTGTTGAAAATGAAGAAAATAAAATAAACAGGAAGTATATTTTAAACAAGTCTTTAAGCTTCCTGTCTATCGAATCTGTTTTTGTAATAATGATAAACATGATTATTCTTTCACTTTACTACAAAAAAAATGAAGATAAGGTTTTAGTATACTGCAATCTAATATATTTTTCCTTTTATCTGCCAAATCCATCTAGGGCACCATTTCTATAATTCTCTTATGGTTCAAATAGTAATTTAAATACTAAACAGGTTGTTATTCTATCAAGATTATAAAAGAAATTTCCACTGTAATGGAAATTCTGATGGACAAAGCTAAAGTCCGAAACCAATTTAGAGTTTTCATAAAAAAATTGCGGGGTCAACAATTTTATGAAAATCAACGATGTTATAAGGATTATTTTTGTCTCATATTCTTATTAAAATATTTAAACATGAATTTCTTCCTGAAGTCATTAGTTTTATATCATAACCATCTTCCATTAATCTCATCACGAATTCATAACAATATATATTGCGAGAAACGAAAAATGAAGTTTCTCCATTAAGATGTTAAAATCTTTTTTTATAGTACTACAAATAATATGACAAATGGGATACTTCATTGGGACTAATTAACTTTCTCTACCAATTATAATTTATGTTCCTGAGTGAAGAATAAATTACTATTTGTAAAGGGATGATTTCTATTTCAGTGAAAAAAGAAACCCCGGAAGTAATTAATAAGTAGTGCACAGATGAGACTCGAAAAAAAGAGAATGACATGAATTGACGAAATCGTGACTAACTAACAAGGAAGAAATCTTGTATATTGTTTACAAAAAATTACTATGGGTACCGGATTATTTAAATCAGTTTTCCATGTCTGCAGTTTTAGAAATCTGAAGAATTAATATCATTAAAAGCTTAATGGAATTTAACGTTAAAAGAAATTTATAAAGGAAGAAATCTTGTATATTGTTTACAAAAAATTACTATGGGTACCGGATTATTTAAATCAGTTTTCCATGTCTGCAGTTTTAGAAATCTGAAGAATTAATATCATTAAAAGCTTAATGGAATTTAACGTTAAAAGAAATTTATAACAATTAGAAGGAAGATTGCTGTATTTGCATGCCTTGTGAAAAATCGTGAAATAATCAGAAAACTACAAAATCAAATTAGAAAAAAAAATTATCCTCAAAACCTTAATAGAAAACTTGCATATCTTTGCTGTAATATAAGGCATCATCTTTGCAGTAATATAAGGCAAAAAATTGTATACACTTTTTGGAGAAAATAACAAAAATTTTAAATAAATAAACAGAACAACAATGGGAACTTGCATGGTAAGTTGTACCACGCGTTGCTTAAATATGTGACTGGATCCATAATTTATATCCATAATAGTGGAATAACACAAAAAGACCTCTATTTTTTTTAAAAAAAGCTAATAGCTTCTTAGATATTACAGAACGAATACCCAAAAAGAAATATGCAACATCAATTTACTATTCAAACCAATAATATACGCAGAAAGGTATAGAGAAAACAGAAAAACTCTTACTTTTGGGTACAGAACACGGACATATTTAGTTTGTGACGAGTTGAAAACAATATGTTCACTCAATAGCACATCACATAACCACTAGATGTATTGTTTTTGGAGTTTTAACCCTCCGAATGGAACACACCGATTAAAAAAAGTCCCCAAAATACGCTAAAGGTTTATTGTGTCAATAGCCAAAGCGTTCTATGAATCACCCTTTGTCGACTAGAATGGAATACGGGAAACCCACCCTGGTTACTGTCCCTTTACTTCCGGTTATAAATAGATATATAAATAGATATTATAGATTGTTAACTTTTAATACACATAAAGTCTCGAAGATCATCCCATAAAAAATAATGGATTCTAAAAGTACAAATAAAAATATTCTTTAAGAAAATTATCTATATTTTTTTACGAAAGTATCCAAGATATTTAAGTGGTGCAATCAGAGATACATCTGTTACCGCAAACGAAAAACTTCGAAATAGAGATTGACAAAGTCTTGAAAAGCTATCAACGTCCTTGTGCTTCAGGGAGTAGGGGTGAATCCCTCAATAAATGTCAGTCAAAGAAAGATGCAGTCTTTAAACAATCGACCTGACCCTCCTACCTCAAACACTGGCAGAAATGTACATTACATCCATTTTCGGAATGTTTTTGGAGGTCGAAAATTGTACGTGACAACGCTTTGAAAACATCATCGGTTTGGCGGAATTGTACGTGCGAACCGCTTAGAGGGTTAATTAAAATACTGACAATGGTATGATTTAGACTGGTACCACTTGAGAATTCTCCTGTAAACCCATCGCTTTATAAAACTGGAAAAGATAAATACCTGAAATAACGGTATAGTGCAAAAATTTTCAACTAATATCTCAATATAAATACAACAATTCTTATCTATTAATATATGTACACAGCAATACCCTTAGGGGTTATAATCGCCGCCACGTCTTGCCGTTTGCTACGATATTTTTTCTGTAAGAATATAAACCATCTACTAATAACTGAAAAAAAATAGAATTGGTTAAACAAGTATTCCATCAAATTGGACTTAGTCATAAAAAAGCGGTTATCACTAATTTGACAATTTTATTATTAAATAATATTTATAATTATATCATATGGGAAACCACAATATACCCCAATATTTTAGAGATCATACATACGAAATTGAAATATCCATCTGCATTAAACTTTGATAAAAAGAAATCCACACTCACAAATACAAAATATATTTTATAATTTACGATTTCAAGCACAAATGTGATAGTAATAATTTTAAAATTTTATTTACAGAAGTATTTGAATTAGGAAATATCCCCAATCAAAATGATTGAAATATTTTAGTATCTAAAGAAGGAAAATGACTAATAAAACCTTATATTTTCGTTTTTTTCTTCCGTGTTTTGAAAGTTTCCTGATAAAATCAATACATCATCTATAATAAAAGAAAACTTCTTATAGCCTCTCACCGTAGAAAGGTCATTTAAAACTATGCCTTCCTATAACATTAAGATTATGATTCCAATCGTGACTCTCCTGCCACATTAAAAATCGTGACTTTCATCTTATCATGATCCCTAATACTCGGCTAACGATTTCGTAATTCCAGTTGTTTCGTAACTACAAGCAATTAATTTCGTTATTCCGGATAAAAACTTTCATAATACAATTTGTACTTGATAGAAGAATTTTCATTTTTAAACTCAAATTTTAAATAATTGAAACACATCTGCACACGCACGCATGCTTATATATGTATATGTATGTATATATATATATATATATATATATATATATATATATATATATATATATATATATATATATATATATATATATGTATATATATATATATGTATGTATATATGTATATATATATATATATATATATATATATATATATATATATATGTGTGTGTGTGTGTGTGTGTGTGTGTGTGTAAGGAAAATTCTCAGGGGTTCTCAAAACTTAAATCAAGGGCTAAAAATTCCAGCATCATTTTGCATTCCCTATTTTAACCCCTAACCTAAACTGACCACTGGGGCTACAGTTTATGCCCTCAGAGAAGGGCCCTGTCCAATTATAATCCTACATGGCCCTAGCAGACAATTTAGGAAATTTCCAAATAAAAAGGAGATACACGCTATCGGAGACAGATATTT
>CM063504.1:85268123-85353123 GCA_032207245.1 Pardosa pseudoannulata
ACCGGATACGTTACAATACACAATAGCATATAGCTTTTTGCTTCGTATTCCTAATGATATATTCTTTCACTATTCACTAAAATCGAAAATTCGAATTTTCTGTCTATTTTAGCCAATTTGAAAGTCCACCATCGCTTTAAGCCACTCCAAAAATGGCACAAGAGGCCTAAATACGTTGAACATATTATCGCTACTGCAGTTTATCCTAAATTTAATGTGAATAAACTCAGAGATCACCCCTATTAGTCTGGTATGTTTAATAAACCCAATTCTCGCACTTTGAGATATTAAATAATGCTCCCATAAGTCATCAATTTTCTACTAATTAAACTGTCTTCGCCACTTACTCACTGTCTAGTTTCGTATAGCAATTAATTTTAAAAAATCTTCACTAATTAGATACCGGAATTATATATGTTTCTTTGATGGCAGTTGAGTGGGTGGTTCAAGGGCTACCTATTTCTATTTAATAGAATTAATTAAGGAAGAAAGAATCTAATGAATTATAAATTAATGGAAGTGTTAATTTAGGAGTGGCCGGTATATAAATGAGTAACAAATATATGCAAAGGTCTCTTTGTAGGAAAAAGTTGCAAAGGAAAATATTTAATTGCTAGCAACTTTTAGAGTAAGAAATCGCCGATGCCATTACTTTCAGTACTAATAGGGATCATCTATCTATCCGTGTTATTTCCTACTTCATTAGCAACATTTCGTTTTCAAAAAGCAATAATATTACAGATACGTTGACCTAAAAATTTAATAATTACTAAAAGTCTTTATTGTAAAATAAATGTGTATAAATACAGCGTCAATATAATTAAACAGCTTTATTCCCCTATATAATAATAACCTAAGTTATCTGTGCGTCTTTTTCAACTCCTCTTCTTAGCCCACTCTCCTGTTTCTAATCATGGATATTGTTGGTGCTTCAACCACATTTGGCGAATTTGGCGTGCTTGCAGCTTGCGTGCGTGGCGTGCTTGCAGCGTAGCGTTTGAAATCTGGCGAGGGGATCGTAACTCAACAAATTGATACATAAACAAAAACAACATTTTGAGGAAAAATTTTACAAAAATTGAATATTTAAAATCTAATTGAATTAACAAAGAAAACACAAAGGAAACACATAACATTCATACTAAATAGACTGAAACATTCACTTAATCACAAATTAAATAAACTGAGTGTGATTTTCATCACAAATTTGTGATTTAGTGTAAATTGTAAAATTAATTTAAACCTTTGGAATTGTAAAGGCTTAGCATATGTCATTTTAAGTCGCGCTCGATCATTGCAAAGCATAAGACTTGAAGCATTAAATCCAATTGAATTAGTTGGTACAAGACCATGTAATCTTGCAGCGAAAGAGGAAATGGAACGAATGAGAAATGAAAATAACATCGATAATAACGAAATTTAATTGTGAATAGAAATAAATTCACAAAAAAATTGGAAAATACCAAGAGAAAGTTAGTCCAAAGGGATGCGGGAGGGTAGGCGGGATCTCATCCAGCAAAAAACTCTTTGACTTAAAAGAAACTGTATTTTGAGTGGAGGTTGAAGAGGAGTTGTAAAATTGAAAATTTTTTTTCAAATCTCTTATCTCGAGTTTATGAAGCTGTTGTACCTGGAATGGATATTGGATTCTTGTTGAGTTAGGGTTAGAAAGATTCGAAATCCACCCCTTCCCACCTTTTCTAGCGTTTAATGCCATTATTTCAAGCCCTAATTTCCAAGGATAAGAGCAGGCGAATAAATTTATCAATTTGTCACATAATAAATAGGTAAAAATAACATTTTTTCTAGCTTTATGACGTCATTCCTTTAACCATCTCATTTAATCATTTCTTATTTTAAATTATTTAAATATCGTCTGCATTTTTTTCATACGTTTTATCACTGAACTTAGATATTACATTAATAATTTTCTTTTATATTTGGCTTAAATAATAAATTAGGTACATATGAGAACATTTTAAATTAAATCGTTGATTATTTTTGTTGCAATGAAAATTTTATCATAGGTATTAACAACAAATTCTATCTACCTCCAGGGTGCAGTAGAAATGATAGTTTCATTACTTTACTTCCATTAATTACTGTAGCAAAAAAAAATTGGGAAGAACTTAACGATAATTTCGACTTAGCTAAGAAAACTTTGAATTATCTTTCTAAATGAATTCAACATGATTCTGAACTGCATTTACAGTATCGGTAGACTTTAGAGGAGTATGAAGATAAACAAATTATTGAGCGTGTACCAAATAATTCTCAGCCAATAAACAAACCATATTTTTATCTGCCTCATAGGGTATTTTACAATCCTGGAAATTTAAAAATTTTACTGATCCCGTGATATGACGAGTTATATGCTATTATTTTGGATTATTCTAAGACCAAACATTTTTTTCTACAAGAAACAAGATTTATTTAAGCATATGAGCTTGAAACTGATAGCCTGGATAGTTGTGACCTGCGTTCGATTCTAGCATACACAAATCTTCCTGTACGTAAAAGATCACATTGTATACAAGAAAGAGTATGATATTCCATTCACGGGAAAATCAGTAAAGAGAGAAAAACGAAACCGAAAGAAAAAATATTTCTTCTAAGAATGTTGAAAACTATGTTGATAGTTCGAGCCTCTGCACGTTCGACACCTTAGAACAGCAATTCTCAAACTTACAAGAAATGGTATGATGTACCATTCACGGGAAAATCAGTAAAGAGGGAAAAACAAAATCGAAAGAAAAATATTTCTTCTAAGAATGTTCAAGTCTATGGTGATAATTCAAGCCTCTACATGTTCAACACCTTAGAACAGCAATTCTCAAACTTGCGCTACGTCTACTTTTTGCAACACGACCGTACAGTTAGAGGAATGGTTGCAAAAGATAAGTTCAAGAACAATTTTGCTAAGTTTCCACAATATGCGCAGTATAGAATATAAAGGAGTAAAATTTTTACTTTAAAGTATCTTAGTGCGTTCTCAAATAATTTCTTGCTTTTTAACCGATTTTTCTTGATTATTGACACGGAACTCGGTTTGAGAACCGCACTCTTAGAGCCCAGATTCCCGTGGGACGGTACCGTACATTTATGGTCGATAGGGATCTAAATGAGCTTTATTATCCAAGGAAATTTGAGGGGATGAGACGTTGAAGAACTCCGCTATCCCATGGATAATATTCACAAAAATGTTCTGGACGGTTTGATTAACATTAAAAGTAATTTAAAATATTTTTCAAAAATAGTATTAAATGATTTTGTGAATAGTGGAATTTGTCGATTTAAGATTGCTAATGACGAAAACGGTACCAAATATCAAGAAATGACTGACATTATTTTAAGTTTAGCCCTCTCGCTAGCATATAATTTTCAAATAATATATATTTGCTGATTAATTGAACAGTTTTAATGGATTTCTAAACTTTTAGCAATACATTAATACTGTTCATAGTTTTCAGTGTAGTAAATTTAAAAATCTGTCCTTTTGTTTCAGTATATAAAACACTTTATGGACACCTTAATGGAGGAGCATTATCATATCACATTATGAAATAAATAGAATATGAACCTAAAAGATAGAAAATTATTGGTTACTAAATCAACTGATTTCAAGAACTGCAATAAGTGTATATTTTTCTGAAAAGAGGGCTGTGAGCCGGGAAACATTGGTAATATCAGTCTTAAATCATTGGTCTTGGCTTCGATTCCCAAATAAGCCTGTTGTACTTGTGTTGTCTCCTAAAAGGGAATAAAATTAGGTGTCTATATAGTACTCCTATAATTAATGCTCCTCAAAATCTATGGAATCATAGTGGTGAAGTTTAAATAAAGGTAAATGTCCCGCATTGGTTAAAAATTTTAGGTAAAAAAATTGTCATAACTGGATCTATACCCTTTTGTTTCTCATTATTATGTATTTGATCTAAAGTTTCTGTGAGATAAATGGGAGAAGTAAAAGTTATACACATTAATAATTTATTAATCATCTTCTTTCTTTATTTTTCAGGGTCTAGAGTACAATATATTTTCTAAACTTTTTAACTGGCAAAAGTTTCACCTCTCAGACTTTTAATACTTTTTCTTCTTAAAGCACTAACATTTCTAAAATTTGAAGTGGTAATGAATATAAGCAATTTTTTAGAACAAACATGAATGATCATTTGAAAATATTAAAGATGAAAAAAATTCATGGGTATCTGCCAACTTTCAAAAAGTAAACAAATTTATGTGAAATTATAACATTAAAGGCGGGAGTCGTAGAACTACGATTTATCTCGACTGTACCTTAAAGGTGGGAGTCGTAGTAATACGATTTATCTCGACTGTACCTTAAAGGTGGGAGTCGTAGTAATACGATCTATCTCGACTGTAGCTTAAAGGCGGGAGTCGTAGTAATACGATTGCGCAATCCATGCGCCACTTTACATTTGTATTTAGTACGTTTTGTGGTTTGAAGCTGTTCGGTTGTTCAAATTCTACTTACAATAAATTTCTGAAATCCTTCAATATGGTTTCACACGAAAATAAAGATATATATGCAGATGATTTGTCATAAAAAGGAGAGTTGACTTGCTTCAAATGCGAATTTTGCAATGCGCCTCTTCACCGTGCCGAGTGTTATCAACATTATCACACTCATAAAAAAATACTAGATTCCTCTCATAAATATGTACTTTAAAACATTTTTTGTAATTAGTATTTAGTTCTTTTTAATATTTCTTGTAGTATTAAGAGTTTAAATAAATTTTTTAAGGCTAATATTTTTATGATTACACAAAATATCGCCCGCTCTAGGATGGAAAACGAGACGGAGCTGTCGCCCAGTTGCCTAGCATACTTTCGTCAAGATGCCTTTAATGTGTTATTACAGCCATTAACATTCACCATCAAAAATATCCAACATTTTTACCAAGAGGTATTTGCATTCTAATATACAAAATAATAATAGCCACAAGGCCAGTAGGATTAACTGATACACAGTAATCTATTAATTTTATGAAAATAAAAGAGATTCATGTCGTTGCGAAATGTACATTTATAATCTTTTCCTGATATATCCTCAGCAAGATTTGAATCTGGAACTCCTGAAAAGAGAGTGTCATTGAGGGAAATAATTTTTAAAACATTATTTTCGTGTCGCAAGTTTTAATCTCATTCATATGCAAACAAGAGTTTCAAAGGCTATTCTTCGAACGAGGGAGGCTTTGCAATCCATTAAGTACCGAACAAAAGCTCGAATTTCGACAGTCGTGCTGTCATACATCCTCTTAACCAGGATTTGCAACTTTTTCCCCATTTCGGATGAAACATGTTTTAAAAGTAATCAAAGCATCCAGAGTTTCGACACTATATTAAGAAGGATAATGACTTGCATATCAAAGAAATATATTTTTTGAAAAAAATATTCAAATCTCCTGTTTTAGTATGTCATTGAGCGAATGTCATTTCTATTAGTAGAACTTGTGTATTTTAAAGAAGCAGAAGTTTTTTTAAAAGCTTCACAACTTTTTTAAATACTTAGCATTTCTTTTTTATATATATTATTCTGCAGGCAAGTAACTAAAATCAAAAATGTAGATTTTTTTTCATTGATAGGGCATTTCAATTCAAAAATACTGTTTGGTTTTTATTTCTACGATATCCCCTTCCTCGTTTGCAGAGACACGATAATGGATATGCACAAAATCTTATGCCGTTTAAGAGAAGTAGATAATAAGTGAAAAGAACTGTGTTACATTTGAAGTAAAATAAACTGTTTACTCATTTCACCTAAAATAATTAGCATGAAAAATTTCATTAAAGAGTTACAACTTTATGTTTTGGATTTATCCAAGCTATTATTGATAGTTATATTAAGATGTAATTTGCTATATGACAAAATTTCATCAACGAGTTACAACTTTACGTTTTAGATTTATTCAAGCTATTATTGATAGTTATATTAAGATGTAATTTGCTATATGACAAAATTTCATCAAAGAGTTACAACTTTACGTTTTAGATTTATTCAAGCTATTATTGATAGTTATATTAAGATGTGATTTGCTATATGACAAAATTTCATCAAAGAGTTACAACTTTACGTTTAAGATTTATTCAAGCTATTTATGATAGTTATATTAAGATTTAATTTGTTATATGACTCTTATATTCGTGAATATATAGCACGGCATTACTATATAGTAGATGTATGCTGAGTAACTGAACAGATTGTGTGCGGGTACATTTCGCAGCAGAATTGTACCGGGAGAGGGCGTTTTGCGTGTAAATTTAATAATTCAGTTAAATCTCAATTGATCGAAAATTATTTAATTTTTTAACCAACTTTTCGTATTTTATATTGAAATATATATAAACAAATATATAAATAGAAATATATAAATAACAACCATAAGATTTTTTGTAAACAAAAAATATATTTTTTTAGTTGTTAAATTTATCATAGTATCGTAAATATGAAAAATCAAATAGAAATAGTAGTATATAGTTTAAATTTTTTTCGAATTATGTTATATATAAACATTTTTACATTATAAAAAATGAAAGACAAGAACATCCGACTTCGTTTTCCTGTATATACCGTTATTTTTGTACCCACAAATAAACCATGTTGTTACACTACCCCGTACTAGTACATGACCCGCGCTCAAGTATCAATCATCAGCAAACGTACTAGCACGTGTCCCGCGCTTAAGTATCAATCATCAGAAAACGTACTAGTACGTGTACCGCATTCAATGTGTTAAAAAGTAATTTTTTTATATGACACGTATATTCATGAATATATAGCCCAGCATTATATAGTTGATATATGCTGAGTAACTTAATATAAACTTATAGATCAAAACAGAGACTACGTAATACGAGTTGTACGTTAATCCATTTATAATATATTTGATTGCCCATTTTGCTCTCATGTTAAGTTAATTAATTTAAATAATTAAAGCTACACTACTTTTAATCCTACTGTGACACATTCGCAATATCTGATTTTTATTTATTTATTTATTTATTTATTTATTTTTTGCCAGATGTGTGTCGTATTGTATGAGAAGTTCATGAAGTCAATTTTATCATTAATGCATGCTAAAATGTGAAATTATAGCAATAAGTAATTTCTTCTCAAACAATATTCATCACATTTTAAATCAATCAACTTTCCCTTGTACAAATGTAAACAGATGTACATAAAATGCGGTGACTAAACGTCTTCGACTGTATGAACATTAGCATCATACTGGAAATTTTGATTTGTTCTTCAGCAAAATGGGAATCGCAAGAAAGATCGCAATAACCCAAAATTTTATAATGGTTTTGTTTTTTATAGCATCCCTATTGTGTGTACTTCGTGATCGCACTTAGAATACCAGACATCACGCAGAGACGGGAAGACACGGGAACGCGAAAACAACAAAAAAGAAAGAAAACAACAAAAAAAAATTTTTTTCGAACAGGGAAGAATACAGAAAAACTTCTACGTCTACTCACATAAGTGACGGAGATCAGGTCAGTGTGCGACGGTTACAGTGCTTTATTTTCTTAGAATGTAATAGAAGATTTATCTCATAATTTTGTGGCAATTTGTTTGGACATGTGGGTGAACACACAAGCGAGACAGCAGAATGGAAAAAGAAACTGGGAGTTCTCGGGGAAGAAATTCAATTCAGAGTAATGACAAGAACAATGGATTCATCTTTCATAAGATATCTTTTAGTTCTCCGTATTACGTAATAATAGTTATGGTTCGCCATTGTGGTAAGATTAGAAAATGGATGCTACAGATATGGGATTTTATATCCAAAAAGCCTCAAATTTCCGGCTCGTTGCTCAAATTGTCTTATATATTAATGTAAGTCTTAAGAATTACTCGGCCCCTTAAAAATGTCTCTGAAAATTTTTAAAAGAATGTAACTTTTGCAGTCATCAAGTGATGAAGTTCAGTGGCGTGCGGTCCATATGTGCAGGGTGTGCACTGCACACCCTGGCAAAATTATGAGGGACAATAATTTTCTGCACCTATGTCTACCTATCTTTATATGGTATATAATAAATATTATTTATAATATTTTCAAATATTATGTTGATTTGCTTGCTTGTATTCCCGCAGTTCGTGCGGTACTAGGTGCTGCACCACGTAGCGCGCAAACGAACATAGGAAGTTCTGATGTGTACGCACTGCGCACTAAATTGAAAATCACGCTTTATATGTATGGGCTACTGGAGAAGAACAGCATACTATGGCACTGAGGCAAGTGCAGCTATTTTTCCTGCATTTGGTATTCAGAATCATCCGAAGATACGGTTTATTAAGGTTGTATTAGAGCGGGGACTTTACGTGCTGAAGCGATTTTGGTTTTTTAACTGATTAACTGGCCATACGATTTTGCAGACGGTTAATGTTTAAATTTATATATCGTAAGATTTTGTTTTCATGGAAATATAAAAGAAGTATTTCAATAATAAAAATAATATAAAAGAAGTGAAATGTTTTAGTGTGGTAAATTAATTTCGGCGATGTATTATACTTATTGAAATAATTAGCTGAAAAAATGTTTTGTTTTAAAGAAGCGAATTTTAACAGAACAGTCCAAATTTCACCATTCATTGTGTCTTACAGACAGTATATAAGTTATATCTGTAACACCATATCCCTGGTTTTGTTTTTAAAAATTGTCAAGATGTTTTTCGCAGAATATATGATTTCCAAATGTCAAAAACAATTAATAAATATAATTTAATCCACTGACCAAACAAGAAACAGTTCGCTCTATTGTGCCAGCGTGCAGTGCAATCCTCTGCACGTGGAATAGACGTTCGGTTTGTTGTCACCAAAAAGCATCCCGATGAGGCACCGCAGCGGCGGGCTCCATGTGGTGCTACGTTTGCTGAACATATACGTTTTTCGTGGAAGCCCGAAGCGTTGCTTTTTCGACGCCGATATGACACCATACAACAAAAGACAGGATTTTTGCTTCAGTGCTATTGGAATTCTCATAAGTTTAGCTGTTTTTATAGTTATAACACGACTACTCGTAGGTAAATATTTTATTTATTATATTCTTTAAATTTATATTCATAATAAATAACCCGTTTCAGAATGGAGAACTCGGTGTCTCAATAATTAAGGATTTATTGGAAAATCCATGTTCTCTGCACACCCTGCATGAAAACCTACCGCACGACACTGATGAAGTTAATGTAAATCTTTCATTAAAATATTTCTCGGTGAATCTCATTTATATTTAATTGGTACTTTATGAAGAAAAATTGCTTTTCAGTTTTACCAAAGTCCATGAACAATATCTTACTCTATATGATAAACACTGAAGCATCATTAAGTAATAACATAACCGGTTCTTGAAAGTCCAAAATCGGATTAGTTAGTTCTCTAATCTGCTTTGATTTATACTCTAATGGAAGATAATTCCCTTTTGTAAGGTTTTCAAAAATCTCCCATTTGAAAATTATTTCTCCACAAAATTTGTCCGGAATTGTAAGAGAATATTAATCAGAAAATTTAATTTTAATTTCTTATACTATAGCCGCAAAAGATCGGTCGTCAATGGCGTCGTCCTTATATGATAACCGGAGGTTCGAACCGATTTAAGATCCACCCTATTTATAAAGTCGGGATGGGCAAGTTCATGGTCGCAGTATCCTCAATGTTAAAACTAGTGGTTCTCAACGGGGGGGGGGATTATGCTGAGGGGGGTAAGCTTGTTTTGGATGGCTGAGAACTGTGGTGATATTTCGGGGTATAGCGGGTGATATAAGTATGTTTGTGTATTTAAAATTTAAAAACTCACAAATAAAATTTTAAATCAAATATCCCATTTACATTATTTTTATCAGTAATAAAAAGAACTTATGCAAAGGAACAAGAATTTCAATCCTTAGTTTCCACATGTGTAAAATTATCTGACACTCAACAATATATTTTATCAATATATATATATATATATATATATATATATATATATATATATGTATATTTCAAATTATATATATATATATGTATATATATATAGATATGTATATATATACATATATATATATATGTATATATATATATATATATACATATATATATATATATATATATATATATATATATATAACTAATATTACAGTATAAAAAGGCTTAGTAATCGAGCTCAGTGGCCGAGTGGTCTAAGCACGCGATCCAGACCCGTAGGTTGTGGGTTCGATGCTTGCCATGGCGGTTTATCCGGAGTACGGATTTTTAATTTAAAAATGTTATTTATTGTTTCCTTATGTTCTTGAACATTCAAGATCTTTCTTTAATACGTAAATTAGTTATTTCTCGAATATTCTGTTCGGGTATAAAAGCTGATACCCACTAGTTGTAGGCAACTTCTTGATCTTGTAAAGTTGCGAGTTGCTACTTAGCTTTAATAAATTCTTCTGTTAAGTTAAGCCGTGTGTTCATTCGAATCTGCGTGACAATATCACTTTTGAAAAACATACGTTGGTTTTTAGTTAAGTAATAAAATATATGTAGACTTTCAATCTCTTTCCCGTAGACCCCTTCATTTCAAGTCTCTACATAAATGTTATGAATGTACCATCCTGTTTGGAGCAAGTAGTAGGCTCGGTCAGACGGATTTTGCTAGTCTAAGTAGTGGTCATCGTTGTGCTGTATGTCATTTTGGACCTTAAGTTTATTCTCTTTACCCAAATTGCAGTCTCACTCTAGACACTTCTAACCATATCTTAACATACATTTGTTGCCAGAATTGTCAACTGTGTTCCAGTAATGATGCGGTTATTTATTATTTGAAAACACTTGGGCTCATGAACTTGATCCAGTGATGGGGAATTAGAAATTACATGAAGTGGGATTAGAAACAAGAAGAAAAATATGTTATTTCTATTTCCTAAATAAACTCACTTTGTGTAAGCAGAATTTTGTGCGCAACAAGTTCAGCCAGTTTTCAATTTTGTCGGATCTGCAAAAGAACGAAGAAATCTCTTTCGATAATAAACAAGTTCAAAACTTTGAATCTTTGCTCAGGGACTTTTCTGGGCGTTTTGAGGATATTTTTTTCCTTAAAGTTCCTCAATAAATCATGAACCCTTTTGGACAATGCGAGACAGCAGATGAGGAAAAATTGGTCGCATTTTCATCTAATGAAACTTTAAAAGTTAATTTTAATAATGATGATAGTCTCCCAGAATTTTGGTAGCACGATAACCATTTCTTTCTAGCATGGATTGTGAACTATCAACAAAAATGTTTAATTGCCTTCCTTTCCTCCGTCCTCGACATGTGTGAATCATTGTTGTGTCAGATCTAGCTATAAAAAAAAGATAAATCGATTCTATATCGTGCAAAGAGTGGATTTGTGCTTTCATCTCACAAATATATTCTATCAAATGTCAAGAAACTGGTTATAAACCATCATGTCCAACTATTCCACTGACATAGGTACTTGATTATTTCATTATTATTTTATTGTAAAAAGTGTTTTGCTTTCCTTAAAATTACCTAACTAAAAATAGAGAACTATTAAGCATGTGATAAACATTTTGCATAACTTAAACACTGCCCTTCAAAATTGAATATTCCCTCTTATCCATACCCTAAATTACGAGATTAAAAAGAAAAAAAAAGGAAGGGTAAAGTTGAAAATTTTTTGCTCTTTAGGGGGACTGTAGCGATAAAAAGTTTACTTCTTGTAGTCGTTTTGTTTGCCAACTAAAGAGACTTACGTCTTCTGCTTGGTTACCTTCTTCTAAATTACAAAGACCCACTATGAGCAAAAAGTCGTTCTTTCATCCTAGCAATACTTTTTAAACGAAAGGCAGACAGCCTTTCTCTTTAATTCGTGTAGCTTCTGGCTCACTTCAACAGCAACAACAACTATATGTTCGTATACTAGCTGTACTTTAATTCCATGTCCCTAGTTTCCTTTTTTCTTTTTTCATCTGTTACTTTCCGTTCCGAGATAATCTTTACATTTCTTTTCTGAAATTCTATCGTATTTTATACCTTAATGTTTTTTTCAGATGACCTTCATTCGTAAAATAGAGAGACGTTTCTCCACCGCACTCGAGGGTATATATATATATATATATATATATATATATATATATATATATATATATATATATATATATATATATCTGTACATATTATTTAACATATACATATTTCGTATATTCTGGCTTTTTTTGCGTATCATATACTTATTTCTTACTTCTAAAATATTTCTATCTATATTGGCTTACTTTATATGTTTATATTCCGTATATAAATTGATATCGTAAAAATTATTTTTAACCAGAGTTTATATATAATTAAACATTATATACTTGTTGTTTATGGTCCATATGACTATATTTTATCTATTTAATCATATATATATATATAAATATATTATATATATATATTATATAGATATATATATATATATACATATAATATATATATATATATATATATATATATATATATATATATGTATATATATATATGTATATATATATAATATAATATAGATTATATATGTATAATATATATATATATTATATATATATATGAATAAATGTATAAATGTATATTCATAATAATACATATATATATATATACATATATATACATATATATACATATATACATAATATATATATACATATATATGTGTAAATATTTATATATATGTATATATATATGTAAGATATATACATATTTTTATATATATATATATATTTTATATGTATATATGAAATATATATGTATAGATATATACAAAAAGGGTCTTGTACATGCTAGCTGGCCCCTCCGTTTGTTCTGTCCCCATGATGAAGTGGGAACCCGTCTTCCAGCGTTATCTTGATAAAGGTCTTTAGCTGAAACGATATCATTTTTATGGCCATGACTGCAACTACCCATCGAGAAGTCCGTCTCATTACATACACACACATACACACACACACACTTTATATATATATATATATATATATATATATATATATATTAATATATATATATATATATATATATATATATGAATATATATGTATATATATATATATAAATATGTATATTTTATGTCAAAATTCAAATTATATATATATTATATATATATACATATATATAATTTATATAGCAATGTCAGATGACACACCTTCCAAAATGAGATTGAAACGAGGGAGGTTTAAGGTTTTTTTTTTTCCTTTTCGATTATTTTGCGAAACAATAGAGACGAGAGAAGGAGTGTGAACAAAAAGTGAGTAAGCGTCTCCAAAGAAACAGTGCTAATATTTGCGCTTCTTGAGCTAAGTGCCTAAGAAGTTGAGCAAGCTCTATGAGAAAATAAATGGGACACCTCGCTGAATCAATATAGGTTTAGAAAGTATCTGGGAAGCCTTGAAATACTTCGGCAAGGGCGCTGAATCAATGCCCGCACGTGTACGAGGCCTTTTTCGAACTACGCACTTTTCGGGAGAGGTAGGATCGTATTATCTTTTATAGCGTTGACACAGATTAAAATTAGGAAAGTCTCTTGAAGTATGA
Organism: Pardosa pseudoannulata; assembly: GCA_032207245.1. Classification (NCBI taxonomy): domain Eukaryota; kingdom Metazoa; phylum Arthropoda; class Arachnida; order Araneae; family Lycosidae; genus Pardosa; species Pardosa pseudoannulata. Next base: position 85,281,676 of record CM063504.1, read on the forward strand.
ACTCAGCTTTGGGTTATAATAAATTGGGTTTCCTTCACAAATCTCGTAACTTCCTAAGTGTTGAATTGAATTAGTATTAAATGCAACTACTCTTTCTGTTTTTGAAATTCTCTAATGCTCTGCCAAATTATTATAATAATAAGTACATTTTCCTTTTACCCTAAGACAACAATTTCGTTTCATATTATACATACTAATAAATAAAGAAGACCGTGTGTATGTTTCACATCAGATAAATAGAAAGAAGTGTATAGGAAGAAGTGTTTTAGAGTTATTAGATTTAATGACGGAAGAAGTCTCTTTTTATGATTTTATTTTTCAGCACTGAAAGATAAGTAATAATAATAATAATAAAGTGTGGATAGCGAGCGTCGTACAACACCGTCTTAAATGTATAGGTTGCGTTTGAAGAAAATACACTGTGCTCCATCTGAAATAACATTCTGAACCAGAAATCAAATTTAACCTAAATTATATTCAAAATTCTACAAATAGATAACCTTATTTTAATACATTGTTGACCGTCAATTTTACTGAAAATTTCTCTCATGTCACCGGCTATTAGCACAATTTGATTCATAATCACTCGGACAATCAGATAAAGCACCTGCTTAAAATTCATTAAAAGATTCTTCATTGCGTTCCGTCATCGTTTTTTAAATCTTTTTAATTATTAAATATTTTTACAACAAAAGATTTGGTGGGTCTTATAAGCGAGAGAAACAGCTTGTGTTATACTGACCAACACTTGCACTGTATGGTCGCCAACAGAGAAAACAACAGCGATGCGAAAAAAAACGCATCACGAGTTTATTCGTGGCTGGTCAGCAACGTTCGACCAAAAAAAGACCAGTTAACTTGTGGCCGGTCAACAATGTGTTAACAGTTAGATAAGTTTATCTGTTATATGCTTTAACCCGGCAACGACAACCACTTGCAACTAGTTAAAAAGTAATGACAAGTATTATAAACTTAGTCACTTATAATAGTATAAAAATAATTCTGCACCATTCGTCTCTTGGTATAGCCTACAACATAGCTTTATATAAGGAATGAACGTACAGTTACGTGAGACTGTACGGAGGAAAAAATATCGCAAGAGGGTAAAAGAAATACTCCCCCTACCCCCTCCTGAAGATCAAATGTTTAATGTATCGGTATTATGTACTTTATTACAAGAAGAACTTTTTAAATTATGGAGATGCATTAAAACTCTCAGTTAAACAATTAAATTTCCTAAAGAAAACAAAAAAAAAATTTCAGACGTTATTTATCTGGTTTAGTAAGATTAACTTATAGATATTAGTTTCTAGATAAAAACTATCGCCTCACTTGGCAGATGTCACATGATATTAGGAAGAAAGTAATGATAAAGAATGCTTCGTCAAATAAAATTTCCAACATTTAGAAAAGTCAAATAAACTTTGTTGCAAACTAGAGTAAAGCATTTCATATTACTTTATATGTGCATAGTTCGGTCAGTTTGTTCCGTTTAATTTTCTAAACACTCATCTTCAAGTCCTCCGATATTTCTGCCTGTCCTCTTACGTATGGTAGAAAGCTTTGAGCTTTCTTCCAATAAATGTAATGTCCTTTTTGAATCAAGATAAATATCATTGGAATTGGGTTTCATCAGGCATTAATCATTTCTGTTAGGTTGCCCCAAATATTTATCTTTAATAAGAACCCGTCATCCTTCTTCAAGTTAGAAACTTTTAAAGGGATTTGCAATAAAATGCAACATTTTTCTTGATAGAGAGGGAATTTGAATCACTGAAATCGCATTTCGCCAGGTAATATGCTTGTCATAATGTTCCATTTACTTAATTTTAATTTAATTCCATTTAGTTTATTTTAATTCTATAAGTTTCCTTACAATACTATGTTTATAAATTCCCTGCCAAGCTCCGAATTATTACGTTTATGAGTCGAAAACCTAATTTTTTTTTATCGCATAAGCCGCTCTGTATTTTCAATCAGATAACATTACGCATACAAAGAGCGTCACTTGGCTTTCTCCTTGGCGAGAGCTGCGTTGCAATAGTTTTATAAATTAGCTCTTTTTATGATATGACATATCCCCACTCCACACATTAGCATGTTTTTTAGTGCTGAGCTTGGAGGTGTTCCACCGTGCAGCCAGGCAAAGGGAATGTTAACGAGAAAGACACACTTGCGGACTTAGGCCCGGCAGACAGGATGGAAGAGAGAGAAAGAGACCTGTATCTCGTGAAAAGAAGAGGAACTCGGAGTTCCGTCCTCCATAATTGTCTTATTTTTTAGTCCATTTTTGTTTTCTACTTTCTTTTTATTAATTTTTATCATTTAAAAAAAGAACTCAATCTATTTGCTTCTATTAATTTTTTTAATTTCATTTTAATATCAATAAAATCCATTAATTTAGTAACTTCTCCTCTCCTTTTTTAATGCCTATTGTGTTTTTTACTTTAAGATATAAACTTAAGTTGGCGAAAGCCAAATATAATTTAAATATTAAAAAAATTTCGGTTAGGAACATAGAGCGTGCTTTCACTATACATCACCACTCATCAAATATACTTTTTTTTATTGTCTTTTCTGTGGGTTTCTTTTTCAGGTACCAACCTTTTATGTTTTGCTTTACGCATACATCCCCATAGAAACCCTCATTCTACCACACTGCTGGTTAGTGAGTTCGCACCACCAGCTGACGATATATATATATATATTTAACAATAACATGCTGTCCTTCTTCAAGTAGAAAATTTTGAGCGTCCTTTTAATAATATCCTTCCCGTTAGAAAAGAAATATGAATCGTGTCACCTTTGATATATTTATATTTAAAAAGAATCTGTGTGACCTTCTTCAAGTGTAAGCGTTCTTTCACTAGAAGCAACATACTCGTTAGATGGAATGTGAATTCCTGGAATCTCACTTTAACAGGCATTCTGCATACCTGTTAGGGCACATCTGAAGCCCTCGATATCTACGTTTAATAAGCACCCCGTTGTCCTTCTTCAAGTTAAGCATCTTTTCAATAAACGCAACACGCAACCTTCATGTTAAGAAAGGAATATGAATCACTGGAATCGCATTTCAACAGGCATTATGTAGAGTACAAATGATACACATTCACGCCACTCTCTCTCCTCGAACAACGGTAATCAGATAATAGCTACCATTCCCGATTCAGTCAAATAGTCGAATCAAAGTGGTTTCGCCCTGTGGATGACTTTTAGCCGAAGGGCAAAAACGCGTAAAAAGAGGGGGGAAATCACGAGAGTCTCTCTCCGCTTTCCAATACAAACAAACAAAAAATGATTTATCGGAAATCTCCCTTCGGGCCACAGCTGAGACGGCCCCTTTCAGGGCTGCTACTAATTTATCGCCAACAGGTTCAACTTAATAGTTTATATCAAAAGCATAAAATATTCGTATTAAAATAAAAATTTCAGATTTTTCTAGTATAGCACAATAAGCAATTATTTATACAATAAACATCCAGGGGATGAAAATAATGGCTTTTTTAGTTATTTCAAATTTAAAAACTTCCTAACGATATATATATATATTAACTGGTAAAATAATTAGATAAAATCACGATGATTTTATAAAAACTAGGATTATTGGCCTAGCATAAGTTTTTATCCTCCAAGCTAGTTATGAGATTTGTCTCGTCCTCTTTTTATAAAATGTACAATTATACAGATAAAATTTTCCACAACGAGGAAAATTATAAAATACAAAGAGGTTTTCTTCAAAAAATTAAAATTATCACTAAATAGAAAATAAAATTGAACTGCATAAACGTTAATTATCATTTCTCAGTAGTATCAGTAAACGGACATGAATTGTCACCAAGTCAACTGTTATGCAACCAGTTTAATACATTGTGTGCGGGTACATTGGAATTGTGCTGGTAGCGAGTATTTTGCGCATCAATTTAGTTTTTCAGTTAAATCTCAATAGATCGAAAATTATTTCATTGTTTAACCAATTTTTCGTATTTTATATTGAAATATATAAACAAATATATAAATAACAATAAGATTTTTGTAAACAAAAAAAATATTTTTTAGTGGATAAATTTATAATATTATCGTAAATATGAAAAATCAAATAGAAATAGAAGTATATAGTTTTAATTTTTTTCCCGTTCTGTGGTTCCGCATCGACTGATGTAAAAACTAGTTTTTATTTGTCTAAGTTTTTACAGAATCTATGTAGTAGACAAGAACATTCGGCTTCGTTTTCCTGTATGTACCGTTATTTTTGTACCCACAAACAAAGCCTGTTGTTACACTAACCCGTACTAGTACGTGACCTGCGCGCAAGTAGCAATCGTCAGAAAACGTACTAGTACGTGTCCCTCATACAATGTATTAAGATATTATGCAATAAAACACTAACACTATTACCTGTACCTATGTTACAGTATGTCTTGGATCTCCTTGCATTAGGTTATTATATCTCTCTGTATCCTGTTTAGAAAAATTGACACTTGCTGCTTTGCTTTCTATGGTATTATACACTTACAAAGAGCGAAATTTGTAGATCCAAAACATTTACGGAACGTTTTCACGGACGGAAACATTTGCAAATATTGTTGAAATGCAACGGAGAGTAGGAGGTATATATATTGCGAAGTAGATAGCTAAAACTGCATAGTACTTTTCCGGATGTTTTCAGCTTCATCTTATTTTCTAGTTGTATCTATTAATACAACGATACGAGAATTTCTATGCTTGTACCGCTGCTTCCTCCTTTTCTACTAGAATAGAATAAGATAGTAAACGGGTTACCCGACCAGGGAAGAATTTTCATAGGGGTGTCAAAATATCAGTCGTTACATTTATATTAAAAAGATACATTACAAAGTACGTATATTATGTATTCAAAGGGGATGCTAAAAATGATTTTCTTCGGTGAAATTTTTATGCATTACATAGATTATTCTAATTTTGAATAATGTTTATAATAATTTTTATTAACAAGATATTTTCATGTAGTAATACTGTTTTTAAATAAATTATTATTATTTTATTAGCACTTCCAAAGAATGTTTACGTAATTAAATTTGATTTTCTGGTTTGTAAAAATTTTAAATTTCGAAAAACAAAACCTTTGCAGCTTGATAAATTTCCTCGCAGTAGAAAATTTTGTCTCTCTATAATCTTTTCTAGGGGGAGGAGTATCTAGCTTCTGGCTTGGGTGACAGATATCTAAGCTACGCCACTGCCGACACCACTATCCTCCCGCTACGTTACTAGTTGAACATCTAAATAACAGCCGCCTTTGAAAGACATTCATATATATTAGGCCCCGCGAGAGACCGCTATTCTCAGATATACTATTTCTCACTCCTAAGCAATGATAAATTACAACTGAAAAAAGCAGAGTTCCATAGCCAAATATTGCATCCCTGGTTTCAGTCGGCGTGAGAACCACCGAGCTCTTATCTAGGGGGGAAAAATAAGAATTAAAAAAATATATTAGCCTCTCTCCCCCGTTCAACGCCCCTCCCTCCTCGTACCCCAAATTTAATACCTCCTCTTGAGCTATTTTTAAAGTAAGATCCCTCTTCCCAATTACTTGGCGTTGAATGATTTCTTTCCCCCATCACGTTATGGAAAAAAGTCGGAGCATCTTATCTTACAGAGTAGTCTTCCCGAGGGGGAACTTCAGAATGAAAGAACCGAATGGCTAAGTAATGAATGAAACAAGCTCTCGTTGTCTTTTTATTTCAAACTATTCGTCTTCTTTTGTCTGTTTGTTTAGACGAGCCTAATAGAAGAGATTACGCAGGCTTTCGAAACTTGTATCTTATTTTGTCAGCGCTTCTTATAACAAAATATTCTGTATTTATTTCACGTCTGACTTCTTTTATTTTCTTTAAATTTTATTCTTTTGCTGAACAACAAAGGATTGCAATTTTTTTGTATATATTTTACTTCCGAATTGTAGGAATATAAATCTACAAGAATACTGTGGACAATATTATTCACTTTGGAGGGAATTTTGTGATAAATAAATTTGCAATCCTTCAGTATCAGTTTTATTCTAGCAGAGAACTGTGACTGCATTCTTGATAATTTAAGGTATATCTTTCTAGGACACAATTTAGAAAAAAAAACTAGTTATTTAGAAATCAATTTAGAAATTTAGTCTGTTTCGTTCCCGAGTTTCACAAATAAGCACACAGATAACTGCATCAATTTACTGATATCTTAGACAAGAAACGTTTAGTGTGGGAACCACAAAACACACCGATCTCTATTAGACGTCTATAGAGAATGTGCGCATGACGTCAGGTGCAGCAAAAATTGCAACTCAACTTCCTCGTGAACAAAACATTTGAATTTCCTACAGATTGTGCTTGTTACTGAGGTTTTAATTTTGCCAATTATCTGAAAATGGTAACAAGTTGTGCGTATGACTGTACTAAGCGTTTCAAAAAAGGCGAATATATTGAATTTTATTTCTTTCCTAAAGATCTTACATGGCGAATGCTTTGGATAAAAGCTTTGAAAAAGCAAGACTAGACTCCAAGTTCGAGAATTTGCAGCAAATATTTTTAGAATGGTAATAAAAAGTTAACCTTACTGAAATGTAATAGATTATATAAAGTTACTACGCTCTAAGAATTTTTTTTATCATTACTAAAGTGTTTCTTTTTTCATATTTCTAATGTATTTTCTATGCTTTTTTGAGAAGTACTGTACCTGTAAATGTAATTATTTTTTGTCCTTAAAATGATCAAATTTTGCACATTTTTATTAGACTCTTATTGTTCTTACGCTTGGATAGACAATCAAGAGTCAATACACTATACTTTCAATAAATCTTGTTTTTGTTTGAATTCATACTGTATGCATTGTATTTCCTTTTCAGAGCCGATGCTTTCTTCATCCTTTACGTACATAATACACTCCCTCATTTCTGAATTTCATGTCTCTCAGGTGATTTCTCGTGGAATTACGGCAAAAGACCCACCTGTTGTTTAAGTTTTGCACACCTGTGTATAATAACTTGTGTGTTAGTATTTGGCCTATTGATGTTGTACTTCGTATTTCAACTCCCTGGTTTAATTTTTCCAATCCACTGACAGTACTACTGGTAAGCTTCCCTAACTGTCATCTCGTTTAATTCATCTGTACTTAACGTTGTGGCATGCGATGCTGTTATATTTTGTTCTTTTTCATACAAGGATTGTGCAGTACCCAGATATATTTATTGTATAGCTCACATCATTCAGAAATAGTCTTTTGTTTAACAATGTTTGTGGGTACTGCTGATGTGATACAATCATCAAACATTTGTTTTCTGATTTTATGTTTCATTTTATTTCCTTTTCTCATTATATCTCATTATATCTACAATATATATATATAATAATATTAGTAATAATATTTTAACCAAAACGAACTAGCTTCATTATAATTCTATTCTAAAATAAATTTCTGGTAATTCTATCCCTAAAATTGCATCGTTTGGCGAAACACCTTTGTTTCTTTTTTGATTGTGCCAACCGTTGGTGACATCGAGAACACCAAAATTAATTTCTGTTTAGTTCATTTAATTTTATATAACTCCTCTGCGAAACTTCATTCGATTCTAGTGTCACTCACGTGACTATTTCTTAACATTCTCATTGGCTGGATCACTTGCGCCCCCACACCTATTTATATCCAAATGTAAATCTTTAATTTACCTATTTTTTCATGGCTATTTATTCTATGTTCCTTATGGCCGAACGTTGGCCGAATGGTAGAGCGCTTCACCTCGGAACCAGAATTCGCGGGTTTGAATCCTGCAGTCATGGATGTTTGTAGCCGTTCGGAATCGGCTTTAAGCTGTAGGTTCCAGTCACATTAGCTCTCGTGTGCAAAATAGTAGACCGTAGCACTCTAAACCAAACCAAACCAAACCACGTTCCTTATGGATATAACTCTAAGTTTGTAGGGGGTAAAAACACCCACACACACAGATATATATATATATATATATATATATATATATATATATATATATATATATATATATATATATATATATATATATATATGTCAGGATTTAAAATGTAGATTAATTTTAAGAGATTTTAATTAAAGATTCTTGAGAGTGACGCGGCATGAGGAGTTAGCCACATAAATAAGGCTCACGCGCAGCGATCTGGGCATAGAGCAGTATGCACATTTCACGGTCACACCTGTAGCTCCCCGAAGCAGCGAAGCCTGCCTTCGTTAGAAGTTGGGCGCCAATGTGAGACGTCATTACTCATAACTGAAAGTAATGTGTGATGAGACTTAAATAAAGATATGAAGTTGTACTCAAGACTTAAGTGATGTTTACTGGACTCTGTCACGTATATATATATATATATATATATATATATATATATATATATATATATATATATATATATATATATATATATATATATATGTGTGTGTGTGTGTGTGTGTGTGTGTGTGTGTGTGCAAGCATACATTAAATTCTGAACGCATTGCACTTAATACTGTGATTTTTTTCCGATTTGTCCATATCTTTCGCACAAAACGATTTGGGCCTTTTAAACCACACATGTCAAAATTGAATGCTTCCACGTTTCTAAAAATAGGAAAACTTGATAATTTTTAATTTTAGTCTCTTAAACGTATGAGACAAAGGGGCCATTGATGCTGATATATTACAAACAATTTCTAAGCAGTTATGAAATTTTAAAAAGAGCAGATGCTATTTTCATAGGGTAGAACTACAGATTTGGACATGTCAGTAAGAGAACAAGATTGTCTTTATAGATCAGTTTCCTCTTTTATTCTTCTGCGAGTTTTTTAATGTTTGTGAGAATGAAATGGGATAGCTGTCGAGACTTTAGACGGGGTGAACTTACACCTTTTTATGTCCATTTATGTAACTTAAAATGAGGTCTTTGTCAGTATCAATTCCTTGTATTAACAAATATTAGACATGAATGGGTAACTTATATGGGATAATACTGATGAATGAAATCGCCTGAAGTGATCTTTTCTCCGTTCATGTCTAATATATTTATCTATTGTAAGTGTAACCAAAGTAACAACTAGACATTTTAAAATCAGTAAATGATCATTTTAAGTCTTCGACCGGAACATGGGTATACGCAGTTCCTAGACTGTGGTATTTTTTCTTTTGTGTGTTAAAAAACTATGTAGCGCCTTAAAAAATAAAATTTAAGCAAATTTAACAACGAAACTGAAAGATAGTAAACTGTTATTTATAGAATAAATCAATTTTGAATGAAAATGAGGAGGAGAAAAGAAAATTATATATTAATTATATTTAAAAAAAAAGGGTTACGAAATCTTTAGATTTTACAAGTTCTACACGTAGTTCAGAGTAGAGGTACATCACTAGCGACGCGATGATAACTGTAAGCATTAAGATTACTAATTGACTGTATGACTCGCCTAACTTAGAGATAAGCAGAATCGAATACAGAAATCTGTTCAATATCTGTCTCTAATTGATATACTCGAATACTCAAACTTTAGTATTTTCCTATAAGAGTATATTTGGAAAGAGAGAGACTATGCACTTCTTTGATTAGAATACTGCAGCGAAATATTACCTAGCACCGATTAGTCATATTCGATTTAATTCAATATATATGTGTGTATATTTATATATACGTACATATATATATATATTTATATATAAAAATTTGGAATAAAAATCACTTTAATATTCATCTCTTTGAACTCATGAATTCCTCTCTATTTAAATTTAGTAAATTAATTTTAAATGCTTTTAAAAAGAATACATAGTTCCATGCAAGATAAATCATAAGGGGCAGAAAAATTCGGATTTAAAGGCCCGGGTAAGGCCAAGGTACGAGTAGTCCACCCCAATTTACTTTCTGTAGATTCAGTAGATAGTTCCAGTTGGAGCCTGAAGTTGATGCAGAGTGAATGGATTCACTTACCGCATATTTGTATTCACCGTAATTAGCAATTTCATAAAACTTAGTACCTGGAGTCTGCTTAATGTATATTTCATTCCCTATTCTAAAATTTTATAGGTCGTTCCTCCGTTACATCTTTAACTACACTCCTAACTAATGGACACTCCTAGCTGTATCCACAACACATCTTGCATGAACGTCTCCATTAACTTTTCCTCCGCACCGGTTTCTTTACTTCGTCTTTCTCCGTTCTGTACAAAAAATCCCTGTTTCTCCGTTGAATTAATCTCAGTTTTAATTCAGAGACAGCTTTCAGTCTCATACTTCAATAGAAAGTATGAAGTCTTGGAAAGATTCTAACTGCGTCCCATTTGAGCACTTACTTTACAGTGAAGCCATTCTCTAAAAACTATATCTCCTTACAAGTTGGTATATTTCATTTTCCAAACCACTTTTATTTATTTCTTGAAACACAAGATGACGATTAACTCTTCAATTTATCTTTATTGTTTAAAAAAGGGAGGGATGAAAACGCATATGGTATTAGAAAATTCAAGAATTTTTTAAATGTAAGAACATATTTTTTACAGTAATAAGAAGGATCATACTGTTTTTAATCATCAATCAAGTTTTTTAATTTTGTTCCAGTAGGTGATGGTTGCCCTTCGAAAACAGTAATTGAAATGTGAATCAGTAAATTTCTGTCTGTACTTGTTTTTTTTTTTTTTTTAATTTCACACTGGAAAAAGAAACCTCGTATAGGCATGTAGAGCAGAACATCGTCTTTACTTTTAAAAAGAACCCTATCAAAATTGTCTGTTTTTATTTAGGAACTAAATGAGAAATATTTTCCGAGTTTGAAGAAGGCAAATTTAAAGGTCAAGTGATTTTTTTAACTCGTGTGTTTGAGCTCAGTGAACAGCTCCCAAGTTAGGCAACCTGAGTGGACATTACGATATTTCAGAAATTTCTCGATCGACAGTTTGATGATCTCTGCGCTCGACGAAGAAAGAGTAATAATATACGTTTGGCCACAATATCACATAATATATCAGCATAGTCCGGTCCTCGTTAGAAATTGAATAAGAAATTTAATTGAAGTTATTCGAACAATTGTTAACATACACGTAAATCCATGGACTTGTGTTTTCTACTATTATTCTCCTTATAAAATTACTTTCAGCAGTTATTCTCTCGAAAGCGGTTTTCCAACTAAGGATACAACGTCCTTTTTTAAAAAAATATAATAGAAATTTTGCCTAATTTAAATAATGTATTCATTATTTCAGAAACAGTGGTATAAAAAGATATATTTAGTAGTAGAAATACGTTGTACTTTTTCTACTTTACTCAATGTATTGTCTTAAAGATAATAACTTTCCAAACTTTCTGAAAATGAGTAATTTTCCTAAAGGCCAGTTGCTATTTTAATGGCTTCCAAAAATATGATCATAGCCAATAAAGCATCTTTCTAATAAGTCTATCAAGTAAAATGTACTGTAATACTATAATCATTATAAATTTCATTATTCCCATTGTTAAATCAAAGGGAGCTGTTTCAAAAATGAGATATTCCAAGGGGTCTTTCGATAAAAACAGGTGCATCTTAACTTAACATTAACTTAAGTTAATTCAATTATCATTATGGATGGTGAATTTAAAAATATGGAGATGTTAAGCAAAATATACTGTTGGTACTTTAAACATTACAAAATTTATTCAAAGATACTGTTTCAACAATGAGACATACTAAGGGATCTTTCAAAAGAGACGGATATCGGATAGAATCCCAGTTTCGGGAGCCGGCCGCCATGTTTTTGGTTAATTCTTGTACAAGTGATCGCCAAATTGTCGTCAAGTGATGTTTACAATTTGTACTTCATTTTGTATTAAGTTTATACCCAATTTCAAAGCATATTTTGAACAAAAAAAGGTTTAAAATTTTGTTAAGATGAAAACAAATTTAAAAAAATAAAAAAAAGAACAAGGTTTGCCAGAAAACTGGGTTCTAGAATTTGACGACATCGCCCACGCTTTGCATGCCCACTGAACTTGGCTCGGCGGGCCCCCTGAACTGGCATTTAGCCGGATATCGAGTAAGTTAATTAAAGTATCCTTACGGATAGCCAATTGAAAAAAAAGATTGTATGGACACTGGTAATGTTAAGTAAATAAAATACACGATTGTTGCTTTAATCATAAGAATTTCCAAAGATGTTATCTCAAAAATAAGACACTCCAAGAGGTCTTTCGAAAGTAGGTGCATCGTGTTAAGTTTAATTTCAGTATTAACAATACTTAAACTGAACAGTGATAGTGAAATGAAAAATCGTGTTCTCTGGAGATGTTTAAAGACAACTACTTATCTCCATTTCAGGCGTGGCCGCGTCTTTAGTATTCAGAATTCGTCCAGCATAAAGATGTTTCCTTCCACTCCGCACTAAAAAACTGATTAAAAAAACTGTCATGAAAGCAAACATCTAAAAGGAACACCATTCTGACAAAAGCAGGAATTCAATTAACGCTCGAAATATGCTTTGGCAACACCTAATATTTAAAGACACATAAATCATGCGTGTACCCAATACGTATTCAACACTGTTCACTAAACAAGACTTGGAGCCCGAATGGTCAAGCATGAGTGGTCACCGCACCACTGACCTACGGCACTCACTGACACCAATATCTAGTGAACATAGCACCGTGACCTTCTACGCCAAGCAGATGTCGTCACACAAAAGAAGCTTTATTACACCATGTTATTTAACACATAATACACTGATGAAAGGCTTGTAATACAAATTTCTTTAATAAAACTTTTGTCTCCTTAAAAGTTTAATTGCCGTAATTCACATCTATTTAGGACAACAGCTTTTTAAGGATTCTATTCGCGCAAGAGGTAAACTTTGTATTTCTTTTATGGGCTTTTTTTACCATTTTGTTTCGACATGTACCTCTTTATTCGAGTTTATGTACATATACATTCATTAGAGCTGGAAATAAGAATAATGATAGATTGTATCTTCCTGTAAAATTTTTCGCGTTTTAAAACAAATTTTTACATCTCTGTTACATGAAAACAACAATGCTATATTTTAGCATGGTTTCCTGTTCTTAAAGCAAGAGTTAATAAAACAATTAAGTTAAGTTAATAAAACAATTTAGATTAATTTGGAAATATAATAAACTAATAGTTCATAATATAATAAATTATAAACTGACCACAACAGCATATTAAATAATTATATAACAGCTTATTAAATAAATGTGTAAAATTAAAGTTATTTGAAACGTACATTTTTTTTCTGTTTAGATGAAAAATGTCTGAAATCGTTATACAGGAAATATATCACTTAATACTGTTAATTGGTTACTCTAAAGTACCGCATTAAAAAATCCGAAGGGAACATTTATTCCACAGGAAAAGAAGTAATTTGGTCCTAACAAATTTTGTTAAAACAAAGCAAAAATATTAGTATAATTACCTTAACTTAAGAAAAAATTAAATAAAAAGAGGAAAAGTAAAGAAACGGATAACTTTTAATGATTAATGCTTACAAAATGGAAAATAAATACTGCTTTTTTTTGTTTTGTTTTTTGCTAGAACATCGGAAATATTCTTTTTTTTCCTTCTTTCAGTATCATGAGATAACACAAAATATCATTCTTTGATTTTCCCCTTGTTTTTCAAAACACCATTTTTTCATTTGGATCGTTTTCTTCAATCAATTCACATGTTCTTCCGTTGAAATTGAATATTTCTTCAAGAGTATAATACAACGTAAAGCTTTTCTTTTCTATTTGGAATTTTTCTTCAGTTTCACTTTCTTTTTCGTAAGCCTGTTTTTCTTCCATGCTAATGCGTAATTCGATTTTAGAGGCTGAGAATCCGTTTGAATACACTCTGTTAGTATCATCCAAAGAATCAATGCCTAAATTATTTTCATATTTCACATGGTATGCTAAAATTGTTTCTATTAGACAATCACCATGAATTGTGTCAAAAACGGCAGTATTTTTTTTTTTTTTGGTGTGTGTGTGTGTGTGTGTTCCACAAGGATTTGTAGACGCTACCTGTAGGACTTTCTACTTTCCTTTAAAATATCATCTAAGCAAACTTTGGCAAGGTGAGGAATTATAATGGTTCTGCCATTAAATTCTAATAAAATCCTCCGTTCAAAGGCGAATCACTTGATCTCTTGGATCAGACGAAATCAAAACTCAGTCATATGAGATTAATTTGACAAAATGTGGAGTTATTATATCATATCGTTGGTTTTTATTTGTATACATTTTCTTCAGACTGTGATCATATTAAGAGCAGATCCGTTACGGAGAACCATTATCACGATACTTCAATTGTATGTACTTTTATAAGAATCGGGTTGAGATTCTTCGGTTATGTACGAGGACGTGCCATCTTAAAAGTTGGTACGTCTCTAACCAGCTTTCAAGATGGTCGATATTACCATCCAATCAGAGCAAGTCATTATATACCTGTTCTTATTTTAGTAGGGTTTGATCTATTTTACGTCCTATACTCACACACGGGTGTATATATATGTGTGTGTGTGTGCGTGAATGAGGGCTTGATTAGACAAGCGGTTATAGAACCCAGTTTTCAATACTAAGTACCCCGAAGTAACCCATATAACACGTCTTCCATAGCCTAAAGGTCAGTGAAAAAATACACACACATGCACATTTCTTAAATTTATGGGGTATCTTAAGAGAATTAACCAGAGAATTTAATTTTAGGTACAAACTAAAAGAGCTAAATTGACCGCAGAGTTAAAAGGATTAATAGGATTTATTCTGTATCGGTCCTATATATCTTATATATCGATCTGTAATATGTCTGTTATAGCACCCTAAGCATACTTAAGTAAGTGAGGCATGCCTCTACAGATAAAATCTAGATAAACCTGCTTGATAACCTCTTCGTTTTATGAAGTTTAATTTACGATCAATACCATAAAGTTTGGAAACCTCTGTTGTAAAAGAGATAAATTAGTTGTTGGAGTTTCAGTGTGACAGCTGACTAAAGCTCCGAGATTCGACTCTCGGACATTTTAGTTATAAACAGGGAAGAGTTAAGACACTTCGAAACCAAAAGCACTATTTTTTAAATTGCAATCTTTCATTGCATTCTCAAATCTAATCTTATGTAACGCATCTGTTTTTGTAATAGAGATAAGGTATCCAGCCTGCCTTTGATGGATAGTTAGTTGCTCTCATGGATTTTATGTTCTTCAACTAAGAAAAGAAACGTCCACTATTTTTAAAATTGCAATCTTTCATTGTATTCTCAAATCTAATCTTATGAAACACATCTGTTTTTATAATAGAGATAAGGTATCCAGCCTGCCTTTGATGGATAGTTAGTTGCTCTCATGGATTTTATGTTCTTCAACTAAGAAAAGAAACGTCCATTTGAGCAATTTGAGACCATTAATATTTAAAAATTGTCGAATGTCAATGTCTACGTTAAAAAGAATACTCAGTAGTGTCTTCTACATTATATGTCAGAGCCAGTTTAACCAAATTCAGGATGACTTCATTAGAATATATAGATTTTTAGAGATTTAATGCAAAGTTCATTCCTATAGGAGGAATCTGTTCCCCGCGATTGATAATCTATCGAGGAGGTCAGTCTAGAGACACTCAATTTAATTTAGTTGTTGTTGTTAGCCAATTTAGGTTGGCAGAAACATTATCGATATGCAAATTACCCTTTCGATTAACCAATGGAAACTGCTGCTTCATAAAGTTTTCAGTATATATACTTGTGTATTTCGTACCGAAATGTGTGGAACGGTCGACTTATTTTTGCTTGTATATTTTGTTTATTTATTATAATTTAAAAATAAATTTGTTAAAAGACTATGCTGTCTTATGATAATTGCCCACCCGTCAACAGTTGTATATATTTAAACATGATTGCTATAATTAATGAGATTACATCTCTCTACAGATCCTTGTCCATCTACACCATCTGTAATGCTACATCATGTAGCCCACAAATCCATACTAAATATGAGTGCAGATAATTCTGGGGTGCCACCTTTCTTTGATATCCTAAGCACGTCTGGG
Organism: Pardosa pseudoannulata; assembly: GCA_032207245.1. NCBI lineage: Eukaryota > Metazoa > Arthropoda > Arachnida > Araneae > Lycosidae > Pardosa > Pardosa pseudoannulata. The sequence goes on from CM063504.1 coordinate 85,297,692, forward strand.
TATTGCTTAACGGATAATCCATCCCTGGCTGCAAGAGTAGAAATAAGCAAGCATTGGAAGTGAATGTTTATGCCCAGTGAGTATATTTCATTTGCATCCGTCTTGTCCGTTTTAATAGAAGTGACACCCAAATTGCATCGTCGGGACGTAATGCTGGTTTCCCACGAGAATACCGTGATTGCATTATTTGATAATTGAGCAAGAGAGAGATGCCTCCCACCGACCGGCCGGAGCTGACAGATGGTTTGTGTTACGTCCCCGCTCTAACACGTGCACGCTCTCCCACGATTCAGGAGAATCGCTTCCAGATGTAAAAGTGGCTGACGAGCGCTCCACTAAATCTGAGGGAGGTGTCAGCGGTGACGGGCCCGATACTGCCTGCGCGGTCTCAAAGGCGTTCGTTCGTCTCAAGTGGCTGTTTTACGGCCGACCCAGCCCCATTTGCGGCACGACCTTTCAACTCGTAATTGGAGCATTCGCCACTCTTCGGGGGTTTTTAGTTATGCACAAGCACGATCTCCGGAATGATTTGTACTCGGGAGAAGTGTAAAAAAAAAACTGGTGGTTGAGAAAGAGGAAATTAAAACTCATTAAGAAACACGTGGAAAATAAGTCTTGATTAAGTGATTTTATACAATTAAATAAATACCTAAGGAATACAACTGGAATCAACTTACCAGTTGCTCTCGGGTCGGCGTCGGCCCTAAAAAACAATACGGCGAAAAATTTGGCGAAGAAGCCGTTCACCTTCTACTCTTATGTAGAGATGTAAAAAAACCCGTAATTTGGGGAACTTTGGGAAGAAATCATTTTAACAATGTTTACATTTATTTTTTCAACAGTGACTATTTAAGAACTAGCATATTATTTCTAAGCGATTTTTTTTTTTTACTTTTGCCAATATATATATATATATATATATTAAGTAATATATATTTATATATTTTATAAAAATTATATGTAATTAATTTGTTAGTCCTATCAATACATTAATTTTGCTAATTATAATGCTAATATAATAATTATACATATATTTTTTTATCATTAATTATGTAAATTGATGTCTTTTCCCCTCTTTTATAATATAAAAATGTTTTAAATTTAAATAACAGTCATTTTTTTGTAATGCATATATCATTTGGTGTAATAAATGACATGCTTTTGTGTCCAATATTCCAATTATATATATATATATATTATATATATATATATATATATATAGAGAGAAGAGAGAGAGAGAGAGAGATGATTATTGGTAATATTTTAAATAATAATATTGCTATTTCTCAAAGATATTTTATACTCTGTTAAACATGCTAAATATTTAGTTATCCAATTTCTGTTTTTTCTTATATAGTTAAATTTGTGACCATATTAGATTTGAGGTCTGGCGTGGGGCTCATTGTCTATAGGTTTGGGTTTTTTTGGAGTGCTACGGTCTACTTTTTGAGAGGGCTAATTTTCATAGGAATTGGTGACGAACTTAAATTCCTGTTTGAAATTTTCATGCTCTTATCTTCTTAACAACTGTCGCTCTTAAGATGCGTCAAGGGCTACATATTAGAGGCGGGGGGCTAGGACACTTCTATTGGTGGAAGTCCTAAGTTTTTTTATTCACTTGTTTTCGATGTCTTTCCTTCCATATTCCGAATGTTTTTGTTCAAGAAAACATTATACACAAAATTTTCAAATAAATTACGAAAATAATAATAAATTCTCTATAATATACAAGAAAACTGTTATAAATTATGTCAATAAATGATTTAATTATTTTTAATGCATATATGCATGTTATAAATTTATAATTGTTGAATTTCTAAATTTAATAAATTATTTAGTAATTTAGTTATATATATTTTTTTATTAATATTTATTATTATATTCTCATTATATTATTTTTTAATCACAGATGTATTTATAAATATTACACAATATTATATAATATATATTTTGTCTGTAATTTATAAATAATAGATAAATTATATATTATTATATATTATTAGAAAATAAGAGAGTTCATTCGAAATTAATCCTTTTATGTAAATATTTTTTAAATATTTTCCTGTATAAGAGCAAGCGATATTATCAATTTATCACATTATGTAGATGAAATACATTTTTATCTAGCATTATATATTCTTAATTATTTATCATTTTTATTTATAAATTATTTAAATATGTTATTATTTTATATGTTTTAAAACTTATATATTAAAAATAATTTTCTTTTTTATTTAAATATATAATATATATTATATTTTAAATATAATATATTATATATTTGTTGAAATGAAAATTTAGTATTAACGACAATTCTTCTCATAAAATTTAGGAGTCTATTTAATAATAAAATAATTATTTAGTTATATATCTTTGAAAATTAAAAATTTGTTGTTTTTTATAATAAAATTTGCAATATTCGCTAAAAACATAATATATAAAATAAAAATATTAAAATATCTTATAAAAATAAAAGATAAAAATTAACTAAATAATAAAGATAAAAAATTATTGATGCCCAAATAATTAGTCAAAAAAAATTTTTTTCTTGTATATATAACAATTAAAAAATATTTTGGACATCATTCATATATACAAATAATAGCCTTATTAAAACTTTTGGAAGTAGATTAATACGACAGATAAATTAAAGTTGGCAACTAAATAAGTAAGATAAAAAAATTATTATAAATAATTTCAAAAAAAACCATTTTTTTCCTGTATTACTTAACAATTAAAATAATTTTAAAAATAAAAATAATCAAATATTAAAACTTGTGTCATCGTAGAAAATACAAAAAAATTAACTAACATACGGCCAGTAAAGATAAAAAAAATTATGATAAAAATAATTTCAGTCAACAACAAAATTTTTTTTTATAGGTACTTACTTGGAAAATAAAAAAATTTTGGACATCATTCATAATACCGAAAAATATCACTGCCAATTTCAAAACTTCTGCTGTCCTGTAGGTAATACGACAAGTAAATTAAAGTATAACATACGGCCAGTAAAGAAAAAATTATTGACGTAAAAAAAATAATTTCAGTCAACAACAAAAATTTTTTTTTGTCATAGGTACTTAACAATTCTGGAAATTAAAAATTTTGGACATTATATATAAAATAATCACTGAATATTAAAATGTGTCCATGTAGCACGTAATTTAGATAATTTAAAGTTGGAAATACGGCCAGAAATAAAAAATTATTGATAAAATAATTATCAACAAACATTTTTTTTTATAGGGTACTTACAATGGAAAATTAAAAATTTTGGACATCATTCATATATACAATAATCCTGAATATTAAAACTTTTGTATCGTAGAACGTAAACGACAAGATAAATTCATAACTAACATAGGAGTAAAGATAAAAAATTATTGAGCGTTAAAATAATTTGAAACAACAAACCATTTTTTTTATATACATAACATTTTGGAAAATTAAATTTTGGACATAATTCATATATACGTTCAAATAATCACTGCCAATATTAAAACTTCTGCTGTCCATCGTAGAACGTAATACGACAAGATAAATTAAAGTTGGCAACTAACATACGGCCAGTAAAGATAAAAAAATTATTGAGCGTGCACCAAATAATTCTCAGTCAAACAACAAACCATTTTTTTCCTGCCTCATAGGGTACTTAACAATTCTGGAAAATTAAAAATTTTGGACATCATTCATATATACCGCCAAATAATCACTGCCAATATTAAAACTTCTGCTGTCCATCGTAGAACGTAATACGACAAGATAAATTAAAGTTGGCAACTAACATACGGCCAGTAAAGATAAAAAAATTATTGAGCGTGCACCAAATAATTCTCAGTCAAACAACAAACCATTTTTTTCCTGCCTCATAGGGTACTTAACAATTCTGGAAAATTAAAAATTTTGGACATCATTCATATATACCTCCAAATAATCACTGCCAATATTAAAACTTCTTCTGTCCATCGTAGCACGTAATACGACAAGATAAATTAAAGTTGGCAACTAACATACGGCCAGTAAAGATAAAAAAATTATTGAGCGTGCACCAAATAATTCTCAGTCAAACAACAAACCATTTTTTTTCCTGCCTCATAGGGTACTTTACAATTCTGGAAAATTAAAAATTTTACTGATCCTGTCATATGACGAGCTATATGCTAGTAAAATAGTAATAAAATTCATAAAAACTACAATAAGAAACAAGAACATCAAAACGCGAACAATTAAATATTAAAACCATTAAAAGCCAGAGAGATCATGTAGTCGACACGTAGAGATTGATTTTCTTTTGTTTTTAATGTTTTTCGATCGTAGAGGTTTGTATATCAACGTAATATTGATTGTAGAAGTTTTCCTCTTTCAAAGATGGACACTTTGCAGGATGGTCTTTGTCCACTTCAAAATTTTGTTTGCACAGAGTGCACAAAGGGTTATTATAGATGTTTATGCAGTAAAGGTGTTTGGCAATTCAATCGTGGCCGGTATCCAGCCGAAATGACGAAATTGCTATGGATCTGGGAAAAACTGGGATTTCATGAATCGATTGCCTCCAATTCTTATCCTTCATCTTTAACCCATTAAAGCCCGGATATTTCTGATGACTATATATTAGTAAATACCTAACAGAGAAACTATTATAGACACCTGGAAGTAAAACAAAATATGAAATTTAAACACCTTTAAATATGACATCAAGTCATCATTAGTGAAGAGGTGTCATTTTAAAATATAATAAGATATCTTTAAAAAAAAGGAAAACTTCGAGATAACAGATTTATTTGCTATCATATATGAGAAAAGTACTGAAAACAGATGACTTATTACAGATATGGCTATTCGAAATGATTTTGACCGGTATACGTACAGAATACCGGTCATAATACGTTCCTATTCTAAGCTTGAAAATCATAAAATGCCGATCGAAATGACAAAATTATAGATAAGATCATGTTTGAAAACTTGGGAGATTATTCATAAGACTAATATCTATTTCCATTAAAAAGGCAGAACCGTTTCAAGAACACAAAAACTCTTCAAACCATTTTTTGACTGTCCTCAAATAAGGAGGCTGGGCGTTAATGGGTTAAAGTTAATTTAGCATCATAATTTTTCCTTGTAGTATTTTTTATTATTCTTTTTATTGATGTAAATGGTACATCACCCTTTTCTACTTGCAAAATATCTGTTCCCTTTTTAGCTAATTTATCAGCTAATTCATTCCCAGCTATTCCAATATGTGCCATCTATTGCAATACCACATTCTTCCCCTTTGGGGATAAACAACAAAGAGCTCTTCAACATGACTCAATGATTTTCGATTCTACGATGTTGTGAGCGGAAAAGAGCTTAGATGGATGCAATGGAATCTGAGAAAATCACAATGTTTTTCAACTGAAAAGTTCTAATATTCATTTATTCAGTTGCAATTCTAATTAATTCTAGCTCTCCATCAAAATGAGTTCGAAATGAGCCAATACTTCAATAATGTAATTATCTTTATATAACAGGAGTTGGATAAATAATCAAGTCCAGTACCAGGGTGTACAGGCCCGTTGTTAGACGGGGGACGAGAATTGGATGCATACGACCATTTCCCCCCCTCCCCCCAAAGTTCTTAAGTTAAATTTATTGTATTTTAACCTTAAAATGAAAGAATTTTTAAATATAAATTTCTTTAAACGGCATACTTAATCGAAATTTTTAAATATTTTTAAATAGAAATTTCAATTTAAAAGTCTTTTATCTACTTAAAATAGATAAAAGTTCAATAGTCTTGCTGTTAATTGTTTTATTGAAACATATTGCAATGGCCTTCATAAATAAATATATATAATTGTTTACTGCTGTTATTAATATGAAATATTAATACTGAATTTTGTATAATTTTAAATAAATTTTATGATTTTTTTAGTTAAACAGTAGTAATATATATATATATAATCAGCTCAGTCCAATTTGAGCTCCCCTCCACCAACCTAAATCCGGGTTCTGGGGTGGTTTCACATACACACACATTTTTATATGGCACATATTTTTTTGGTTTCATTTCACACCTTTCAACCTTTTCCACACCAATATATTCAGTTGATATGAATAACAGCGTAATAATTAGTAAAATTAAAACTATTTACAATTTTATTTACATCATTAGCTTACTTTTGTATTTTTATAGTTGCCTTGATTCTCTTTTTAAAAAATCTCTCTAAAGTCACAAGTACTTGTCTATTAGGTGAGGGCAAAAATAAATCGCCAAACCTTTATACGTAGCAATTTATCTTAAATCAAAATAGCCCTCGAAAGGGTTTTCAAAAAGACACGAAACTTCATTTGTTATGTTGTCACCCAAAGGTTTGGTTTGGTTTGGAGCGGAACGTTACGGTCTATTATTTTGCAACACGAGAACTAATGAGACCTCGACCTACTGATTAAAGCCGATTCCGAAAAGATAGATCCTCCTTGATAGGTGTTGTTTGTACCTATGGACAGAGGTATTGAACAGCAACGTCTTACCGAATCGACCATCGCTCGGCATCGAAGGATAAGAGCAAAGCGGTTATTAGGAAGATAAAATACCAAGTATTCACATTGTAGCGAGAAGGGCGGTGGGCTGCCCGTAATTTCTTCGATTGCCGTAAGTTGCCCACCTTTTGTAGTAGGCAAATTTTCTGTTTTAGTATAATCATCCACAAAGCTTAACCCTATGTACCGCAAGCAATCGTTCATGAGCGGGAGTTAGCAAATTAAGCATCTTTTCGAAGCCTCCTCTGTAGGAAGTACTTTGAAGGTAATAGTTTTTAGCTGCTGTGAACTATCAACGCAGTTGCAGAATCAATTTTTGTCATGTCTTTTTGCTAGTAGCATTAAATAATGGTCACCTCTAACAGTATTAATATGGTGGGCTTCACCTGGTTCTTTAGGTTTCTCACTAGTTGCACAGAAATGTTACAATAATCGTAACAGCATACGTGACTCGATAATTTTTTTGCTTTTTGATCTTCTGACCAATTTTCATCGACGGAGGGCCACTTCGTTAGCTGTTACATATGGCGTGTGCTAAAAATCATTCGTATATCTTTCCTAAATGGTAATTGTATACTCAGAACACTTTTCATGTATTGAATATATTAATTTATATAAGTATTATATTAAAAAATATACTACGCATAAAGACTGCTTGAAGCTTCGAAATAAGCGTAGTGAAAAGGGCTTCAAAAACTAAAGTAATATGTTTCAGAAAAACTTCGAAATTGAAATCCGAGGTAAATGAGGTTAAAATATCGAGAGTCGACTTATTTTTTCTCCCGTAGAAACCTTCCTGAAGAAAATTTGATTGAATTTCGCTAATTTTGTACTATTTTCATTGTCTTGTTACAAATCTGAGATCATTTTGAACTTATTTTATGGACAAATTTTTGAAATTTTTGTTCTAAAGAATTCATGTAAGTTACATATATTATGGGTTTTATTACTAAATCAAAATAATTGCTATCAACAGTTAAAAATTTAGCACTATATTATATGAAGACATTTAACCTCTAAGTAAAAATAAATTGAGTCGGAAAGATCTAAAACACCAAGCAAATAACTATATCAAGATCAGAAAGCATAATATATAAAAGTCCTGTACAATAACAGCCTGGTTCAAAGTACTGAAGAATAACACTACAGAAAGCAATATTAAACATTTTTATCAAATATTGGAATCCTATTTTTAATGTTTCTGACAACGGTAATATTAAATATTTTTATAAAACTATAAATAAAAGCTTTGTCTCGTCTTTGAACAGAGTTTACTACGGATATATTTTAAGCAAAAAAATATTAACGGTGATTAATGGTAGCAGCGCATTTTTTATTTATAAGACTCGTACAAGTAAAAAAAAATCATAAAAGTCAAACTACAAAAATAAAAACTGAGCTTCTTTACTAAATAGGTATCAGCTGGTTGAAGATTTCTCCGCATTGTACAGTAAAAATTAAAGAATTGGTCCCAAAGTTTAAATATCCTGTATATGTACATATATTACAGACCTAGTTATTTTTCTAAGGTACCTATTATACTGGATTAACTTCATCCTTATGTGTAGAAGAAAATTTTTTCCTACTCTAGAATATCATTTCAACGTTTCTTTTAATAATTTTTTCATTCTTCTCCATTTTTTCTAAGGTACCTATTATACTGGATTAACTTCATCCTTATGTGTAGAAGAAAATTTTTTCCTACTCTAGAATATCATTTCAACGTTTCTTTTAATAATTTTTTCATTCTTCTCCATGTTGCAATGATTTTTTTTCGCTTTCGACCCGAAGTAATCTTTTAAAGTATATATTTTTTGTTTTTGTTTTAACATACTTCACTTTGAAAAAAAAATTGATAACAGTTATTTAAGCATAAAATGTTGTCTTAAAATTTTACTTTTCTCTTTGGAAAAGGAAAAACAAAACTTGCCTTCCCTTAAGCGTATCAAAAATGTAAACAGGATTTATCTTCTGTATTCTTAGGTTTTTATCCTTGATAGATTTCAAAACCTTCCGTGCAGTAGTTTTGGGAATAATGTATTCACAACATAAAGAAAATTCAGACAAGTTTTGACTGCAACATTTATTTTGACAACGTCTCTCTCAAAACAAATAAATCTAAAGGAACACATAAAGAACAATTTTATTCTCCTTTGTTACTATCAGTCTAGTTTCTGGAAACCGTTAATGGTGAACATCCATCCAGCAGCGCTGTATGGGCCCCTTTGGCAACATAAAATTCGCAGCAATCATCAAATGACGGCGAAAGTACTTTTCCGAGGTTCCTTCATTCGGTATCTTTCTACTGTAACCATCGTTTCTCAGAATCTTGGCAATTTTCTCTCCGCCATCATCATCGAGTTGAGATAAGAGAGGCCTGTCTTTGATTTACTTTATGATCTGCTAGTTGTCTTGTCAGTAATTTCCGAATCCTTAACGTCAAATTGTAGATATTCGTACGGAAAAGGGTGAATAAGGATAGAAAGATAATATAAAGATCTATTTTTCTTCTCTCTCTCACTCTCTATCTTTTTTTTTTCTCTTCTTTTTTCTAGTATAATACTATAGTTTTGAATAAAGAAAAATGTATAACAGTGTTTAAGTTATATAACCAAGAAAGATGAGTTATACTTTAAAAATACTTAACAGTCTCTCTTATCTACTATTAATAAAAAAAATTAGGTTAAGTTCTATTTATAAAACAATATATCGTCGACATACAAGCAAAACTGACCAAATCAAAATGTGTTTTAAATGAGTATTACAATTTTTCTTCATTAATGAGTAATAAAATTTTTCTTCTAGTCAACAATACCAAAAATACTTCACTTTTTTTTTAATGTAAAATTTGGCTTAAGCACTTTGGTCAGATATTTCAAATTATGCGATTTCCTTGATGATAGATATGCATTGTTATTTTTTTTTCAACCCAAAAGTCAAATTGTAGATTTTTATAGGAAAAATAAAAACCAAGATAAACAGATGGTTTTGTGAACTGAATTTTCATCCGTACCAGTAAAATACTGTTATTCTGAATAAGGAAAAAAGGAGAAATACTGTTTTATCAATCGAGGAAGTCAAATAGATGACTTAATGGGAAGTTTTATTTTCTTGCAAACGATATATGTTTGTTTTGGGGCTGCATTGTAGTATTTTTCAGCTCCGAAGTCAAGTTGTATATTTTTGTAGAAAAATTAAAATGACTTAATGGGAAGTTTTATTTGTTTGCCGACGATATACGTTTGTTGTTGGACTGCATTGTTATATTTTTCAGCTTCGAAGTGAAATTGTAGATTTTTGTAGGAAAATTGAAAGATCAAAAAAGATTACGTAGGGATCGGAATTTTCGTTCATTCCAGTATAAAACTATAACTTTTAATACAGAAAAATTTGAACTAGTGATTTCTTCAGTGCAGATGAGAAAAATTAAGTAGATGAAATGTATCAGTTAAATATTAAAATATACTTAATGACATTTTCAATCTGCTATTAATTGTGAAAAGCTAAGATTAAGTTCTTCTGAAAAATATATATCTGTATGCTCTTGGATAACATTGTATTTATTATGACTCAGAAGTGAAATTTTTGTAATAAAGGATTATTTATTTGCTTTCCCTGCCTTTTACTTGTATATGCAAGATGTGAAAACACAAAGCATACAGGGTGTTTCAAAAATGACTGGTATATTTGAAACCTCCCTAAAAACTAAACGGAGAGTAATAGAAATACACAGTTTTATTGCAATATACTTGGGACAATAGTAAATTTTCAGGCAGACAAACTTTCAAAATTAGTTATAATATTCCACAACAGATGGCGCTGCAGTCTGGAAAAATCTAAACTACGATATTTGTCTGTGGTTGGTGGATCTATGGACTCCTAAAAGACCAGGTGTACCGCCACTATCCAAAAACAATTGAATATCTGCAGCAGTACATCTGTTCTGCAGGTGAAGCCATCCCGCCCGAGACGTTTACGCGGATGTCTGATAATTTCGTTCTGAGAATACGCCATATTATTGCTGGGCCTGGTAGATATCTGGAAAATATCGTAGTTTAGATTTTTTCCAGACTGCAGCGCCATCTGTTGTGGTACATTGTAACTAATTTTGAAAGTTTGTCTGCCTGAAAATTTACTATTGTCTCAAGCATATTGCAATAAACTGTGTATTTCTATCACTGTCCGTTTAGTTTTTATTGATTTTTCAAATATACCGGTCATTTTTGAAACACCCTGAAATAGATTTAATACGATACCCACAAAGTTAACCTGCAAATTCTGCGAATGCATTGGTACACAACTGTTGTGGTACAGTCTAGCTGACCACTTGTGTAAAAATAAGAATAAACTATCGGGCATTTTTTAATTTAATTAAATTTTATCTAACTTACATTATTTCTTGGCTCATTAGTAAAACTGAATTAACGTAAAGAAAATTTGAATTTTTTAAGTTTTATTCTTTAGAAAAATATGGATAACTATTTTTTAAATAAATGTGCAATCAATTACTTTAGGAATAAAGAGAAAATAATTTGAAAATCAGAAATATTTGAAACTGGTCAGCAGCAAGGTGAACAAAAAGATATGTAATGTTCAAATTTTAAAACAATTATTACTACGTAAATATTCAAAATTCAAAGTACGTTTTAGCAGAAGTGAATATAAATATTTCTTGTATATTCATGGAAAGCTAATTATGGGTCTATACCACATTCTATTTTATGCCTGTTTTTTTTAGTTATACTTATTATTTTTTTTATTTTTTAAGAGTGTGCTTAGGATTTTCATGGATCTAATTTTCTTCAGGTTTCTCAAAGTATTTTTTTTTATTATTCACCCGAATCTATAACTCTTTTAAATTTCAAAAATTTCTCTATGCAGACCGCCTGACATAAACTCATTTGAAATGAAAGATCATTTCAGTTGCTTCACTTATATTAGAATTAATCGTATATTTGTATCTTAAGTCTCCAGAAATAACTGGTCTAAAACATAATCATTTACAGAACAAATATACTAAAATCAAATGTTCTCTTTGAATTTCAATAATTCCGCAACTGCTGTGAGGCAGTCTTCAAGATTCCCGAATCTTAAAAAGACAAGTTTAAATGATCGCTTTAGGCATGAAACTTGGTTAGTGACCTTGGGAACACAATGCAGAAAGATATACAAAAAAGTTCATGGGTATTTATGATTTTGAGAGGAAGAAATATGTTTAGAGATGACGGTCATAGTGTCTGTCAGACCGCGAAAATTCAGTGAAAGTTTAAATCTACGGTTCTAAAACATGGCACGGTATCTTGTTTTGATTTCCATAGAAAAATGAAAAAAACAAGCTCAATTATTTTAAATTTGGAACTAATTTTCCTCTGATCGGGATACTATATTTATTCATAATATAGAGATTGCAAAGATGCGCGAGTCACCGATTTCACCCATGGATTTCTGACATGAGTACTTCGGTAGATGTGTAATAAAAGCTAAACCATCAATTTTATGAATTCTATATTACCAACCAACGTAAGAATTTTCCTTACTCCTTCTTGTAAACTTGTTATGTAGAATTAATTTAAGCTGCAATATTTATTTAAAACTAAAAATGACACAGATAATAATTTAAATGTGGACAGATAATATTTTAAATGTTTTGTCAAAATAAAGCTTTTTAAAGAACAGAAAAGCTTTGTTTTAGTCACGACTGCCCATCTAATTCATCATTTAATTCTGTATTTAGTTTTTGTCCAGTTTTAATATTGAATATAAATTAACCGCGGTAATTCAGTCACCAAAAGCAGCGATCTCGTAAAAGATTCTCCATGTTCGTTAAAGATGACTGGGGCACATGAAATATGTTCGTGGTCACAATGTTCTCCAAGTTTTCAAACGATACTTCTAGGGGTGGCGGCCAAGCCTGGGGACTTTTGCTAGTCCCTACTTCTAAGGACCCAGAGGGTTTAATGTCACTGGCGTCCGTATTATACCTTAAGCTGCACGTGATAGCTTGCATACGTGCAGCAAGTTTGATTTTTTCTGGATAATATCTTGTCATAACAAATTTGACGCTACAAACTTTCAGCAATGATCTGCAAATAAAAAAACCACTCCTTTGCAACGCTATTTTGTTGCAACTGTGACAACCTGAGCAAGCAAAATTCTTAGAGTCGCTGCAGTCTTGTTTCAAACTTGCAGACTTGTCATGCTGAACTTGCTACAAATTTGCAGGCTTGCAAAGCAAGACTGCTGCAAGTTTGTTGCAAACTAAATTTGCTATCTGGGTCGGGTGATGTTAAATGGGTAACAGCTTCACAACCTTGTATTGGTATAAATGCATGTAGTGTCTGCATTGCCAGCTTCGTTAGGAAGAAAAATGTTGAATATAAATCATAAATAATTTAAATATTAGACACACTCCGACACACACAAATATATATATATATATATATATATGTGTGTGTGTGTGTGTGTGTGTGTGTAATAAGACTGACTTCTCGATGGCTGGTTGCAGTCATGGCCATAAAACTGATACCGTTTCAGCTAAAGACCTTTATTAAGATAACGTTTAAGGATGGATTACCACTTCATCATAGGACAAACTGAAGCAGCTAGCATAAAGTTCTATTTACAAGACCATTAACACCTAGGTCAACATCTGTGGGAAAATATCTATAGGAAAAATCTGTCTGTTAGCGTGTATCTCCTTTTTATTTGGAAATTTCTAAATTGTCCGCTAGGGCCATGTAGGTTTATAATTGGCCATTCTCTGAGTAAATGTAAGTGGTCAATTTAGGTTAGGGGTTAAAAAAATGGAAATAAATTTTTTATTGATTCAAGTTTTGAAAACCCCTGAGAATTTTCCTTACACATATATATATATATATATATATATATATATATATGTGTGTGTGTGTGTGTGTGTGTGTGTCATGTCGTGATCCAGAGTTACGGAGAATGGAAAATGGTCTTCTTGATAATAATAAGTTTTTTAAGCCATCATTAAATTAAAACTTGCGCCATTTTCACTTTTCCGTCGAAGACACGCGTAGAGTGTTGTTGACAGCTCCATATCCACGCGCTCACTGAAACTTATCTGTTTGCAAGCTCATCAAATTCTTTCAAAATGCTTCCGTCTGACCGGATGATCCTAAAAGCTTACGCGAGCTTGGGTCATTTTCATTTATTTTATTATTATAAAAGAGTTCCCTTTTTAAAATCGTTTTTAACTCACGTAATTTCCAACTACCCCTTTTTTAGACCTGACGTATATGTATATGTACATATAGCTGTATTAATTATGCTTAATTATTCCTACTTTAAAAACTGGTATCTATTTATATTTTTGCATCGGACATTTTATCCTACAATTTGAGAAAACATTAAAAATTAATTAACTAAGCATGCTGTAAAGATAAACTAAACATGAGAATAAAAATCCACAAACAGAACTCTTTCCCATATCGAGTGTACATTTAATGAACTCATATTCTCGGACTTTGCTACATCTTCTTTTACCGTCTGAGGGTAAATTAGTAGAAATATATAACGAGAATAAAATTCACTGCATTTTTAGAAAAAAGCCACATTAACATGATATATGAGTATAGAGTTCAAGGGTAATACATTCGGGAAAATGTTAAAGCACTACGGCCTGTCGGATTACTTCTACCCCAGCTAATTAAGGCTGTAATTTTACACTCTCATTTTCATTGCATCTCAGTCAGGCGTAATCATATTTATTTATTCACAAGCTTATTCTTCTAGTCTTTACACTACAAAATATTTACAGCAGACAAAACATAAATTATTGATCTTTATTACTCATGTCTTTACACTTTTCACAAGATTACCATGTTATATATTACGTGTTATATGTTATTATTTTACTTGTTCATGTATCAAACAAATAAATAAATTTCCTTCAGGATGATAAAAATGGGAACTGGATATAAAGTATTCTATGCTTTGATTGGGATAGTCAGAGTCATAACTAGGTCCTTTCCCAGACAGCATGCATACTTGCAGAAAGTTGGATTTTTTTCTGGGTAATATCTTGTCATAACAAATTTGACGCGACAAACTTGCAGCAAAGTTTTTGCAAGCTAGATGGAACATAAAGCAACCACTCCTTTGCAACGCTATTTTGCTGCAAGACTGTGGCAACATTGTCGTGACAACCTTGAAGCAAACGAATATTCTTAGACTTGTTGCAGTCTTGTTTCAAACTTGCAGACTCGTCATGCTGAACTTGCTGCGAGTTTGCAGGCTTGCAAAAGCAAGACTGCTTAAGTGTTCCTTCCAGCAGCCATGATGCGACAGCAATTTCTTAATATTTTTTGTAAACTGTGTTTATTTTGTAACCATGAAGCGTAGCGCTATCTGTAAATATATGTAATACAAAAGTGTTCGCTGAGAGCGAGGGAATTAAATTGGCCATATATTCTGTTTTTTTTTGTTTTTTTTGTGGTTTTCTTTAAAGTGGATGGTTTGGACGACGTTGGAGTGAGAATAGTCAAAGTCATTGTAAGTAAATGCTTTATTCTTTTTAATCATAAATCTTATTGGGTTGTCATTTTCCCAACACTGATCCAATCCATATTCATTCAATTATATTTCATTGTGTTTCAGTATTTCGGTATCCCCCTCATTCACATTATTTTTTTTTATTATCCATTCCACTAAGTCTTATCATCTCACAGTAAGTTTGCTGCAAACTAAACTTGCTATCTGGGTTAGAGCCCGTGGCAAAATGTCTAGTTTGCGCCTCTACCTTCTAATATAGCGAGAAAATATATAAACATGTTTTTTATATCATATATTCAGAATGGATTCAAAATATTTTGTTGATTCTTAAAATATGCCTAGCATATTAATTTGTAATTTTACCTTATTAATATTTAAAGATATTTTTGAACATTTTGGGGATATTATTTTGCTGATAAACTGAATAGTTTATTTGATTGGAATAATTTTATTTGGACGTTAAATTTTAATAAAAAATTGGCGAATTTCTAATTTTAAATAAATTTAGTTTAATAACTTTAATAAATTCAAAATTTAAAACGAATACCCGAATTTATATTAAAGCATATTAGGCGTGTTTAGTATACATTTTGTAAGAATCTATAACAAGTTAAGGCTCTAGAAGCATTTTAACCCCTTAACGCGCAAGCGTTCGAGTTAACTCGAGCATTCTAAACTGGCCAAACTGTGCACACTCGAGATAATTCGAGCGGCGTTGTACTTTATGTTGCTATAATTTTTCACACTCGAATGCAATCGAGAATTGAAAATAACAATGTGAAAGAAAAAACAATCATTTTATTGATATTTATCATTTACATGGGATTGTAAGCTATAGCACTTACTTATTCAAGTATAAAATATATTTTTTTTTCTAAATTCAACTTTCTAAATTGCATTTTTTACATTGAAAAAAAAACGATTTTTTTTGGGCCGGCCTTTTAAGAGAAACTGTGCACTAAGGGGTTAAAAATAAAGAAAATTCATAAAAAAATAATTTTTAAACACATTGGATTTTATAATTAAAAAAATTTCAACTTTTCCTTATTTCTACTCTTGGCGAATCGTCCAATTTCGGACCCCATTTTCCTCCCGGTGTGGTGCCTCTTATTATTAAGATTTATTCGCCCATGGCAAATGCCACCTTTACCACGCCCCAGTTATTTCCCTGATGACAATTTTTCTTAAACCTCTTGCTTATCTGATACTCATATGATATTTCTAATTTAAGTAATTAAAAATAATTTAAAATACATTTTCAATATACTTTCCGTTAACACTTTTTTTCTTTTGGTACAGATATATGCGCGTGATAGTCAAATAAACACTTTCTTTACTTCTCCATTCTGTTAGTAATGCTAGAAGTAAATAGTGAAATTTTATTTCAATTTTACATCTATCATACTCTAAAGTTATCCTTCTTTCTTTCTGGTATACAGTTTTGTATGTACTATAAGGAATTACAACTATTAAGAATAATTAGAATATAAAGAACTACAATTTCTACTTCTCGCGAAGATGTCTATTTTGTTTTTGATTAGTATTGTGAAAGGAAAGTAGTTGCACCGCTCTGTGATGAGCTGATGTAAAATTTTAAATTTGTGATTTATTGAGGTTCACTCCATTAGGTGGCGTTTTTGTCATGTTCCACGAGAAAGAAAAAGAAATTCGTATATGAGAATTGGCACCTGTGGGAGATGGTGTCCCAAACTGTAACAGTCAAAATGATTATAAATGTGTATTAATTAAAAGAATGGTTATCAAGAGAAGTATTTTGTGTGTCATTCATCATGATTAATTAAAGTATCTTAAAATGAATTGTGGAGTCTTATGTCCGACTGGTGTGTGTTTTGCTGGTCAACACCTCTAAAAGGGAATAAAAGGAATAGTCAATTCATGGCAGTATCCATACGGTAAATTTTTTAAACACGTGGGCTTCGAACATTTATTTCTAATTACAAATAAATGAAATTTTTGTCTTGAAGCATGTTCAAGATGAGTAACAATCTTAATATTACAACAGCAAACTACATTGCTACCTGTTGTGTATTTAAAATATATTAACTTGTAAATTATGTATTCATTTTGTGGTACATTGACTGTATCCTGACTAACAGACCTTTGCCCACTATTCCAGTCAGTATATGCCATATCTCCCTTTTCAATGTTAGTTGTCTGCGTAGCAATGCTATCATCAAAGCGCTCTTGAAAATAATTTTTTCGAAGTCTCAAATGAAATGAATTTCGCCTCAATATATTACCTCTTACAGATTTTACTAAATAAGATCTGGGGTCTTACATTATTTTATGATTTGGGCTGGCTCCCATTTATTACCAGACCATATAAGGACACTCTCCCCTTCACTAAAGTCTGCCCTTTTCCTAGCTTGCAAATCATAATATTTTTTACTCTTAGCTCTTTTTAATTCTAACTCCTCTTTAAAATTTCTAACTATTTCTGGTTGCAACACAGAACTTGTCGTGGGTGATTTTGTACGCACACACCTACTCATAAGTATTTGAGCAGGAGAAAGATTCATTTCACTTATTGGTGTATTTCTGTGCTTCATTTATCATATCTGTTTCAATGCCTGATTTACGGAGAATGCCTTTAGCAATAACCACCATTTTCTCAGCAAATCCATTGGATTTAGGATAATTTGGACTACTATTTATAATTTCAAACCCCCATTCTCTGGCAAATTTATTCATTTTAACACTAGCAAAAGGCATGTTGTCACAAATTAATACTTTTGGTATACCATGAGAGGAAAAAAAAAGCCTTAAGTTTTGATATTATTTAATCAGATGTTTTATTTGATATTTTTAATATCTCTAACCATTTTGATAAGTAGCAGCCAATGATAAGGAAACTATTATCCCCAAGCTCGAAAATATCCACTCATTTTTTCGAATGGTAAATTTGGCAGTTCATGATGTATTCAGATAATTTGTATTAGAACTGCATCTGCAAATTGTTATGTTTTACCAAATATATATATATATATATATATAATATACAAGTTAATATATTTTAAATACACAACACTACCTTTTAAGTGTGGTTTAAAAAGCCAATGCCAGTGCGAAATTCGAGATTGCTCATTTAGTTCTCCGCATGCCAGTAGTAAAATTCAGGTCCGTCTAATTCGATCTTTATATCACAAAGTGAGAATTACCTATGCCAGGACAACTGTATTATCCAATGATTTTTTTGTACAATATAGCAAAACAATAAAATAGATAAATAATATAACAGAAAAAATGAACATATTATTATAAATTATTAAAATAAAGGCTATATATTTTTATACATTTTAAAATCAAATCTGAAAAAAAAACTTGCACGTAGGCATTTGACCCGATATTCCAGCTTTACTTCAACAAATAATGTTGGGGATACATTTCATGTAATAAATATATTTCTAAGTAGTTTATCAATATTTTTACTGTTTATTTTAAGCCAAAAACTGTTCAATAAAAAAAATTTTCCAATTAATTTCTATGCATTTGAAAATTATTATCGTAACACAGGACAAAAAAGAATCTGAAATATTTTAAGGAACTAAAAATATTATTTAATTAAGGAATTTGTTTTTTCAAGATTTGCTCATTTAAAAACTTTTTTCATAAAGTTATTTTAAAATGCATTTGTATATTCATACTCTAAAAGGTACTTTCTGCTACTGTACTGTTGTAAACTCATGCTGCAAGTAAATGTGTACCCGTGGTGTAGTGGTTATCACATCCGCCTAACACGCGGAAGGTCCCAGGTTCGAGCCCTGGCGGGTACAAGTACATTTTTTTCCATTTTTAGCTACAACGAGAGTGATATAATTTTAAACTACATTACTGTTTAACAAATCCAGTTACTTTAATTGTGATATTACCGGCTAATTTCGATTTTATTCTATTATAAATTTCTTTTAGAACTTTATTTAAGAAAAAAATATGCTTCTTTGCATGTCACACGTTATTTAAAATTGTAAGTATTATTAAATTTACGATCTTTAATTTCAATTGTAATTTAATATTGGATATTTTAGCATATTTTTGAAATAAAATTCATGCAATAAAACAATTTACTTGTATCATATATTACTCTACAAAAGAAATGCCTAATTTTTAAATGAGCATTACCCTTCTTGATTATTAAACAATTTTAATACCATATATATCGTATGATTTTAGTCTTACATAAATACATGTGATAGTGATAATGATGCTTAATAGAAACTTAGAGAAAGTAAAATAATAATTTATTATGGTTTTTACTATTTTTATTTTAAAGAAATTTTATTTTAAAGAATTTTAAAGAAATTTCTTAGAATTGCCACAAAGTGTAATTATTAACTAGAAGCTCTAATTAGGGTAATTAAGTTAAATTAAGTTACTTTATATATATTCTGAGTTTTATAGCTCCCCTTAAAGCTTTTATATTAATATCAACTTATGGAAAACTTTTGCTCTCAACTCAAATACATCTGTTACTTTAAACATGTTATTAATTGACAGCTATTTGCTTATTTGAGTTTTCAAAAACCAAATTTTAAACTGAAAGAATTATGTATTGGGTCGTAAGATAATCTTTTAATTTAAAAACAATTTTTTGTTTTATCTTTTTTTTACTTCATTTTAAATAGTTTTTTATAATTCATTAGTAGTAACCGAAGGGGATAATATTTAAGCTTTGTAATTTTATTAATATCAATTTTAGAGGTTTTCGGCATCTTTTTTAAATGCATTTAGTATCACCAAATATCCAGGAATACCGAAAGGGGAATTAAGATTATTTGGTAAAGAAAGCTTAACATTTTGGGCAATAGATGGCGCAACGGAAAAAGTAAAAATTTCTCTGCTTCGAACTTGAAGATGCAAAGTATCTATAAGTATTGCAATGTATTAAAATTTGCATGTGCATTTTATATTGAGGTATCCAATTTTTATATAATACGTGAAAAGTGTTATTGGAATTGGATTAAAGTTATCCATGTTTCAAAAATGTCGGAATTTTTTGTAAAACTACAGATTTACATCATGCTTCTGACAGGTTGTGAATCGACATTTATCTAAGTCAGAAAATTATATTAATTCTTCCTCAACCGATTTCATAACATTACATTTCATCATACAAAATTTTACCAACTTCTTTTAAAAATGTTGAGCACAAGTGTAAAAAAAAAAAATGCATTTTAAAAAGTAATATGAACTAATTCTCAAGGAAATCTCAGTTCTCCACACTAATGATTATTCGTATTTTTCAAAACACAAATGAAAGTCATATCATCAGAACTCTTTCAAATATTTCTCCATTATACTTTTCTTATTTACAGGCATTTGATTTAATGACCGAATTCCGTTCTGGAGACTATTTTGTTAAGCGAATTGGTCGATAAGCTATGAGCTTATGCCTAGAATATAAGGGCCTAGAAATTACAAAAATTATACAACAAACTTAAAATTTATTCGTATAAAAACATGCATTTATACACATCATTTCTTTATTTGATTATGTAGAGCTGTGGAGGGCTCGGTAAGGGAGATGTCGAAGATGAAACAGAAAGTGTACCTTTAAAAGCGATGGTCCTGGATGTAGAATGTAGCAGTCGAAATAAATAGTTTGCTTTGTAATCTTTTTTTTTTTTTTTTTTTTTTTTTTTTTTTGATGAATTTCTCTCTAGCGTTTTAAACGTTAACTCGTCCCAACTTTGTGTAGTTTCTGGATAACACAACAGTTTCTACTTTTTCGTTTCGTGTCCGATATCTGGCAGTGTCATTTTATTTTTACTTTATTATTTTTTGATTTTCAGTCAATCTGTTAGGTTTCTTGGTTCACAGGATCACAGAATGTAGATTGCATAGAACTTCCTGAGCCTAGCTCTCTAGTTCTGTGATACATGTTAAATTGACAAGTAAAACTATTGAAACTGATTTGGTTAATAACTGATAAATATTATATGTAAAATGGGAATTATGATGCTTGAGTTTGAGCGAAGTCTTACAGCACAGAAAATACAGACGGATATAAGTATGAATAAAAACACGGTAAAAATAATTAACTGGGGATTAAGAATAAAGGAGAAATAGCAATGGTAAGTTAAATATTTGAATTAATTTTTTAAATTTTTAAATATTTTTTTGAAATAATAAAAATATTCCCTAATGAGGGTGAAGGAGTAAAAGCAGTGTTAAATGCACAGTTTTTGAAGATAACATAACTGAGATCCAAAAGGGAAAATCCCATCGAATCAGAATTGAGAATGAGGACCAATGGCAATCTTAGGATTTGACCCACCTTTGCTTGATTTCTAACAGCTTTATATTAATGTTGTTATTCTTTTTAATTTTTTATGGTAGAAAAAAAATTTTTGCAGTTTTTAATTCTTTATTCTAATTGCATGTTAATATTTTTTGTTCTTTTCTTCTGTCTTCCTCCCTTTTTTTTTAATATTTATATTTTATCATGCTTTTGGAAAATCTATTGCCATCTTCCATGTACTATGCTTCAATAGCGCCACGTTGTTCCGATAAAGTTTTGAAGTGGCAAATAATTTTTCGCCATGATTCCTCTATTGGTCGGTTTGGACCAGTAGCTGCATACAGTATGCTCTAAAGTTTTGTCTTTATAGTGGTCTAAGTTATGTTTCATTAGCTATATGTTAGGAAGTTTAGGTAGTGCAGTTTTCTCATAATCAGGTACAAAATGAAACCAATTAGCTTGACCTTGACCCTGACACTGCATTTCTTCAGTATTTTGCTCTACTCCCAAATATCAATCCTAGACCGTAGGCTGTCCACATATACATTAAAATTGGCCGAACTGTAAAATTGCCCTTAAATTTGTCCGCTCACTTGTTGTGCATCATCTAGACCCCCTCATCCTTAGGATAGGCCCTGCTACCTCCTATTCCAATTGCTGTAGTGCTTCTTCACTATTATATCCTGATTTGTTAGCTCTCTATCAGTATATATCATTGATTCAAGAATGCCTTCAATTTTAACACCTAAATTAAGCGTACTAGCAAGGCTCGCATTTCCATAATATGCATCAGTTTGTTCAAAATTGTCTAATGATTGGATAATGTTTGTAAAATGTTTTATGCATATTTTTATATACATTGCATACAATTATCTGTCACTTTGTTCTAAAATTGATTTAATATTTTTAAAGCAATCTAAAATCCTGTACTTGAGAGATTTCTTGAATTGAAAGTTGGAGCTCTATTGTCGTTAAGCAGAGTTGGAATGAACTTGTACTACATACAAAGCTTTTTGAACCATCGAGATAAGCGAATTGAACTTCGAGATACTAAGAAAAATCTATGTTCTATTGAATTATATTGATATAAATTAAATATTTCAATTCAATAAAACTTCTAGATATGCAAAATTTCGATGTAACAAAATCTAGATATAAGTCTAATCTATTTAATTTTCCATACTGTATGTTTTCATTTATTCTATTTTGATTTATGGCGTAGCCTTGAACATATGAAATATCTCTAAGTTTCAGCTTCCTCTTGCTTTCAGCTAAACAAATACTTGTCATATCCTTTAATGCTATGCACACAATGGTTTCCTCACATTTATATCACTGGGAATATCATATCAGATATGTAAAACAATGCAAGATTCCTGGGTTGTACATTATAGCTATAACTTCATGATTAATGATAGATGATAAACGAAATTTATTATCCTTAATTCTTCGTAATAAAGCCCCGATAAGTTTCTGACATTAAACAAGCTGCTGAGTTTTTTGTAACATGAATTCTCAGAAACAACACAGACTTATGTATGTATTGCAGTTCATATCATTCAAAATATATGGTTAAATTAAAATGTAGTGCTTTTTATTACTGCGGAGGCTCTTGATTTTAAATCATTGGCTTGCAAACATCAAAGATGAGATTAGAGTAGTAAATAATCACAGAAAGATTTTGACACCTATGCAAATGACGATATCTGGAGTCCTGAGGTATGTCACGGCCTCCGACTGTATACATCGTGTAGGAAACAGCATCGGCATTAGTCGCATGCAAGATGTAGCGCAGTTCGGAGCTGTCTAATTTCGAGAAAGGTATAATTATCGGGTATCACAAATGTGGCCGATCCTTAAAGGACATATCTAGCGATCTGAAGTACCCAAAATCGACAGTGCCCTATGTGATTAAGAAGGGAAAGGTGAGCGGTGATTGTCGGAATGTGCCCCGAGTCGGCAGACCAACGAAACTGAGAGATAGAAACCGACGAGTGCTGTCCAGAGAATTTATTAATTTTGAATAAAGTTAGTTTTTCTTTTCTATCACAGGTGTCCAAATACTTATTGATAATCAGTGTAGAAACAAACTTCATAAAAACTACAATAAGAAACAAGTAAATTAAAACACGAACAATACACGAACAATTGTGTATACATTGATCCAATCTTGCAAACACTCGTTACTTATTTAGCGCTACCCAGAGAGCACATGTATGCCACGGACGCGTGTAACATTACCCCCAACCCCAAGTGCATTTAAGAAAGCATATCTATTACCGAATATTATTAGAACTGTACCGAGGTACTTTCCCACGATGGTCAGCACGTGCATGCACAGCTGTGGGAGAAATTTCCAAGAAGAATTTAGGACTTCGATTGTTGACTTCGAGTTTAGGGACCCCTGCGGAGAAGGTATAGATCACGGAATGGCACAAGCGTAACGGTCAAGCTCACACAGAGATGTAACCGTGAGTTATAGGGGCAGGGCTAAAAATAATGTCAGCTTTCACAAAAGGGGCTATTTTAATGAGCCCACCTGCACTCCCGAAGGGGGTGCAGATGTGGGAAAATTTCACCAAACAAGCGATTGGCAAAGAAGAAAAAGGGGCGTTAAAACTGAGGTGAGGAGTTGGGAAAGAGAGTTAAAAGAGTCGGAGTCGGGATTCAAGAGGAGCTGGACATCGAAATCCCAAGCCCTGCGCGCCGCACCGCCGTCCCGTGCGCCCGAACGCCCGGACCGACACACCGCA
Source organism: Pardosa pseudoannulata (assembly GCA_032207245.1). NCBI lineage: Eukaryota > Metazoa > Arthropoda > Arachnida > Araneae > Lycosidae > Pardosa > Pardosa pseudoannulata. The sequence continues at coordinate 85,321,746 of CM063504.1, forward strand.
TGAGGAAAGCCCCTGCCTACTCCCCTGTACCTGTACTTTGTACTGTAAAACAGATTTAACATATTCATGACGGTTGTTTAGGCCTCATATTTTGATTAAGGAATAACGCATAACTAAAGAGGATTATAATAATTATAGTATAAATATAAATATAAAACATAAATAATTGCTGGTTATGTTATATGGTAATCAAGGATATAATTTGTAAATAGTGTACAGAATAAATGTCTTAATCTAAATATAAGGTTTCATATTTTTACAGTGTTTCCCCTTTGTAAACGAACACTGGTGTTAGTGTTGTAACAACATTACAACAAGGACACTACCGTTGTACTGTTGACGTTAATCTCTCAATACTGTTGACATTAAACTCTCAATTTAGCAAAATCCACTGCAATTTTTAATCACTTAGTAATTTATTTTCTGCCATATCACAAATGAAATCAAGAATATCTTTTATAAGCAATTTTATGTTCAAATCAATCACTTACATCCTAATCAGTTTTCAAAATTGTCGCAAATATTGAATTCATTCATTTATACTAGATTTTATTTACAGTGGCATTTTTACTTAAAGTTGGCTTTTTCCTCGGAACACTAATCGAACTGGAAAGAACACTTTACAGTTATAAACGTTACAAAAAAAATATGACTTTAAACAATGTACACGTATTAAAAAGTGACAAATAATATTCGTTACGCTTGAAACAACAAAGAAGCGGAAAACGCCTTCTTTCTTCTTTTGATGAAATTCTATAAAATTTGACTTATAAAACAGTGTATAATTGCTTCGCAACCCAGACTTTACTGGATTACCTCAGGCATGTAATAAAACACAGTAAACTAAAATATCTGTATGCATTATCTCAATAATGTGCGAATGGGGGGGGACATTTGTTCAGAATGGAAGATGACCGATCCACTAAAAGATTTGTTGTTGTTGCTGTCTTATGCTACTTGGTCAAACCAAGCACGATTGAACCGGATGATTACTAGTATTATGGCAAAGGTGTGCGCTTTTTTATTTTAAAGTGCACCACAAGGATGAAAGTAAGATATGTTAAATTGGGTCTTCGTAATTTTGAAGCAGGGACCAAGCAGAAGACCCATAGGCTTGACCTGCCATCCCCTGAGGTATCGATTGAGAACTTGGCGAACATTGTGACCACGAACATATTTTACGTGCCAACCAGTTACTTTTAACGAACACGGCGGATCTTAATGCCGGCTTGGGCTCCGAACCCGCAACTCTCCAATTACGAGACAGTTGCCTTTGCCGAGTGAGCTATCCCAGCTCACTAAAAAGATTTGCAATTCTAAACCAACTGGAGCCAAAAAAGGGGAAGTACCAGGATCCGGTCGATCGAAGGATTTGAATCATACTTGAAGGTCCTCAAAGTCAAAACTAGAGAACTCTGTCGGAGAAAAGGACTGCCTGGAATTCAATTCTATGGAAATCCATGATCCATCATGCGCCATTGTAGAAGAAGATGTGCAAAGGGGTTAAATATGTACGTTGACGGATGACTCAAATTCAGCAGTCGATCATATTTACTCACTTCAATAGAAAGTTCTTCTCCAGACATTTCTAAGGTTTTAAAACCTGAATTTCCGAATACCAGTAAGCACTGCGATCATTAAGAGCATGGGAATAGTACTAATCTGAAACAAATATTCAGTTTTCGTTTTTCTATTATCAATCGTTTGGCCGCGAACACGCCGAAATAGTAGAACCAACACTTAATGAAACGAATCTTCATAGTGTACGGGAAATTTTGCCTCTACTCTGATTGATCAGTCCTTTCATAATAAAAAATTAATAATCTTAAAAAAGCATAATGTTAAAAATTCATAACGAACATAGCCTTTGAAATAATTAATATAAGAATGAGTTTCAAAATAACTTTAAAACAAATTCAGAAAAAAAAATTCTTTTTTAAAACAGATATCTCAAAATTCAGATCTTTTTCCACTCAGAATTTCAGTGAAAATAGAAATGCTTTTCTGAGAATCTTTTCTGTTTATCTTTAAATATTTTTTTCTAGTAAAGCCAATGACTTATAATTACTCTTCATTTAGGTCAAACACACGGCTTATCTGAAAACCCACAAATATATTTAGCAAGGACGATAAAGATATTGCCATATTGGTTTTTCCAAATAGATACAAATTCTTAATCAGAAGATTGACGAAAAAGAATTACTGAGCTTTATGTAAGAAGAAAAATATAGCTCAGCGGTTTTCATTTTTTTAGTTGATTTTTTACTCTTTTACTCAACGCTTATCATCATTTCCTTTTCTTTGAGGTAATAAGGTTATTTATTCAACATCAACACCAACTTATTTCCTTATTTAATTCTTGCGGTGACTTTGAAAAATGTTAACAGCTTTATTCTTTTAACGTTGATTAATTTTCACAACCCGCCCTGTTTCATTAACATTCCCATCAAGAAAAATAACATTTACAGTAACTAAAGAAAAAAAAGGGAAAAAAGAGCCTTGAACAAGCTATTGAAAACCAGGCATCCTTTTTTCTTTTTTTCGCTCTATGAGGACAATTTAAATTATAACATCAAATCAAAAATGTTCTGTTCAGTTCTTTCGGAAATAAGATTTTACTCTGTATTTTTGATTACTTATTATTTTTCTATCTGTTTTAAGCAACTCTACTTTCTGGGGAAACAAAGTTATACTATTATCATTAAATACATTTCGTTATTAATACATTGTATGCGGGACACGTACTAGTACGTTTTCTGACGACTGATACTTGAGCGCGGGTCACGTACTAGTACGGGTTAGTGTAACAACATGGTTTGTTTGTGGGTACAAAAATAACAGTATATACAGAAAAACGAAGCCGAATGTTCTTGTCTACTACATAGATTCTGAAAAAAATTAAGACAAATAAAAACTAGTTTTTACGTTATTAGTTTTATGATTGCTCTTTTCATTAATGTAAAAATGTTTATATATAACATTATTCGAAAAAATTAAAACTATATACTACTATTTCTATTTAATTTTTCATATTTATGATACTATTATAAATTTATTCACTAAAAAATATATTTTTTGTTTACAAAAATCTTATGGTTGTTATTTATATATTTCTATTTATATATTTGTTTATATATTTCAATATAAAATACGAAAAGTTGGTTAAAAATTAAATAATTTTTGATCTATTGAGATTTGATTGAATAACTAAATTTACACGCAAAACGCCCGCTCGCGGTACAATTCCTGTCAGTCTCATACGACATTTAACGCAGAGTGGCAAGTATGGTTAGTGAAGAATGAAACCATGAAAAGACATGCCGTTTATTTAACATGCAAAAAACATAACATTATACATTGCTCCACGAGCAACAAAATAAGACTAGTGTGAAACCCACACAGGGAACCAAAAAACAACCGTCAGAGTCAGGCCCACAGAAACTACAATTATTTATATACGACTGGGCTGACCAGATACACTTGTAAATTCGCATAAGGTTGAAAATTAATACATACAAGAAACTTAAATACACTCACAGTAACTAAATAAAGAAAATATAATTACAAATGATGACTAGTACATTTGAAACCGTTTACAATCTAAGGGCCATATTCACCAAAATCAGGGTATCCAGGATCAAAGATCGGATCAGGGAATCGGTAGATCAGCGATCACACGCCATTAACTGTGACTTAAACTGGTGTCATATGCACCATGAGTGGATTTCCTGATCTATAGATTAATTATTGCAAATATGTATACTGTTTTAATCTTAAAGGAGATTTATAGTTCTCATGCTAAGTTGATTTATTATTTATCAACCAGACATAAATATTTTGAGGAAATTATAAATTTAGTCAAGGATCTGTATTTTACTGATATTTGTCACGAAATAAGAATGGAAGAATATAAAAGGAAGAGTTTTGATGAAAACCGAGGCAGAATCTTTGTGAAAAAATCTGGAAAGATCCAGTAGCGAAATTGGATGCTAGAAGATAGAGCAGCAGAATATTTCAGCAGAAGATAGAGCATTATTCTTTTCCGAAGGAGCTGAAATCGTGTCATCTAGCACTCGAATTAATGATTCAGCTGTATATTTATTAAAACGCTAACGCGACCGAAAGTCCACATCATAAACATCCAAATCATTTGTTCTTTCTGGATGCACAAATCTTTTCCTGCGGCTTTCTGTTTTTTCCAGCATTTGTAAAACTTCGAGATCTTCTATATCTGAAAATATATCCGCCATGTTTGTTTTCAACGCAGAGCGCATACGTAAAATGTAGTATCCGTGGATAAGGCAATTAATCCTCCAAATTCGGGGAATCAGAAACAGGAGATTAAAATGAGCTGAAAGCCGCGGATTCTTGTTGAAGAATATGAAAATGCTGATTCGCGGTTAGATCCGAGTATTAAAACCGTGGTGAATATGGCCCTTAAAGCGTCGAAAATTGGATATAATCAGACCAATACTTAACCGCTGGTTAAGTCCAAGTAATCCTAACAATTCCACTACGAAATGTACCAGCACACAATGTGTTAAATCTAAACTAAGACACAGCATAGCAAATATCGTCATATGTACTTTCTTGTATCTTAAACGCACCTATTTATTATGTGTCATACTGTGTCCAGTTTTTATCAACACTAAAGCGTTATTTTTAAACACTAGTATTTTATGGCGTCTTTTTCTGCACACTTATAAGACCACATGCATGCATTTATCGGATGTCCTAAATTCATGCAAGAAGTAATTGAGGAGGACTTTGATTGAAAACGCATCTGTATAGTTAAAAATTGTAAACATTTGATTGACTCATAAAGTATACAGTATAGAGTTATGTACATACTAGCATTAGGGTAAATGACCTCCACCACTTTGTTGATTCATACGCATTAATCTGTTGAAATTTTCCATGACCGTTTAGCCTAAATGCAACTGAATTCCGTTTAAACATCGCTCAATTTTCTTCTCGACGTGGGCTTGCTGGCAAAACACTAAGATTTTGTTGTTGTAAGCTGTAGTTTGTTTTGTAAGTTGGCATAAAACTCAAAGAAAAAGCTCAATGACGTTAAATCGTATGATCTAATCACCAATTCTGATTACCATATCGCAGAATTACTCGACATGCGATAGGACTGTATGGCATGTAACACTGTCTTATTGAAATCCCATGTTGTTCACATCTATATCTTATAATTCAGGCTCACAAAACTAGATAATCATGCAGCGTTGGTGATATCCATTTTGACCACATTTTATATATGTTTGTATATACGTACGTATATATATTGTGCATATATTTACATGTCTATTGTATATACAGGGCCTGTTTAACGGCGGGGCATTCAGGGCACTGGCCCAAGGCCCCCATTCTAGGGGGGCCCTAAACTTTAAAAAATACACATTAATTTTTTGGTACTTGAAATGTTAGGAATACTGTCGGAAAATATGAATTATCTTTAGTTAATGACAAACTGGAGGGTATATGTTGTTAGAAAAAGACAAGGAAACCCTAGCAGTTTTTGAGAGAAAAACTAGAAGTATTTTGAAATTTTAAATGGTATTTAAAGAAGAACAAATATTTTACAGAAATATAAAAACCCAGATATAATTAATTTTATTAGCTTACAAAGATTAAAATTGCCGGACACTAGTTCGACTTATTGAATTAGATCCACAAAAAAGTTTTTAAAAAATATAATCCGAATTAGAGGACGACCAAAACTTAGATGGTTATGACTGTCAAAACTGATTAAGATCCTTAAATTTCAAATTGGAAATCCAGAGCCAAAGATATGACGCCTGATATGGAATTCTAGAGAAGGCTAAGGCCCATCCTGGGATGTCATGCCACTGAGGAAGGAAAGATGTTGTTAGTGGGCTTCAAAAGTCAGTAAATTAAATTTATTCCATAATTTTCCATAAGCTATTTGTTTAAAACAAATTTAAGTCAATTCATTTTATGTGTTTTATTATTCAGATTGAAATTACGACCATATCACAATTTATAAATTCATTTTGGGGGGGAAAAAACAATCTTTATTTTTTGCCTCTTGAAATGGTTAAGAATCAGAGCAATTTATCCAAAATCATCTAAATCATATTGTTAAAAGTAATTTAAGAATAGTGTTTAATTTTTGTAATTTTGTAAAACTAGAATTTTTTGGTAATTTTCATTAATTTAAAATGGCTTTTTCCTTTGAAAAATTATAAAGGATTAGTTTGGCTCAAGAATATCACAGTTTTATCGTTAAAGTCAGAATACTTAGATTGCACAGACTTGTAGAATAGGTTTGAAGTTAGCTTGTGAATTTTCTAAGATTAAAAATGAACCTAACCATAGAGTAAATGGAAAGAATTTGCAGGTTCATAAATTTGTCTCTGGGAAGCAGAAATTATCGAGCTCTATGAAATGAGGCTCTTTTACCTCACGAAGTGGGAATATATACTAAGGAAAGTAATTTTGTCACTTAATGGAATAATTTTTAGTACATGCATGAATTATCGGCTTTTCTGGTTTGGTTTGGTTTGGAGCGCTACGGTCCACTTTTTGCAACACGAGGGCTAATGAGACCGGGACCTACTGCTTAAAGCCGATTCCGAACGGCTACGAACATCCATGCTATAGTGGGATTCGAACCCACGAATTCCGGACCCGAAGGCTAGCACCCTAACCAATCAGCCATCATTCGGCTATCGGCTTTTTTCATTTTTTAAAATATTAGAAATTCTCTAAAAGTCTATTTTACTAGAAATTATCTAAATGATGTTCCACTCTCACATTTAATAAATATGTAGAGAATAAATATGTAGAGACATGTAAAAAAACTGAACTTGTATTGTGAGTTCTAATACAAATTCCGTCTTCTTATCCTCTAGGAAAGAATTTTAATATGGTAGATTGGAAGGAACAGTTCGCAAGGGTATTATTACTCAATAGGCTGCCAGATAGATTTTAAAATAATCCTAGTCCAGAGAGTGTTGTTAGAGAGATGGAACTTTCTGAAGTGAGAAAAAAGAACCTTTCATTTCGTCCACAACAAGGGAAGCCCCAAGGTAGTCATTATTTTCTGCAAAATGAGGAGTCGAAAGATTAGTCAATTCTTTTCGTTGTCTCGTAATGCAAAATTCTTTTTCAGCAAGATATCCAATTATTTTGGCTTAAAGTAGTGTTTATTGACAGTTCAAGAGGTCTCATACCTCCTAAAGAAATCCTGGTGCATGTTGAAAGGCTGTTGGTTTTGACCGATCATTCATTTTTGAATTAATGAAATTATGCAAAAATTTGTGAGATGTTAAATTTATAACAGTTAGTAAAGAATAAATAATCTGTTTTAATTATTGAAAATAATCTATTAAAATTACATTATGTGACATTTAAAAAATCCTACACAATATATAAACGTGCTTTTTTTCCCATTGTGTATAGAGAGCTGTAATATATATGGGGTTAATTGGTATCATACACATATTTAAACATTTAGGTTATATTTAATAACAAATTATTTCTTATTCCATTCTACTTTTATTTGTCTTTAAATGTGTATCAATTTTACAGCTCCTAATATCAGAATTTTATGCATTATTTGCTCATTCTACAGAATGTAGTTTTGATAGTACCTTAATTTCTGTTGTAAGTTAGTACCTATATATAAATTAGTCTATAGTGTAGGCACAGCATACATTTTAAAAATTAATTTACTAAAACAAATTATTTCATCCTCGATATAATAATAGCCTAAGTTATCTGTTCGTCTGTCCTCGAATTTATAAAGCGGTTGTACCTGGAATGAATAGAGGTATCCATAATGAATTTTTGACGAGTTAGGATTAACAACGTTCGAAATCCACCCTTTTTCTAGCATTGAATGCCATTATTTCAAGCCCTATTTTTCCCGGTTAAGAGCAGGCGATCAAATTTATCAATTTAGATAAATAGATAAAAATAACTTTTTTTTCTAGCATTATGACGTCACTCCTTCAGCTATTTCATTTAATCATTTCTTATTTAAAATATTTAAATATCGTCTTCCTTATTTTAATACGTTTTATCACCGAACTTTGATATTATGTAAATGATTTTATTTTATATTTGACTTAAATAATAGGTTAGGTACATATATTATAATACAGTACCCAGGTTGGGTACTATAACGTATCCGGTCCCTGTTTTAGACACAATGAAGAAGCAGGTGTTTCTTGATTAAATGATTTATTTACACCTCACAGCTATATACACATTTCTTTATACACAATACAAATACAGTTCAGAAGTATGTGAAACACTAGATGTAGGCCTAAATAGATAAGTACACAAAAGGTCCTTGCCGAATGGTTTAGTAACCGACGGAAGATAACAATTCGGTAGCTTCGCTTAAAAGTTCATTTTTTAATTCATCTACCTGTTTCCAGGTGGGCACCCTGAATGTCCAATCATTCTTTCGGTCTTTTTCAGAAATCCCAGAATGGCATTGCTACGTTGTTCCTCGGAAATGTTTTCTATTCCATGGTAAATCTTACCTTTTAAGTCTTCAATATCTCTATACTTGCAGAACTAGAGACTAGTTACTACTAACAAGTAACAAATAATTCATTCACCCATCACTATAGCTAGTAGCCGCACGGCAATTTATTACTAACTTCTTAAGCTCAAGATTTCTTTCTAACATTTATATTCAGTATTAAGAAAATAAAATATAGCACATAGTATTTCTTTTTTATTTTAATTTATAGGGTTTCCCAAAAGTTTAAAATAAATAGGCGCTAATAACTTTATTAATTATAAGAACATTTTATTATAGTAGCTCGCATAGGACTCAAACTTTGAACCCCTTTTCCCATACCAAGATTTCTATATAAAGTATAAGACCACTTAATAGGGAAAAAATAACAGAAATCTAAGTAATTAAATATTTTCTGTAATCAGGAATGTATTAACATATTGAGCTATTGGAAAAGGCATCATTCTTTTCTTTGATCCTATAATATATTTATTCAAATTTTTAATGTATCTTGTTTGAAAATAAATAGGATATAGGTTTTTTTCAATTTAGTACTAACTTCGTAAGCTCAAGATTTCTTTTTAACATATATACTCAGTAATAAGAAAATAAAATATAGCACATAGTATTTTTTTATTTTAATTTTTATAGGGTTTCTCAAAAGTCTAAAATAAATAGGCGCTAGTAACTTTATTAATTATAAGAATATTTTATTATAGTAACTAGGATAGGACTACAACTTTGAATTTTAACATTAAAGTCATTTTTAATCATTATCTGTCTGTTTCCAGGTGGGCACCCTGAATGTCCAATCATTCTTTCGGTCTTTTTCAGAAATCCCAGAATGGCATTGCTACGTTGTTCCTCGGAAATGTTTTCTATTCCATGAGAAATCTTACGTTTTAAGTCATCAATATCTCTAGACTTGCAGTAGTAACAAGAGACTAGTTACTACTACTAACAAGGAACAAATAATTCATTCACCCATCACTATAGCTAGTAGCCGCACGGCATAAGTTAAGAAGACCTTAAAGGCTAAGATGTGAATTCTTTTAGGACAATCCGTCTCTCCGGAGGCATCATCAAGAAACTCGCACACATGATGCGAGAAGTGAAGGAGGAAATACCGTCTTGCTTCAGATATACTTCATTTATCCAACCACATCACCTCCGGTACAAGAAATATTTACAGAATGTCAAGGGCCGGTCTCACCAAAGTCGTTTAATGGCCCAACACGATTAACCCAAGGCGCCAACAAATGGTGGAACGTTCATCCGTTTAAGAAGAGTTTAATCGCAATTAGCAATTTAAACGACTTTGGTGAGATTGGCCCTTAGTGTTGACAACAAATGAAGGAACGCAATTCTCTGTTTAAGCAGATCTTCATCGCGATTAGCCATTAAACGACTTTAGTGAGACTAGCCTTTAGTGTCGAAATAGGTTAATAGATGCCTTCGAAAATTTCAATTAACGTTTCGCCGGTCAAGTTCCTGATTTTACAACCTTCGATTGTTATCGCCCCCCCCCCACACACACACACACAATTCAACAAGTTATAACGGGAAGAACGGTTTGATGAATATGGCTCTTACTCTGGACGTTACGGTTCGGTTCGAAACTTTGATGTGACGTCACTTTGCTTGCGGACATTATACGAGCAAACGATCAAGCTGATGTCAGAGTGACGTCACAACGACCGTTCAAACCGACTTGCTACGTATAGAGTAAGGGCCTTTATGTATTATTTTCCTTTCATGAAATTAAAGCTTACTTCGTCTATAGCTACTTTTGGAAAATCAGTGCGCATGCGCATTACATTCATAATGCATTTTTTTTTTCAAAATAAATAAATTCATTCATTTATCATTGAAAAATGTTTTTGCAACTAAATTTTACACTGTCCTCTGTCATATACGAATTGCTGCATTAAAACAATCCTATAATTAATAAAAAGTTATTAGCGTTTAATTCCTTTCCAGACTTTTGAGAAACTATCTATTTCCCATCCGTTCTATCTGAGTTATTAAAAAACGCATGTAATATGTAATGGATACTGTAAGTGACTTATAAGAAAACAAAGTCCTTGCTACCTATCGGAGAGTTATTTACGACTAGCGATAAAAAAACACTAGAAAGCAAGGACAACAATTATTTACTGCCGTTATCGAGCCATTATTTACTTATGTGTTCTCCCTGAAACATTAAAAAAAAATAAAACTTTACGAAGTTATATTGTTACAAGGCCTGCAGATACCTTAATTTGAATATCGTGTATTTGGTGCTCTAAGTAGTTGTTTGATTAAACGTTTCCTTAATTTTACTTTGATTGTAGATTAAACTGTAAATTGTTATCATTTTAAAAATGTTCTGGGAACATTTAATGTTTCGTTCTTTCATTAACTTTTAAGATTAATTTTATCGATGTATAAGAAAATATGAGAGGAACAATTCCAGCTGTCTACAAACTTGTCATTACATATATTTTACCAAACTTCTTATAAGTATACTCCGCATTATCATACAGATAATTATAAATATAGTAATTAAACAGGAGTATAAGTTATTTAACAGAATAAGATCATTCTTGAAGTATTCTCTAATGGTTATACTCTAAATGAGATGTCAAATCCAAATTTCCAAGCCTGGAAATAAACAAGGTTTCCCAAAATGACCGCATAAACATTGCACAGCTAGATTCCTCGTTGGGAGTACATAAAATCAGTCCAAAGAAGCTTTCCTGTTCAATCCTTAGTTTACGAGAAAAATACGTAAAAATACAAAGTATTACGTCACTGCGGGTGCAAGAAAAAAAAACACTTTATTGGACATATCAACAACAGTATTTACACATCTCTCCAGACGATAATGTTTAAAACGTTCGCCGGGCATATCGCATCATGCATGCGGGCGCCATGGAATGACGTTAAGTCGCCATTGAACTGGTATTTAAAAGGCTGCATCTTGCAGATACCGATAGTCTTCGTATGGTGGCCATGTATTCTGTTCGTGACTACTGCGACATGTGTCTGATTTACGGCCGATGTACTGGAAATGCCTTACGAATTGTTAAGGAGTATACCCGTACATATACTGCTGTTGATATGTCCAATAAGGCGATTTCACTCAGTAGGGCAAATTCTCAAATTATGACAATTCTGGCTTTAGTTTCAAACGGAAGGGCAGTTTATTGTTTGTCCATTGGCTGTTGTAAAAATGAAAATGAATGGGAAGGGCATTATAGTAGTTTGTGACGTTGCGACAAATTGCCTTATAAAGTGTTTTTACTTGCATCGGCAGTGACGTCATCTTTGTTTTTCATATTTTACTCATAAACTATGGATCGTACAGGAACACTTCTTAGGGCAGTTTCTGTGTACTCCCAACGAGAAATCTGTGTATAGGTTATGCGGTCGTTTTGGGACACCCTGTATATTTAAAAATAAACTGACGTATAAAATGGGTCAGCCTTTGCCATCTGGATACCCCAGGCGAGATATTCTTCAGGATATCCTTTATTTCTGATTATTAGCTAGCATTATAACCGCTTTCTGTTGTTTTGTGATGGCGTTAAAACTACGTAACTTATTGATTCACTGATCAGGGCAGACCTTGATGCATCGGGTGGTTTCAGTACTGGATACAAAGAACTATCAATCTTAACAAATTTACTTTATATGTATTGCATTTTATGCTATTTAAGGCATTTAGAGAAAATAAATTAATCAGCAGGAATGTTAACACATTGTTGACCGGCAATTTTACTGAAAATTTATTTCATGCCACCGGCTATTAGCACAATTTGATTCATAATCACTCGGACAATCAGATAAAGCATCCGCGTATAATTCATTAAAAGATTCTTCATTACGTTCCGTCATCGTTTTTTTAAATCTTTTTAATTATTAAATATTTTTTACAACAAAAGATTTGGCGGGTCTTATAAGCGAGAGAAACAGCTTGTGTTATACTGACCAACACTTGCACTGTATGGTCGCCAACAGAGAAAACAACAGCGATGCGAAAGAAAAAACGCATCACGAGTTTACTCGTGCCCGGTCAGCAACGTTCGACCATAAAAACCCGAGTTAACCCGTGACCGGTCAACAATGTCTTAATTTAGTGTCCCAATTAAAGAATGAAAGGTAACGTAAAAAAACTGGTTTTACAGTGTTTCTTTCTTAAAGTATTAAGAATTATAGCATATGGTACGATGATGCACCTTAAGGTGAAAAGGTGCGCTTTTTATATTTCCAACTGTTAATTGCAAATTTCCTGTAGTATGCGATTACCCAACGAACACTTTACGAATGAAATATTACACCATACTTTGGCGATCGTAAAAACACAAATGAAATGGTCCTGACTAAGGGATTAGGCAGCGGATATACATAAATTTCTTCCCCCGTTTTGGCACGACTGGCAACGAAGGTAAGTTGAAGTTGACAGTTTTATGGCCTGTTACTCCTGCAGCCTCTTTCGTGCCATCTGCTTAGAATCGGAAGAGGAAAATGATTGAGGGATGCAATTTACTCCTTATAACAGCAGATATTTCTTCTTTTTTAGATTTTTAACGACAAAATTAAGGAAAAACCACCTAAACACAAAAAATATTCTGTAAAGAATGGTAAAAAGCAACTCATAAACTCATAAGTCTCTGGCATTGCAGTAACAGCTGAAATAGAGCAATTTGTCACAACGTCACGAACTACTATAATGCCCTTCTTATTCATTTTCATGTTTACAACAGCCAATAGACAAACAACAAACTGCGTTTCCGTTTGAAACTAAAGACAGAATTCTCATATGTTGAAATATGGCCTGCTGCATGAAATCGCCTTATATTTTTAACACAAAATATTTTTAATAATGAAATGTATTCATTTCCTGCTAAAAGCAGCAGAATCTACAGATAGACAACTATGCATATTAATACCCTATAAATGCTTCGATAATTGATAAATACTGGAGTGAAAATAAGTACAAATACTTCGTTATGTAAAACTTTATTTTTAAACGTCCTTGTTTTTTATTTTTATTTTGAGAAATGTAAATAGAGTCAACATAAAATCTTTAAAGGATTTTTGATCAGAAGTTTGATTATTTCTCTTGGCTCAAAGAGAATCGTTTATCTAAATACTACAGTGATCACTCGTTTTTCGCAGTTATTGGGGTACAGAACCTTCCGCGAAAGCTGAAAAACCGCGAAGTAGAATTTGCCCCTAAGAATTTTCGTGTATGAGGGTACACGAATATTTTAAATATATAAACAGTATTTATACTTTACATATATAAGACAAAAATTACAACAGTATACGTATTTACTAATATAGTTAATTACAAAACCTTATAGAGTAATAAACATTAATCAACATTGCTTTCTGAGAGAGGCGAAGAGTCTTGTACTGGTGGCATAAGAGAGGATCTTACTTGACTCGTAGAAGTTTTAGACTCACTCGGAGACTCTTCTGCTGGAGACGCTGACGGTAGAGCCAGGGGGCTCTGCCTTGGAGAGAAATATGGTGATGGGTAATTGTTGTCTTTGTTTTTCATTTTCCTTCAAAATTCCCCTGTACAAGGACATAACCCCGTCAACGCGATTGCTGTACTCGATAGCTCGGACTATATTGTTGTCAATGTGTTGTACAAATTCTTCCCATGTTACCTTATACTCCTGTCTAATTACTTTATTTATAATTATCTGTATGATAATAAGGAGTATGTTCATAAGAAGTTTGGTAAAATAGATATAAAAACAAGTTTGTAGACAGCATGAATTGTATCTCTCATATTTTCTTTTACATTGATAAAATTAATCTAAAAAATTAATAAAAGGAAGAAACATTAAATGTTTCCAAAACATTTTTAAAGTGGTAAAATTAACAGTTTAATCTACAATTAAAGTAAAATTAAGGAAACGTTTAATCAAACAACTACTTAGAGCACCAAATACAGTGATCCCTCATCTTTCGCGGTTAATGAGGACCAGAACCTTCCGCGAAAACTGAAAAACCGCGAAGTAGGATTTGCTCCTAGGAACTTTCGTGTATGCGGGTACACGAATGTTTTAAATATGTAAACGGTATTTATACTTTACACTTAAGATAAAAATTACAACAGTATACGTATTTACTTCAACGTATCAGTTCTAATTAATAAGGTTAATTACAAAACCTTATAGAGTAATAAACATTAATCAACATTGCTTTCTGAGAGGGCGAAGAGTCTTGTTGGTGGCGGAGGAGAGGTTCTCACTGGACTCGTAGAAGTTTTAGGCTCCCTCGAAGACTCTTCTGCGGGAAACGCTGACGGTAGAGTCAGGGGGTTTTACCTTGGAGAGAAACATGGTGATGGGTAGTTGTTATCTTTGTTTTTCCTTTTCTTTCAAAATTCCCCCGTACAAGGATATAACCACTTCACCGCGATTGCTGAACTAAACTGCCTGAACTTTATTGTCGTCAATGTCTTGTGTAAATTCTTGCCATGTTGCACAATTGTTGTAGGTTATCCAGGGTAAGGCCACGCTTTTCAGTTTGTTCTTCGTCTTCCTCTTCATTTTCTTCTTTGCAGACCTTGTCGTCTCAAAAGCCAGTTGTATGTACTCTGAGTCAACTCATCTCTTTGTTTGACGCAGAGATCCTTCTCCCTCGTGCATCAACATGAAACAACGCTCCTTTCCGCAATGTGGCTGCCGACATGATTGTATTTTTTCATTTTTATTTTTTGATGAATATTTTGAAAAATCCCACGAAGCACTGAAGCCGCAAAACATGAAGCGCAAAGTGGCGAGGGAACACTCTATTCAATGATTACGTCAGGAATTTCCAAACGAGCTATTACCTATTAATCATAGTTACTTATTAATCTATAATTTTCCAATGTAAAGAACATCATCAACGCTTCAATATTCAGAAAATTGTATGATGTTTTGTTAATTAACTAGTTATATTTCACACAAGAAACTGTTTTCATTATTCGAAACACGTATAAAGGATTAGATATGCAGTACGTATATCCTACAAGAGGTAGCTCTTTTGCCTCAAGGTTACCAAAGAGAGACTGAAAAATATTTTAACTACTAAGCATTAAATAAAGCATCGCTTTCCTAAAAATACGCTAATTAAATCCTTTAATGATTAACATTTTGATCTCATTTTTCTTCGGAGCAATTCTTAACTAATTATCATTTTCTAAAATAAGATTTTGGCATACATTTAACAAGACTTAAAAAGATAATGGTTCTTAAATATTAAGCTTTGAAACCTGAAATACGATCTGTAAAGTTAAAAATATTGCTGGCTGAATCTTCTGTTGTAAGCTATACACATTTTGAATGAACAGATGGTAAATTATTTCACTGGTAATTTTACTTCCACGCGGTAATAAGCTAATTAACATTTACAAAATACTGCAGAAATTTTGAAAAACATTTTGAATTATCGCAAGCCGACACACATTCCCTGCACATTAGAACTTGCTAATCTGCCAAATGGCAGATTAGAAAAAAAATTGCCGGCTGAATCTGCTGTTCTAAGCTATACACATTTTGAATGAACAGATGGTAAATTATTTGACTGGTAATTTTACTGCCACGTCGTAATCAGCTAATTAACATTTACAAAATACTGCAGAAATTTTGAAAAACATTTTGAATTATCGCAAGCCGACACACATTCCCTGCACATTAGAACTTGCTAATCTGCCAAATGGCAGATTAGAAAAAAAAATTGTCGGCTGAATCTGCTGTTCTAAGCTATACACATTTTGAATGAACAGATGGTAAATTATTTGACTGGTAATTTTACTGCACGTAGTAATCAGCTAATTAACATTTACAAAACACTGCAGAAATTTTGAAAAATATTTTGAATTATCGCAAGCCGACAGACATTCCCTGCACATTACAACTTGCTAATCTGCCAAATAGCAGATTGAACGAGTCTAAGAAGAATCTAACCTATGATTAATCACCTAGAATAATATGAACAAAAAAAATCTTAGTATAAGTAAAAAGTTTCCTTTTTAGCATCTTCTATTCTTGAAGCTGCTTTATTTGCTTGTAGATAATGTTTTGTCTAATTTGTAGTTTTATTTATAAATGGTAATTTTCTTTTAAGATCCGTTTCAGAAATAGTTGCTTTTGAATTCATTAAAACAAAGATCATAAATATGTTTAAGTTAAATTAGATTGTTCTCTGAAACACCTGTCTTTAGGGAGAAAAAAATATCTGATGCGTAATTCGAACCCATATGTTTTACCGCAGTGCCTTTTAGGTTCTTTTAAATTCAATCTCTTTATTCCTGTCAGTATACATTACAAAAATAGATAAAATTGATGTTCATGCAGTTTTTCTTTAACTTCATAGGTATGAATAGAAAGAGAGTAGGTGGACTTCTAATTCCGATTTCCATTTGAATAATTTATTATCTAGAAAGAAAACATTTTTAGCTATGGCATATTGAATAATTTTTTACGTTCTTTCTAATTTCTCATCTCTTTTTGTATAAACCACAGGTGTGGAACGTAGGGTCGTGAGGCCGCATGTGGCCTGAGTTTCTTTTGTGGCCTTCATAAAAAGCTATCTCTTGTATTAATTAATATCTAATTTTATAGATTATGACAATTTAGAAATTGATAGAATTTTATTTTTGCTACACTAGGGCTTTCTAACTTAATACTATTATTTTTCTGTTGTACTTCACAATTAAGTAATGAATTCATTTTAAAATACTTTTAATTTATTTATTTTTTATTTAATTTTTTTGTGGTATTTAAATGTATAGTTATTTATTAAAATATATTTTAAGGTTGATGTTGTAGCAAATGATTATCCTTATGTGAATACAAAAATATATTATGTTTCAAAATTTTGTGTTTAGTAATTAAAACTTAATTGGTTTTGTATTATTTTTAAATAATGCAATAATCTTATAAAACTAATCTGTAAACTATAATAACTTCATATAACTCGCATTTAAAAATATATCAATTAATGCAGCGTTCAATATTACTACCTAATTTAAATGTGTGTTAATGTGCTAAATGTAACCTACTTCTGGTATTTACTCTTGAAATCAACCCTGTCGTTCACCTGAACCTCATATGAGGCTTCTCATTTAAAGTAGGTCTATACCTGTCAAATTGGGTTCCTTTCACTCAATTCTAACGTATTGGAAATGTAAAATTCCCTCAGGTCATCTTGAATTTAAAGAATCCTTTAAAAAAATTATAACACATGATAGAACAAGTTCTTTAGGATGCTATCTTTTTCTTTTTCATTTATATTTATGTGTGCTAAATCTTCTTATTTGTATCTGAAAAAGAGTATGCCAAACTTTTTCGTGAATAATTTAAAATTAAATATATTTTTCTCGATATTTTTAAAAATAAAAGTTTTTTTGAGAGCCATGCAGTCTACTTTTTTGCAACAAGAGGGCTAATAAGACCGGACCTACTGCTTAAAGCCGATTCCGACCGGCTACGAACATCCATGCAACAATGGGACTCGAATTCACGAAGTCCGGATCCGAAGGTTAGTGCCCTAACCATTCGGCCATCGTTCGGCTAGAATGAAAGGAAAGCCTAGATAATTTGCTGATCTATCATGTAAAATATTTTTTAAATAATTCTTTATATGTGAGCCCACCAGAAGAAATTTTAATTTTTCCAACTTTTAACATCGAGTGAGAATAATCCTATATAGACCCACCGATCTTAAATAATTAAAAAAACAGAGCCTTAAAATATTTTTTTTAGCAAAATGTTTTTTTCAGTCACGTCTCTTACACACCACGCCTCATGTGAGGTTTCTTATTTGACTGAATTACAGATAGCAGTTGGTAGCTGAAAAGAACTGAAAACAGACTATTTTACGTTTGATTTTTGTGCCTGTACTAATGATAAATTTGTTAAAATACCATTTAGAACATAATTTTAATATAAAATTTATTGTCTAAATGTACTGTTGCCCTGTCCGGCTTTTTCAGTCTTTAACTATTATAACATACATGACAACATTCAGGCAATTGTGACCGGAACAACAACGTGGTTTCAAATTTTAACATGCTAATTACATATTACACATAAGTACTTATCTTATTGGTTTCTGAATTAAAATTAAATTTAAAATATTTACACAGTAGTAAATTGTAAAAGGTAAATTGAAATTTGTGCATTTAAAAATTTGTGAGTAGCTCTTTTAGTTTTAATAACTTATTTTTCTAAACAGTGTTTCTTATAGCAACATTGACCCTGATTAAAATATTTCCATTTTTCTATCACCAGGGAATCTGGAGATTGTCTAAACAAATTTGACCTAAATTTAGTGTGGTTTTTCCACACAGTACAGAAAACTTTAAACATGCAATGTGTGAAATAAGTAAAATTCAGGCATACCTTTTGTAAAACTTTGTATTTAATTGTTAAATTGTAATTTTTTAGCTGTTCAAAAGTTTATTTTCCGGAGAAATCTGAGGAGTTTCCGGAGTTATCAAATTTTTTTCATTTGCAGCTCCGGAGAATCCGGAGTAGTTGGCATGTCTGTAATAAGTGTATTGTGTAGAACAAAACTATCTCCATTTATTCATTTTATTTAAATTTTAATTAGCTTGCAACTTGAATAGTGATTTTAAAAGTACGGTACAGTAACATACTGAGAAAATCATAGATTAATTGTGGTTAAGAAGGGTGAACATGCTAAGCATGAAATCTGTGGGATTATGCAACTGCAGTTTAAGGCAAATTTTTCTATTTTATTAAATTTACAGCCTCTCAAGATGCTGAGAATTCTTGAGTATTACTTAATGTGATCATACTGAACAAATTAATTTTTTCTATATGATACAGAATATCACTTTAAGTATAAAGTTTACAAAACTGTTTTTATTTAATTTTTCATGCAATAAGTAAAGAGTTTAAAATCCTTATAATTTGAAATACCGAACAGATTAAGGAGTAGAGATTAGTTTAAATCTAATAAATTTCAAAATTATTTGATTAATAATTAAACTTACAGGACATTAGTTTTTTATGAGGTTTTAAAGATTTCTTGAAATAGACTTTCACCTGAGATATAATAGAAAATTATTCTCGTCTGTACTGGTTTAAGATTATTTCAAAATATGGTACAAATATTTTTTTAAAAATTCTGGATAACTTGTTAACAGTTAAATTCCTGTCATTGAATTAATATTATGAAGACATATCAATATATATATATATATATATGTATATATATATATATATATATATATATATATATATATATATATATATATATATATATACACATATATATATACATATATATATATATACACATATATATATACATATATATATATATATATATATAGATACACATATATATACATATATATATATATATATATATGTGTGTGTGTGGGTGTGGGTGTGTATGTACGTATATATAATTTTGAAAGTTGATAATTAAGATTATTTCCTTCGGTAAAAAATAAAATGTTCATTATATTGTATTATCAATATTTTTTTAACAATATTTATTGCAGTTTTCAATTAACAAAAAAAAATTTCAAGTAATAATGGTGTTTTTAGACAGCAATTTATCGATATTAGATACTAAAATATGTACTCACAATTAACATTTTTTTTTCATTTTATCTGTAAAGATTTTTAATTTTGGAGATAAAATCTTTTTTCTCACTTTAGAGAATTTTATCAATAATAACAAGAATAATATATTGTATAAGAATAATAATAATATATTTTAACGGGTGATGGGCAGCAAATTAATCATTTGCCCCGGAGCAACATATTTGAATTCTGCACCGGAAAGCAGAAACTAAACGATATACCACCACTTGTTGATATGTATATTACTCTGAAATTTTGACAAAATAACCGACAATAGGATAAAAATCTTTAAAAATATAAATTTGAACCTTTTCGTGGCCGCAGAGGATAATTTGGGGTGATAATTTTTGGTTTAGCTGCATAGAATATATATTGAAAGTAAGGAAAATAGAGTTGACCCGAAAGAATTATAGCGATACGATTTTCATTTATTTCAAAGTGGAGTTAAATCATCAAGTATACCTTCAGCGTCTACAATTAGCATTTGGTAATGATGGTCAATTTTCTTCTATTTTATTCATATGGTTTATGGAATTTCATAAAGGTGAAGGTTTAACTCGAAAACAAATTCTCACTCGGCTGAAAAACAGAAAGATTCTTGCCAGCGTGTTGTAGACCCAGAAAATGTGTCAGGAATGCGATAAATTTTAAATGTTGATATTTGCTGCACTTGCCAAATGTTACAGGGGGAACTGAAAATTGGATCCTAAACTATGCATAAAATTATATATGAAGAGCTTCATGTGAAAGAGAATGGCCGTTGTGTCCCACATAATTTAACAGAATACCAAAAGATGGAGCGTGCGAGAATCTGCAAAGAAACCCTGAAAACTCCTTAACAATAGTGGACACCATCTGATTTCTAAAATTATGTCTAGTGATGAAACTTACTTACCCTTTTTGACTGGTAATGAAAAGAATGTAGAGTATGGAATTTTGCACATAATTTTAAACTAACAAGCACAAAGAGCAATAGAAGAAGTAATGTATGATGTTTTCTTCAAAAGTACGGGACATATTAAAGCTCCAAGTTGGAGTGATAGAAGACTGTTATAGTTAACTGGTAAACTGAAATTTTGATTTTTCCGGTTTAAGATTTTTCCAGAAATTCTTAAAGAAGTTAATGATAGGTCACTCACTCTTCACCATGACAATGCATCTAATCGTACGGCAAAATTGGTAGACGTATTTCTTGAACAAAAACCCATCAAGTGATAGGATATCCGCCCTCTTTCCCTCATCTTGCTATACGTACCTTTAGGCTATTTTTTAATCTAAAGTAGAATTTTCGTAGTAATCGTTTTCAACCCGAAAATGGGATTAATAAGGCTATAAAAACATATTTTCCATCAATTCTAAGAAGTAGACGACTTGCATCTTTAAAATTTTGAAAAAAATTGTGTACTAGAGGTCATTGATGTTAGAGGGTATTACGTTGAAAACGATTAAATTATGGTAAGTTTAACTTGTACTATTTAACCATAGAACAAAATTTTCAGAGTTACCCTTGTAATTTTGTGGATATCTCCTTTTTAAACTCAAATAATAGACAAAATTTTTTAAATAAGACAAAAAGGTAAATAATAACAAAGTAAATTTTGGAACTGCTGAAAATGATATTTTTTAATGTTGATTGATTTGGTTTGGAGCGCTACGGTCTACTTTTTGCAACACGAGGGCTAATGAGACCGGGACCTACTGCTTAAAGCCGATTCCGAACGGCTACGAACATCCATGCCATAGTGGGACTCGAACCCACGAACTCCGGATCCGAAGACCAGCACCCTAACCAATCGGCCATCGTTCGGCGATATTTTTTAATGTAGGCTTGATATTTTCAACAAGAATCAACATATTCAATTTAATAGAATAAATCTTGAAGAAATTTTAGCATATGAGTCGTGTAAGAGATCATCCTTTCAAGTAAGATAAGCTATTATGTTTGAAACGGCCCTTCTTAAAAAGCAGTTCGAGCAGGTGCATTTTCCCCCATGAACCCACAAAGCTCTTACCCCTTTATCTATTTTTTTTCTTTCAGTACGAACTATTCTTAACGCGGAAGGAATAAAGGAAAAAATGTTCTACTGATATTTTACTTTCCTCTCTATGTACGCTCTAAGCTTATTTATATTTAAAATACTAAAAGCTTAATTGAAGACTTGTATACGCTGAGTTAAAAAGGCTGCTTAAAATGAAATGAATGGTAAATCTATTAATTAAATCTCAACAGGAGAAAAACTAAATTTCAGAATCAAAATTTACAGTAAATATGAAGGACTTGAATTGAGTTATTTATCAAAGCAAATTATTTGCCAAAATTATAAATATGTTTCATTCTCTAACAGCCCTTTTCATTGAGTTAAGGCCGAACGATGGCCGATTGGTTAGGGTGCTGGCCTTCGATACCGGAGTTCATGGGTTCGAATCCCACAGTGGCATGGATGTTCGTAGCCGTTCAGAATCGGCTTTAAGCTGTAGGTCCCTGTCTCATTAGCCCTCGTATTGCAGAAAGTAGACCGTAGCACTCCAAACCAAACCAAACCATTGAGTTAACAGGTATTTGAAATAATATGTTATATGTAAATCCTGTAGCATCTAAATAAATAAAAGGGTAACTCGGTTCATGTACTTTCCACGTATCACGCAAAAACTACTGAACGTATTGAGATGTGGGACCAAATTCAAGTCAAATGCGTATCTCTTGTATATCACCTTCGGTCCATAATTTTACGGAGATTAGCAACTTTCGGGTTTGGTTGGGTTTGGTCAGGAGTACTACGGTCTACTTTTGCAATACGAGGGCTAATGTGACCCGGACCTACTGCTTAAAGCCAATTTCGTACATCTACGAACATCCATGCCACAGTGGAATTCGAACTCACGAACTCTAGTAGGTTCGAATCTCACCGAGGCATTGATGCTCGGAATCGGCTTTAAGCAGTAGGTCCCGGTTTTGTTAGTCCTGGGGTTGCAAAAGGAGACCTTAGCTCTCCAAACCAAACTCATTCAAACCTGAAACTTGCTTATCTCCGCAACTGCTGAAGGAGAGAAACGAGAGATACACGTTTAACATAAATTAGACCCGTTGTTGTATAAAACAATTCTATGTCATAGTTTTGTGATCAATTTAGTCTATACCTTATTTAAAATTGGAATTAGTTTTTTATTAATGCTTTATCAATTTTTAGAAACGCTTTGAAATGATCATGGTCTAGGTCTGTAATGTACACATAGAAAATGACAGTTATTCGTAACTGACCGCGAAAAACTACTGTGCGTTTTTTAATCTTTTGTTTCTTACTAGACTGGTTCACCTATAACAAAACTGTAGGCCGTTGCGTTTCCAAACAACCAACTTACTAGACTAGTAACAATAAATATGTAATACAATCCAAAAACTACTATATATTTTTTTAAATATAATCTTCATTTCCGACACAATCTAGACCAAAAACTGCAACTAGTATTAACACATTGTGTGCGGGTACATTTCGCATCGGATTGTGCCGGGAGCGGGCGTTTTGAGCGTAAATTTAGTTATTCAGTTAAATCTCAATAGATAGAAAATTATTTAATTTTTCAACCAACTTTTCGTATTTTATATTGAAATGTATAAACAAATATATATATATATATATATATATATATATATATATATATATATGTGTGTGTGTGTATATATATATGTGTGTATATATATATGTATATATATATATATGTATATATGTATATATATATATATATGTATATATATATATATATATATATATATATATATATATATATATGTATATATGTATATATATATATATATATATGTATATATATATGTATATATATATATATATATGTATGTATATATATATATATGTATATATATATGTATATATATATATATATATATATATATATGTGTGTGTGTGTGTGTGTATGTATATGTGTATATATGTATATGTATATATATGTATACATATATACATATACATATATATATATACATATATATATATATATATATATATATATATATATATATATAAATATACATATATATAATATCATTTTCGCAAGGATAAATAAAAAGTTAATTTTGAATTTAAAATGATTTTTTTAATCAACCTTCCCGTGCTGTGGTTCCGCATCGACTGATGTAAAAACTAGTTTTTGTCTAAATTTTTCCAGAATCTATGTAGTAGACAAGAACATTCGGCTTCGTTTTCCCGTATATACCGTTATTTTTGTGCCCACAAACAAAGCATGTTGTTCCACTAACCCGTACTAGAACGTGACCCGCGCTCAAGTATCAATCGTCAGAAAACCTACTAGTACGTGTCCGGCATACAATGTGTGAAATAACCTCACTAAAAAACTCAAACTCCTTCATTTTAATAACTGTTATTAAAAAAAAGTTTCGAATTGACAACAGGGGTTACACCGATAAGGAAGTTGTGAAGTCTCTTAACGTTCTTTTATTCTTAAGTGAAACCTCTTTTGGCCCCGTCAGTAGTGAACTCGTGAAAGATGTTTTAAACCTTCTGGGTCTCTTCAACAGTCTATTAACTAATATTTATGTTCTCCCTTCTGCCCCGGGAATTCGGGGTAAACAGTGTGTCAGAGGAGATTTCAACAAGCGTAGTTCAGCGACCCACATAGCAATGAGGCACAAATACAACGCTGACATTAAATCTTAAGAGAGTCTCTTAAGCAGAAGGAATTTGTCTCGCAGAGGCGACAGTAAACAATACGGAAGTCTACCAATGCTTTTTTTTTATTTCTTTTGAAAGTAATGTTGAAGTTAGTGTTGATTTCTTTTCTATCTTTCTTAATCAGGACGTTACGAAAAAAAAGCAAAGAAAAACTTGAAACAAATACTAGACAGAAATTAGGTTGTTAGTTATTACATAAAACTAGCATATAGCCAGTCATATGACGGTATCAGTAAAATTTTAATTTTCTAGAATTATGAAATACCCTATGATGCAGGTAAAAAAATGGTGTGTTATTTGGCTGAAAATTACCTTGCAACAAAAAATAATCGATGAATTAATTTAAAATTATTACATATGTACTTAATCTATTATTTAAGCCAAATATAAAAGAAAATTATTTACGTAATATCTAAGTTCAGTGATAAAACGCATGAAAATAATGCATTAAATAATTTAAAATAAAAAATGATTAAATGAGATGGTTAAAAGAATGACATCATAAGGCTAGAAAAAAACGTTATTTTTACCTATTTATTATGTGATAAATAGATACATTTAATTTCTACTTTCATTTCTTTCATTCATAGTTATTTATTTTTTTTCCTGCTCTCGTGTAGCAAAAAGTAGACCGTAGCTCTCCAAACCAACTTAACAAAAAAAAACCTAGTTTTCTATTTCCGTCTTCCTGAAAAACAATAGTTTTACTATATTCCCATTAATTCAAAAATTTCTTCACAAATATTTGGTAAGAAATATTTTTTGTCGTATATAGAAACAGCTGTAGGGTTCTTGTGAAACTTTTCTCTAGGGAAATATCGCCTTAAGGAAACAAAGAAACTCGATTTTCAATTTTTTAAATATTCAACATTTTAGAGGAGAGTGTGGCAGCTTGGGACATAGCCCACCTTGGGACACCTTTATTTTCAAGCTTTAATTTGCAACCAGGAATTAGTTCTCATGTATATTGGTAGATGGCCTTCCTCTTCACTTCTCAAAGAATTTTGATGAAGATAATGTTATAGGTAAGGAACAATTTAATTTTCTTTGTTTTGAATAGCCCAAAATTACATCAATGTGCATTTTAAAATGTAATTTTTTTGAAAAAAAATTAAAATATTTAAAAAAAAAGTGTATTGTTATGAAAGAAAATTCATTTATTATTATTTCTATGCTAATAAATAAATTGTATTGTTAAGCCTAAGTCTATAGTAGTTACCAAAAGATACTATGTAAAATGGGGCAGGTTGGGACACACATAGATGGGGCATCTTGGGACATTTTAAAAAGTGTAAACAAATATCAATTTAAGCAAAATAATTAATATTGTGGTGCCTAATTTTTAATTGATTTAACATGTCAAAATACTAATTTATTAATCTTTTTTTTTTTCAGAAAAAGAAATGATGAGAACAAGAAAAACAAACAGAAAGTATTCTGCTGTAAATGCTAATATGCTTGAATCAGCTGCAAATATAAGATTTGTTAAAAAATGTATTAACTTGAACAATTTTCAGCTATTTCTCTTTTATAACAGTTAAAAATAATTTGAACAATATTTTGTATTTGTTGTTTAGTGTCCCAACCTACCCCATACAGTGGGGCAGGTTGGGACATTAGAAAGGTATTTTATTTCTTTTATTACTCTTTAACTAAATGAGTTATTAAGTAGGTTTAATGTTTATAAGAAGCAGATATTATGACAATATATGCATGCATACTTATTTTTTTTCAATTAGCTTTAAAAAAATTCATAAAAATGTTTAACTGAAAAGTGTCCCAAGGTGCCCCGGTCTCCCCTACTCTAATATTATAATGAACACAAATAATGCTGTTACATAAAACGTATAAGACGCTAAAACCTATCAGAAAAGTATTTTTGATAAAATAAAACCTATTTCAACTATTTTATAAATGTCTAACATTAACGACTAAGCTATTATCTCACGAGCTCTCCAGTACTTTTTGACAATATCCTCACAACCAGAAAGGCGCAACACAAATGCTCAAATGCTCCCAAATAATAGGGATCGGAATCGCGTAAAATACACTTTGGGGAATCCACCACTCCGACTCTGTAGAGGTGGTCGCACACCAGTCATGTTCTGTCGCACACCAGTCATGTCCTGTTAGACCTCTGAAGAGAGAGCCCCTGCGTTCTTTTTTGGAAAACTGGGAACAGATCTCTCCTGCTCAAGAACACTTCAAATCTTATCCTTAGATCGTTTAATCATATCTTGTTTAAGTATAATATGTTATATAATATGTTATAATATATTAAGTATAATGAGACTGGGGGGAAATAATGCGCTTGGAAGATTTTGTAGTCACTTCTTTAGAGACAGGTTAACAAACGGTTTAGTCGTGTGAAAAGAAAATGGACGATTAATGCATTGCTCTATCAAAAAAAAATAGAGTATCTATCAAAAAATATCGCTCTATCAAAAATATCTAAAGTTCCCTTCTTAGCCAGTGAGAAAGCTTTTCTATTGCCCAAAATTCCACAACGGGCAAGAATACACTGGAAGGATATTTCCAGTAAATTTTGATAAAGATACAAGAAAAATAAAATTTGAGTCTTTCAACAACTTTGTTAAAAATATTCCTACTGCACTTTATATTAACTAATTGTTAAATTTTTTTACAATAATTTCAGAATTGATATAGAAGTAAATCGTATCGATATTCAAATATGTTAATTACAAATTTTATGGGACAATAATTTCAAATTATACAATGTTTCAGAAATTTATTTCGTCTTTTCATGGTATTAAACTTTTGTAACTAAAAAAAAAAAAATGCCAAGTCTTATGACAAACATATTAACCGACGATGTCTAAACATTTGAGAGAGACTGAAGAAAAATAATACACTTAAAAGATTTTGTAGTCACTAAATCAATATCAAAATCGTCATATTTAAAATATGTTAGGTTTAAATAACAATAATGTATGACAGAAAAAAGAAGTTTTATTGAAGTACAATTATTATCAAATTCTGTTATTTTGGAAAACATTCTATCCTTAATAATTGATGTCCTTATTACCATAGATGCATCTTCAAACGAAATGTTACACGCACAGTAACTCAAATTTGCATAAATTCACTGTGATGGTGTACATTGAAACTTTGTAGTTAAAACAATTACAAGTTTTGAATGAAATGCTAATAATTACTAAATCTTAAATTAATCTTTTCTAAAGCTGTTTTTTTTTCACTAATTTTATTTGAATACCTGAAATAAAATTTTAAAAAAAGCGCTTTATAAAAGATATATTTGAGCACTGGATGCATCTGAGCAGATTTCGAATGAAAACATAATAAATTATCATATTGAAGCAACGTCAATTTTTATTGATTAGAACGAGAAAGGCATCTTACATTTAATACCACCGGAATCACGTGTCCAAGTGTCTAGAGACATTTGATCCTTCTTCGAGATGAAACTAATCACATGTCCTATTAGAATAGCAAAGGGACTGACATTTCGGGATGATTGCTAATTTGATATGAGTAGGAGAAGGCTTGTCAGAGATACGCCCAACAGCTAGAAGTTTTGACTATCACGAAGTTATCTGGAAGATGTGTTCTGGCGAGGAAAAATGAAAGTTACAATAACAAAAACGTACGGAAGAAAAAAGAAAATAGACAGTAGTCATATCATTTAAACACACATGTACTTATAGGCATATAAATGTGTATGTATGTATATATGGATTCACACATGATTACGTATGCTTACACACACACACACACACACACACACACATATATATATATATATATATATATATATATATATATATATATATATATATATATATATATATATATATATATATATATATATATATATATATATATATATATATATATATATATATATATGTGTGTGTGTAATATATCAAAATTATTTCACTTTAATATTTCCTTAAAAACCTCCTCTCTTCCATTCTAATTCCTTAAAATCTTTTCTCAGCCTCTAAATGTCTTAATCAAAGAAGTGTCCTCGACTTAAAATTCTGTCGATACATTTTCAAAGCTTTCTGTCCTATAGATGTAAATTTTCTGTCTATTCAACACATTTCCCTGCTGTCGCCGGCAAATGGCTCCGCGTTTTCCCTGATCTTACAGTTTAATTCGCTGACTAAGTTTCTTGTCCCTTGGGAAAATTCTTTCTGACTCCGCTCTTGAGTGCACCTCTGTTCGAGCAGAGTGATTTTTTTGTCTTTCACTTGTCTTTCGTTGACTAGTAAAGATGTCCTTTCTTTTAGCAGCTCTAAAATAACGTTTTAATCAGACTTGGACTTCTGTGCAGTTGTCTTCAATGTGGGCCGATTGCATCTTTATTACTGCTAGCTAATTAGGCTTCTTCTTGCCCAGTAGTCCGGGCAAGTAAAAACAATAGGGACTACATAATTATTGTAACCAGAGGCAATAATTATTTACACACACACACATATATATATATATATATATATATATATATATATGCGTGTGTGCATATGTGCAACATATTAAAAATTTTACCTAAACACATCTAAATATTTTTTTTAAATTTTAATACCATTTCGTTATGAAGAAAAGTACCTCAATTCAAGAGCGTGATCTCTTCCGTTTCCAAATCAGTAAAATCTTAACTTGCAATTTTTATCCCTTTATCATGTTCAGTCTCACAGGATCGGAGAATTTTTTAGCGAAATTCGGAAACTGACCACTGATTTTGTCCTCTTGACTGACCAACTAGCCCGGTAACCACAGGAGTACTAAATTAAGTATTTTTTTTAATCACAGAACGAGCGTACCTCGCTTGAGGGAATCAAATATCTTTCAGTTTTCTGTCAAACGACTTTGCTAGAAAAATTATGAAGCAGATGTTCTATTTTCCGAGTTTTAACGGGAGTTCATGGGTTCGAATCCCACAGTGACATGAATGTTTGTAGCCGTTTGGAGGCGGCTTTGAGCAGTAGGACCCGGTCTCATCAGCCCTAGTAATGCAAAACTTAGACCATAGTACATCAAACCAATACAAAACAAAGTTTTAACGTCAAATCGTCATCAACAACTTCATTTTCTGAGCCTAGCCACAGAAAATCGAATTTACACTAGATTTTTTATTTTCAGGTATTTTTGAATGGCCACCGAAATTTTGGAAGACCGTTGACGGTTTATGCAGCCACAGATCGCTACTGATTCCACGGTTTAACACACACGTATGATATTTCGAATTTTTATCCAATGCAGTGCACTGATCTTTAATAATATCATTCCTCCTGCAAAGCCGCTAATTTTAGTTACCCTGTTGCCCTTTTTATTATGAGAGGACCATAATAGGTAGGTCAATTTCACAAATTATAAAAGGACAACACAAATACATCTCAGCTTTATTTGGAATTTGAACGCCATTTGAAGGTCATCGGATGGCAGCACAATACGCTAACCACTATTAAATCTCGGAGACACATTCCTAAAATTTAAACACGTAATAAAATTTAACACGGCTAAATTCAGAAATTCAATCCAGTCTCAAGACTTCATTAAACTGCCCCACTAAATACAAAATCAGTTAATCGTAGATAAAGAACCTTAAATAGAAGTTTTATTCCATCATTGACTAATCCCGGATCTATGGTTCATATGCCTTTACACCAACAGATTTGCTAGGTTTTCTGTGTGTTAAAGGCGTAAATGCGTTTCTGTGCGTAAGTTAGGATAAAAATGAAGTTAAAATTTCAAATAAGAATTTAATAATTCATATAGACTTTAGTAATATATATGTATATATATATATATATATATATATATATACATATATATAGATACAGATGTATATATATATATAGACACATATATATAGATACAGATGTATGTATATATATATATGTATAAATATACATATGTATATATACATATATATATATACACACACACATATATATATATATGTGTGTGTGTGAGAGAGAGAAAAATGTTTTCTGTTCAGAAGACGAGAAAAAATTCAGCTATAGAAATCCTCGGTATCTACATTTACGTTTTGTACCTAGTGTCAGTGTTTAATTTATGTGACACTGAAAAAAGGCTATTTTGTGGAGCAGCCTTTTGACAAAAAAATTTCTAATGGATCTTAACAAAAAAAGAAACGAAAAAAGAGATGATAATGTACTCCAATCTAACGAACAGAAAGAGAATTTGCATAATGGAATATAATTGTATTTCACTAAATAAAAGAACGAGAAACTTCTGGATGATTCTCGAAACACTTACAGCTGGCTGAGCGTTTTTTGGAACATGTGTGATGTGACCGTTCTTTGTCCAAAATAGAAAGCACTTTAGCAGCTTAAAATAGGGATGTTGAGAGGACTGGTGGATAACAAGAAGTTAAGTGGATATCCTAATGTAGTAAACAAAAATTAATGGCATAAGTATGCAGGATAATAGCTGGCTGTTCTCGATAAATGTTTTTGTTGTGTCAGAATTGTAGTCTGTGGAAAATTCTACGTATTTAATGGTGCCGCATTTAGTAGACAGAGAGCGAAAGAAAGAAAGAAAAAAGT
>CM063504.1:85358123-85435623 GCA_032207245.1 Pardosa pseudoannulata
ATATTGATTAAGCGGTTCAAATATTATTAGTTTTTGAATTTTTACATATGAAGTTTCGCTTAATATCTGAAGTGCTATGAATCTATCAGCCTCTCCTTTCACCGGAATTCTGCAGTTTTTTAAAGTGTTTAATATGTTTCTAGTTCTTCAGAAATGGATATTGATTTGAAGAACATTTAACAAGTGGTCAAAATATATAAACTTCAGAAAAATATTCCATTGATCATATGCAATATTCATTATTTATTAAGTTCTTAAGTTTAATATTCTTTAAGTTCTTATTAATTTTTCCTTTAAAACCTATAATTAAATATTGTTAGTAAAATACATTATTATATCTTAAATTTACTTTTTTTATCTCATTGTCTTTTAACACATTGTATACGGGATACGTACTAGTACATTTTCTGAAGATTGATACTTGAGCGCAGGTCACATACTACTACGGGTCTGTTTGTGGGTACAAAATAACGGTATATACAGGATAACGAAGCCGAATGTTCTTGTCTACTACATAGATTTTGGAAAAATTTAGACAAATAAAAACTAGTTTTTACATATTAGAAAAGTTCGTTATAAAATTAAATAATTTTCGATCTATTGAGATTTAACTGAATAACTAAATTTAAGCTCAAAACGCCAGCTCCCAGTACAATTCCGCTGCCAAATGTACCCGCACACAATATATTAATAACTGTTTACTATGTCAAGTTACCCAATTTTAAAGAATTTTCAACTGTCCGTAATTTAATAATTTTATTCTAAATAGCTTTTATCTAAATAGCCCTTATTTTCTAAATATATTTGTGTTTTCAATCTGTTTTCACATCAATATATCTCAATTTTATGGTGCTATTCTATAAGCCTTTGTATTAAATTTTTATTGCTATTACGTCACTCTTATTCGTTTTTAACAGATCATTTCAAAGACATATCAATTTAATTTTAGTTGTGACTTCCTCTAAGAATCAATATTTGGTCGCTTCTGTCTCTAAGCATCGAAAACAGATGGGTGTTTGGGGTCAAAACAGGTGTCCACGGATTTGGAAAATTTTGGGAAACTCATTTTACTAGGTTTCATATTTGTAGGACCTTAGTTAATGACGATATTAATTAAAAACTACCCAAAGTGTTTATTTAGTTTAAATATGCATTTTTGAGGGAAACAATATATGTTCAAGTAAATTTTCCAGGAAAAGAAGCCGTAGAGTTTGTTGGGTGTTATTAAGTAGTAATTAAATTACTCCAAAATAGCCAGCAAGACTCTGATAATTTTTTTGTTGTAATATTTTGTATTAACATGTACTTTAAAGTTTTTGTTCATGATTGCAACACGCTCAGTATATAAGACATGTTAGTACAATATACTTTGTAAATAAACCAACTGCACAAAGCTAAAACTTTTGAAAAGAAAGGAAATTGTTGAAATTAATAGACAATTAAGCATAAATGTAAAATAAGTAGAAATATAGTGTACAAAATGTGATCATGTTATTTGTGAAAACAAAAATTCTAAACATTTCGGCGTACCCATTATTGTATTAAACGACGTTGTATTCACTGATAAAACAGATTTCCAGCAACCTTGCCTCGTAAAGTAAAAATATGATACAAATTCCTCAAAATAGTTCGTTGTTTCAAAATTATGATGGGGTATAAAATTTATGATTGTCTTGTGTTCTGCTGTTATAAAATTGAGAAATAAATATATAATGTTATGAATCATTTCAGCATTTTTAAAATGTAGTTTGAAATTTATAGCACAGTATCAGCGTGCAAAGTTACTTTCAATGAAAAATAAGATCTGATAAGAGTTTTTCATTAGTATACAGTTTTAAATCCTCGAATGCCGTATTATAATTATGTCACAGAATTTTAACATTTTCAATGATTCAAAAATAAGGCATCTTATGAGAATTGTTATTTAAAAAATTTATGCTAAATGTTTATACATACAAAAGATTTCAGAAAGGGATATAGTGGGTACTTATGCAATACCAACTATGCTTTACGGTTAAAGATTGGTGAATTATTTCTTTTTAAAATTATTTATTTTTTATTTTATTTATTTTATGTAATTATTTTATCAGTGAACACTTTCTTCAAAAATTTAACGCTTTCGTTTATTATTACACTTTTATGTTTTTTAAATAGGTGTCCAGGAGATGAAATTCGTTGCAAAATTTCTTCTAAATATAACCGAAATATTTATTTAAAAAAACTATAAAACGCAAGACTTCTTTTTAAAATTTTGACTGAATAATTTATTTAATTTTATTAAATATACATTACTTATATTTCTTGAAAAAAAATTATAATTGATATGCAATTTTTTTTCTATTATAAAACATTTAACGAAATTGAACTTTAATATAGAAATATAAATTAAATGTAAGAATTTTTAGTTTTGTCCATATTTAAATAATTTATGTTTAAGAAAATATTTAGATTTTAAATTCATTAACGTTTATAAAATTCTACGTGAAAAAGGAATATGTCATTCACTGCTTTTGAATGGCTTAATATACCTTACCTTAAATGTATAACTAAGATCTCTTTATCTCTCCTTAGATAAGAGTATGAAATACATATCCCAGTATTCGTTTACTAAGCTGAATTGACAGTTCGTAAGAAAAGTATCGCAAATCATAATGACAGATTATTTGGGGGAAACAAAGTCATTTAAAAGACATCCACAGAAAAGCAGAAAACTTGTCTTGGGAAATACTTAATTATTAAAAGCAATTACACGATATTACGTCGTTAATTACTTTTCAGAAATGATTTAATTGCCTTTCTGTTCATGAAGACGTTTCTTAGAACAATGCTAGGCGTGGCCGAATTTGTATCTATCCTTACTCCACAGCGTCAGTCAAATTTGAGTGCCAGAATTGGAGCTGATTTTTATCCTCCTTGGCGTTAATTTCTTGGGACAACTTTGACAGTTAATTATAGTACTCGGGGGTGATGTATAGAGTCAATCCATTTCTTTTACGACCTCCTACCCCCCGGTTGTCTTGAATTATGAACAACGCTCCCCAACTCCGAGAATGAGGGTCAAAAAGAACCCGCTATGAGAAGTCAAATTTACCCGATTATGCGAGAAGCTCCGGGAATGAAATTTATGAGAGACCAGGTTACCAGATGGAAGTTCTCTTGGGGGAGATTTCTGGAGGTAAATAAGGCATTTGAAGGGATTTATAGGCTGCCGATGAAGTGTGTGTGCTGTTGAAGCTGTAGTAATAACAGCAGGATTCCGTGTACCTGGGTGTCAAACAAATTACTCTTTCTGTTTTTTTCCTCTGTAAGTAGCAGCCATACTTTCAACTGGGCAAAATTTGAGTAGAATTACAGTACAGTAGAACCTCGATTAACCAAGGTTTCTGTTAACCGAGTCAATAACAAAGTCTAATTTTTTTTTTCTCCTTTCCAAAATGAGCTTGGGAAAATTATACACATTTTAGTTCGTTGTCCGTGTTACAGGAACTTCTTCCCCACAAAAACACTCAACTTCTAACATCTCTTACAAATTTAACAAACTAATGTATATTAAATTATAAAAATGCAATATTTTCTTGAGATTTGTGTTATTTTTGAAAATGCTTCTTTCGATATTTAACTAAAAATAGTTTAAAAAAAATTCCATTTTACTTTTTAAAATTCATTACTAGAGTTGATTTTCTTTTTAAATCATTTTAGCTGTGAAACATAAATTCATACATGTTTATTTTTATCATTTAAAGAACGTTATATTGTTTTTTACTTTAAAAGTTAATTAAATTCTCAATCACGGAAGGTTTTTATACATGGTTTCTATTAACCAAGATTTCCGCCGAACGATGGCCGATTGGTTAGGGTGCTGGAATTCGGATCCGGAGTTCGTGGCTTCGAATCCCACTATGGCATGGATGTTCGTAGCCGTTCGGAATCGGCTTTAAGCAGTAGGTCCCGGTCTCATTAGACCTCGTGTTGCAAAAAAGTAGACCGTAGCACTCCAAACCAAACCAAACCAAAACTAACCAAGATTTCCGAAATCCGAGGTACTAGCGGCCCATATTAGCTCGGATAATCGAGGTTCTACTGTATTTCTATCTGATTTAATTAGGAAATATAACTAGCAATAAGAAGAGAATCGAGTTTTATAGCATCCATAACCTTATAATTATTACCAAAAATTGAAATACATTTATTATAATAATTTTAAATGTACATTCAAAAAATTGTATTTTATGACTATTTTAAACATTCTATCGTAATATCTTAGCCATTTGAAATTTATCAGGTATTAACCTTATAATGCATGTAATAAATTATATAATGTATAAAATAAGTTAGTTATAAATATTATATTTCAGATCACAAAATCCGTCAATTGTGTAATTTTCAAATATATTATAGAAATTTTGTATAATAGTTTTTTAAAATACAGTGTAGGAGAAACGGATATTTTAACTACCATTTGTAATCTTTTGATACTTTCATGTTTTAACTATCATTTGTAATCTTTGATGAAGAATTATTTTAGCATCTAAAAGTCTAAAATAAAAACTGCCATATTATATATAAAAGAGAGTGCATTGATCATCTGAAGCTGCTTTTGAAACAATTGATAAATAATAACTTTAAAAATAATTCAAATTTCATTAGTTTAATGCTACTAAACTCCTCTAAGCTTAATACTACTAAAGTTTAAAATAACTTTTAATAACATATGCTACTAATAACACATTAAGTTTTTAGCTAGACTGATTAAAAACAAAATATATTAGTTTGGAGAATCCATTGTCGCCTTAGCACATATGAAAAAAGAAATTATACAACAAGGTAAGACAAGTTGGTACAACAAGTAAAAGCATGACTACAAGATTTCATATTTCTTTCAGAAATAGCCTTTTAACAACCAAGAACAACCTTTAATTACAAATTTTAGATTATTCTCTAAGTATAAATTAGTTTGAGTTAAATGCTTCGATTGCCATTAGACAGGGACGATCAAACAGGGATATTTAAATCTATAAAGCAACATATATTTAGGTTAGAATTTGAACAAATACATCGATTGCGATCGAAACATCAATTAAAAAAAAGGAAGGAGTACATTTAGAAACTTTAATCCCGTAATAGTGGTACATTTTTCAAAGATTTTCGAAAGTATTGCCGTTGAAATTGATGTTTTTAACAGATTGTATGCGGGACACGTACTAGTACGTTTTTCTGACGATTGATACTTGAGAGCGGGTCACGTACTAGTACGGGTTAGTGTAACAACATGGTTTGTTTGTGGGTACAAAAATAATGGTTTATACATAAAAACAAAACCGAATGTTCTTGTCTACTATATAGATTCTGGAAAAATTTAGACAAATAAAAACTAGTTTTGACATCAGATGATGCGTAACGACAGAACGGGAAGGTTGATTAAAAAAAATCAATTTAGATTTAAAATTTACTTTTTATTTATCCTTGTGAAAATGATATTATATATATATATATGTATATATATATATATGTATATATATTATATATATATATATGTATATTTATATTATATATATATATATATATATATATATATATATATATATATATATGTTTATATATTTCTATATAAAATACGAAAAGTTGGTTTAAAAATGAAATAATTTTCGATCTATTGAGATTTAACTGAATAACTAAATTTACTCGCAAAATGTCAGTAACCGGAACAAATCCACTGCGAAATGTACCAACACACAATGTGTTAACAGTCATCAAATTCTAAATCAATTATCAAAAAAGGGATTTTTTTCATTAAATTTGATAATTTTTAAAAATTATCAAAAAGTCCTCAATGTATGGAAAAATACCTTGAAGATTTCTAATTACAGAAGGAGATATCAGTATGCCTTTACGTGAGTATGCTTTTGAATGGACAGAACCTTTTTAGTGAATACATAACTTTAAACTCCTAAAGGAAACCTCAAATCGTGTTTCTGTATATGGTGCAATATTCGAGGTTTTGTTCACGCATGCCTGCCTTTATATTGCAGAGCTCTTTCTCTTATCCCGTACATCTTTACCAAGATAAACTTAGATGCACTGCTTCATTAATTTTGGTTTGCCTGGAAGGCTGCAATTCAATTTTGTAACAGAGATTTGTTTGATCGATACCTACTGCTTAAAGCAAATTCCGATTTCCGCTTTTAGCATCCATGCCACCAATGGCTTTCTAACCACCCGATTCCATTACGTAAAGATAAGAGCTTATCTGTTGTGCTATTATAGACAAATTTTGATAGGTTATTTGTTAACGCTACTGTCAATTATTAACACAACTACAAATTAGATAAGAACCTGCTGCTGAAGGTCTGTGCTAGTTGGCAATTGACACCAATTTCGGCAGAGGAATTCGAACTCACGAACATTTGTTCGGAAAAGTAGAGTCATATTTGTTTAGCCATAGCCCAACTAGTGATTCGAATAAAATATTTTATAAATTCATCTTGGACAAAAGAACAAGTATTTTAAATAATTATCTCGTGGTTCCAAGAATCTAACGTTTCCTTGGCATCCTGGAGACTGACAAGAGTCCGACAAAAAATCCTTGTTTAAATGAAGAACGCGCAGGATATATTAGTGAGTTGGTATGCTCTCTCTGGAAGAACAGGGATTATAATCAGGAGAAAGAAATTCTCCTATCTGAGAAGAATTAAAATTAAGGAAATTCTTCAGCTTGACATTAAAAGCGTATTACAAGAGTCAGGGAATGCAGCCTACCGTAAGTTTTAAAGTGAAAAGGCTTATTCTTACTTGAAAAGAAAATCAGATTTTATTCCTAAAATCACTGAATCTATGGGCAGTTAAAAGAGGTATAATTTTTCTGTTTCCTTGGAAAGAGTATTCCTTTTTTAGTGAAGATAAATGGCAACACTGTAAAAAATGTTCCAATTGTTGAAGTGTCTACTTTTATTACTAATTTTTTTTATTTGGATCAACACTTTAACTTTTCAAGATTCGCTTGTAAATCAAAGACCAGGCTGTAATTTTCAAAATTGCTTGTATTTAATATATTTCTTTTTAATCTCATGAGGCCAAAAATAAGTCAGATTCAAGCTATTTATGATCCCATCGTTAATGGATTAGGCACAGAATTACGATAAGGAAGGTAGCTATCTAAACGGAACATTCTTTTAGGTTGTATGATTTGGAGCACTACGATTTGAACCCACGAAATCAAGTACCGAAGAACAGCACGCATTTGGCCATAGATCAGCGTTCCTTTTCTTTTAAGAGATCAGACAACAAATTCTTGTTTGGCCGTACTTTTGGAGAGATTTTTTAAAGTCTTACACTCGTGTTACATATAAAACTATCTTGCAGCCACAAACAGGTTCACTTTTCAACAGATGTGTTTTCAAGCAAATAAGATCTGCCATCTATTAAAAAAAATATAATCATCTGGCGACTTTGAATAGAGTAAAGATGTTTCAGCATTTGTTGAGAAATTTTAAATATGCCTGTGAAATAAATTTTGGTTTTATTTGATTTGGATTTTGTCTCTGCTGAAATCATCGGCAATCTATGACGCGAAGATCACCGAGTGAACTGTCTGATAAAAACCTTTTAAAAAAAACCTACTTAAGTATATAAAAATAAGCATGTATTATAGAGCTTGTGTGAAGTAAGAACAAAGATAGCTTAACTACCGAAAGTTCAAACTCTTGTATTCGTCTAACTCTACGCCTAACTATATGCTTGGTATAATTCATCTAACGTCCCAAGTTCAGCATCAGGGGAGATATTCATGTCGAACAGAAGACCTATAAATCAAACTCATTCAATTTTGTAATTATTAGAATTACAATTTTAAGTCTTTACGTTGGTTTCTTGTGTTGTTTTACTTATTATGATCTGTTATGTTTATGTTGTTTTAATGTCTAATATAAAATGTATATACCAGTGACCCGAAGCGTCTATTTAATATCCACATTTTGGTTAATTTTGATCAGCAACCAAACATACTTACTGACACTATATTCTAAAAGTTTATCGACATACATCGTACTCTGTTAGCGCATGAAGGCT
Organism: Pardosa pseudoannulata; assembly: GCA_032207245.1. Lineage (NCBI taxonomy): Eukaryota > Metazoa > Arthropoda > Arachnida > Araneae > Lycosidae > Pardosa > Pardosa pseudoannulata. The sequence goes on from CM063504.1 coordinate 85,366,188, forward strand.
AATGACACTGGAACCTACTGCCTAAAGCAGTGGATCTTTTTAAGAAAGTAGATCAAATTTGGTCATTATTTTTTTCCAATAGCAGCCCGTGGGTCACTAAGTCAGTAGCATCACTTGCAAAGCTGGAGATGGATAAATAGGATTCCAATAATTAGGAAGCACTGAAAATTAGCTAGCAAAAAAAAGTGACAGTCAACTTTTTTAGCTAGATTCTGACTTTTAAAGTCTTCTAAAATGTTTTATATTTACCTTTTTTTTTTCAGAATTTTTACTTTTGCAAATAAAGTGCTAAAATTAAGGTATACATAAAATAACATATATTAGTGGGGTGATACTACAAATTACAGTCCATACCATGGCTTACTGGTGCTTCTGCACTGAGTACTTGAATACACAAAAACTAAAGAAAAGTACATAAATGTTATGAAAATCAGTTAGCTGACTTCAACTTAGAAAAAATTTTTAAACATAAATTCTTGATTAGATATTTATATTTTAATTTTCCAAATTATCAATCATTTCTTATCTCTTATATTATAAAAAATAAGTTTATAAAATTCAGTATGTTTGTCATTTAAAAAATGTAGTGCGTCATAGATTAGTCACCACTGATAGATAGTCGATTCTGAATCACTTCGAACGTTTACGCCAGCTGCGGTTTGATTTGGTTTAGACCACTACAGTCTACTTTTTTGCTAAGAAGGGCTAATGAAGCCGAGATCTGCTGATTTAAACTGATTCCGAATGGATACAAACATCTATGCAACAGTGGAATTCGAACCCATGAACTCCGGTACCGAAGAGCAGCGCCCTAAACATTCGGCCATCGTTGCCAGAAGTGGAATTCAAGCATACGGAATAGGGTACCGAAAAGCTGTTTGACCATTTGTCCGGACGAAATAAGGTTTGACAAACTAGTTTGGGCTAAATCATTCATAAAGTCACCCGGGGGCGATTATAGTGAACGATGGCTGAAGGGTTAGGGTGCTGGCCTTTGGAGCCGGAGTTCGTGGGTTCGAATCCCACTATGGCATGGATGTTCGTAGCCGTTCGGAATCGGCTTTAAGCAGTAGGTCCCGGTCTCATTAGCCCTCGTGTTGCAAAAAGTAGACCGTAGCACTCCTAAACCAAACCATTCATTAAGTTACAGTTGGTTTTGGTTTAAAAAACTGAAGTCTACTTTTCGTTACTTTTCGTTTTCCTTTATTAAACCGAGACCTCCTTAGTAAAGACAATTAAGACCAGTTACTAAAATCTACGGAAACAATGAGATTTCAATCCACAAACTCCGATATTAAAAAGCAACTCTATTTATTTACCTCCCCCTTCCCATTTCATTCTAATGCTTGAGTTTTTATATGCAAAAGGGTAATTTATTCATCTATGGTTGTTTTAATTATCTAACGCGCTTTATTAGTTATAGAAGTTAAGAAATGCATTAATATCCACAAATATAAAGGCATTTACTTTTTAAATTTAAATTATTGCAACAAAATTTCAATTCAAAATAATTTTGAATGATTAACCTCAATAGCAATAAATAAACAACAAGTGTGTATGTAATGAATTTATATTACATACACTATTTTAAGGTAAGTATGCTTTATATAATGCTTTCTGTTTTGTTTATTTCTATTCCTTTATTATCAATTCGAAGCTCATTTATAAATGTACACATTTAAAGTTTTATTATGTCTTCATATCTAGTTTATTATTGAAGAGAATATCTTAATCGGTAAAGGTGGGAGATTTTAAAAAAAAAAAATATTACAGGTAAGCCATGCACAAAATTGCCTTGAAGTACCTAAATTGTTTACCAATTATGACTTACATCTGAAGACGTAGGTTCACTTCTACGTCGTGTTAGCAGATAATTAGGAGGCTTTCAAAGGTTGTATTGTAATAGATAATGTTGTTAATCTAGTTTGCAACTGCTTCGTGACATGGATTGAAAAACCCAAACAATATCTCGTCTTACATTCTTTATAAATTATGTAAGAAAAAATTTGTACATAATAAACATTTTAGAAATCAATTTATCTTTAAAAATTTAATGAACCATTGCATTCCTTTGAAATAATAACCAGAAACAAAGTTCATAAACGTGTCACTATTGCTATAACTAAAGGAAATTGGTGGCTATTTTTTTCATAGCCATTTTTTAATATCTTAGATACAGTAAAAAGATATTATCTTAGGCCTTTCAACAACCCTATACGATACGTTCCTGTCAGATAAACATCTAACTGGATAAACATCTAGGAACAAGAAACCACTTTGTTTCTCTTCTCTTTTGTAGTATGAAAAGCACTTGGAGATTATTTTCAAAAGCGCATTTTCCCTCACTGAAATTCGCAGTATAATGATATCAAAGGCAGATATATAGTGCTGAATATTTTGATCCGATAGCTAAACAAGGAAGGAAACTACGTGCAAATCGTATCACATAGTATATCACTGCTATATTAAAGGAAACTGTATGCTAATTCGTGAGGGCGATATGTTTTCAACTTGTGTAGTTCTTTTATTTACCATTCTAGATCCAAATCTTTATCTTATCGTGGACCTGCGCTAACTGATACGCAACGTATTTGTTGGCTTTTCAAGAGGGAACGGGTGTTTCTGGTATCGATTACTTCAAAAATAGGTAGCTACTTTCAGATAATAAGCGATTACCGAGCCCTCTATGACCTTCCCCGGTTGCTGATGCGGTAGTTATCAGCATTTATTAACGCAAATTTCCTGTCTTGCAATTTTAAAAAAATCTAAACACATACAGAATACTATTAATATTTACGTTACGATATTAGGTTTGGTTTGGTTTGGAGTGCTACGGTCTACTGTTTTGCAACACGAGGGCTAATGAGACCGGGACCTACAGCTTAAAGCCGATTCCGAACGACTACGAACATCCATGCCACAGTGGGATTCGAACCCACGAACTCCGGTACCGAAGGTCAGCACCCTAACCAATCGGCCATCGTTCGGCTAAAAGTCGAACTAGGTGTGATATCTACAAATAAAATTAATTAATCTTATGTATAATTCAATATTTGTTCTTCTTCTCCATAAACCATTTACATTAATTCCCCCATAAATACTTCTCAATATTTTTCTCTCAAAAACTGCTAGGGTTTCCTTGTCTTTTTCTAACAACATATACACTCCAGTTTGTCATTAACTAAAGATAATTCATATTTTCCGACAGTATTCCGGAAAACATGAGCGAATTCTGAGATGTACCAAAAAATTAATGTGTATTTTTTAAAGTTTAGGGCCCCCCTAGAATGGGGGCCTTGGGCCAGTGCCCTGAATGCCCCGCCGTTAAACAGGCCCTGTATATACAATAGACATGTAAATATATGCACAATATATATACGTACGTATATACAAACATATATAAAATGTGGTCAAAATGGATATCACCAACGCTGCATGATTATCTAGTTTTGTGAGCCTGAATTATAAGATATAGATGTGAACAACATGGGATTTCAATAAGACAGTGTTACATGCCATACAGTCCTATCGCATGTCGAGTAATTCTGCGATATGGTAATCAGAATTGGTGATTAGATCATACGATTTAACGTCATTGAGCTTTTTCTTTGAGTTTTATGCCAAAACAAACTCGGCCATCGTTCGGCAAATTATACACGAGGAAATACGGCCTACCAAATAAATAATGAGACAAAATTAAATAACCAAAGTAAATGTAATCAATAGAATTCTAATCATGATTTAACCAAAAAAAAATTCCGAGTACACTATCAAATGAATAAAGTTTCTTACAATGTTTAAATTATTTTACCACGTCTTTGAAAAAAAAAAAGATAGATAGTTGAAATTTTAAGCTGTTCGATTAGCTGTTTTGACCTGAGATAATCTTTATAAATGCCTTCCAAAAGAAGAAAATGTAAGAAAAAGTTATATTATTTTAAACTTTTACGTAATAAACGAGCTTTTTTTATAACTAAATTGTTAATATGCTTGCACTGTTATTTTCTTGAGAGGAATAGGCAAAATGCAATGAGAAGCTTCTGTCACTCTTAAGATAATATCTGTCACATTCAACTGTACAGGTAACTTAAAATAACAGAAATGTTACTGGAATGTTTATTAAGGATACTTGCAGTCTGCAATGGATACCATTACAGATTACAATTATTTTACGAAGCTACAAATTTTAACTAAATATACGGGAATTTAAATCATTCGTAGCGTGTCATCTTTATTTCTAATTTAGTAAATTAATAGCAGCTTCTAAATTCGTCACATTTATAAAAGTATTTATCTAAAGCAAATAATTTATGCATATTTAAATAAGAATTGCTTAGTTGTACAGAAGAAAATTTTAAATTTATTTTCTTTATTTTATTTTGTGTGTGTGTGAGTGCTAAAATTATTAGTTGAGAAGTTTACTTAACCCTATAACACTTTGACTGCCATGGCTATCATATGTGATATCCAGTGATATTTCCGTTGAGACACTGGCTATCCGATATGATAGCCATGGTGTTTTAACACTTCAGGCCATGGCTATCAAAGATGTTATCAGTTACATGAAAATCGTATTGGAGTTTGATTGTTGGGCTCCCTACGATGTGTTAGGTATACGTGGTTTGCGCAAATTGGTATATGTGACGATTTTATGAGCTAAGTTTTATGAAAAATTAAATATTTGGAACATGCAACAAAAAAGGGAATATATATAAATAGAGAGAGTTTGTTTTGAAATATTGTTTATATATATAGTTTTATGTTGAAAAAATACAAATTACACAAAAAAAAAGTTTGGCCCCGTTGTGAACATTTGCAATTTTGGCTTGGCAGTCAAAGTGTTAAAGGTCACCAAAATAAATTTATTGGTATTTAAGGTAATTAGTTTATAAATGTTATCTATGAACCTTATAAATGTAAAATATATAATGTTGTCTTTACATTCCTTTGGAGGGTTTGCATTAGAGGATACCTAAGGAGGGTTTGAGAAGTGGTTTAACTGACAACCCCCTTCCCTTGTACAGCGTGAACATTATGCGTTTTTAAAAGTTTAACTATATTGAAAGAACAGTAAATAAGAATCCTTAAAATATTATAATAAATAAATAGCTTAACAATTTATAAGTGTTGTTTGTATAGATACATTTATTTGGGGTCATAAGTGAGATGAATTAAATTACTGATTTCTCAGGTACAGCAAGTTTAACCCATATTGGACCGCTGTCCTATAAACAGGACAGCAAATAAAATTCCATTTAATAATAAAGTTATAAATATTTTCTGAGTGGATGTTATTTTAACACCTTTAAAATAGACGAACTTTAGCATAGTAACAAAAATGAGAAATCAAATTATATTGTATTGTAAAATTTATTTTCAGCAACCTCTTAAAAATTGTCATTTTTTAATCTTTAATTTTATATTTATTATTATTATTATTTTAAACATTGTGGAGGTTACTATTAGTTTAAAAACAGAGCTAATAATGTAGCTGAAAGTTTTTGTTGAAAAATATATTTTACATGTGTATTTTGTAAGTATAAAAAAGGTGCCCTAAAATTAAGACGACGGTCCAATCCTGATTATTTTTCTATGAATTCGATATTGCATTGATAGCGCACATTCTTTTTTTATCTTTAAATGAAAACCTGTTGAAACACCTGTTCACACACCTGGACACAACAAGGGGTAAATAGATGTCTATTCTATTCAGAAAACTGGAGATTTTTTGCAAGATAAACTTACTCTCTTACTGTCAGTTCAATAACTGCAAGAGAAAACCTACAACAGTGTGATTAAAATGTAATGTTGGACTTTGTTTTGACTGTTTCCCCAAATTTCATCTATGAATCAGCCTAATGCAATGTAAGTGATATTTGTTAAGTTTTAGTAGAGTAATGGACCGTTGTCCTATTTATAGGACAGCCAATTACATAAAAAATTAAAAATATTTTTTCAAAATTTTGGTTTTATATACTTAGTTACACCATATTAATGATATGGATTAAGTTTTAATAACTTACAGAAATATTTAGTTGGTGTGGTACAATATGGGTTAAATACATATATTTTAAAAGAAAATATTGAATTTAAAATGTCAAAAACATAAGAAATTGAAAAAATCATTCATGTCAAACTTTTTTTTTATTTATTTATTTTTTTTTTAATTGCAGAAGTTTTTGATTGTTTATCATTGGCTTCCATACATCACAGATGTATGAGATTGGAGCAGTAAATAATTATAAAAAGATAAAGTAAAGTACTCCAAAAAGTAAAGTTTAAAAGAAAAGTGTTTAATAGGTGGTTTTGTTACGAAACCACTGTCCGCTAAATGGTTAAAGGATGAGTCATAAAAATTTCTCCTTTACACTTCCTGAAAGTTTGGTTTGGTTTGGTTTTGGAGCGCTACGGTCTACTTTACACTTCCTGAAAGAATATTGTGCTCTTATAATTGTCACTTAGTAAATAATCTGGTTATGTGCAACTTACAGATATGGAAGGAAGAAAGGTGGTGAATCTTAGAAGATTAAATTGAAAAAGAACTATTATCAGAATACCGTTTTTATTATTTTACAAACTACAATACCGACTGACACATTTATTTCCCCCCGCTTGCGTAATCCTGACACGCAGACCACCAATTGGACATCAAGGTCGGGGGATCAAAATGTTTAGTGTTCGAATCAAGTTTGGAAAGGGAGGCGTCTTTATATTTACTTTTACCACGGTCCACGTACACAATAAAACCCTAGACGACAAACCCCGATCCGTATGTCCCCATTACACCCATAAAGAGATTCTTTTCAACCACCCTCTCGTGCAAGGACCCTCCGCAAAATGCCTGCGCTAGGGTCCTTGGCCCTGGATTGGAAAAAGAGCCTGGGAAAAGGGTCCCCTTCTTTCTGCTTGCTCATGCCCTTTACTTCTCCAGAACTAGTGTTTTTGCATCGACGCTATGCAAGGGGAGCCGGCAGTTTTGTTTGGGGCTTTTTCTTTTTGATTCTTTGCTTTTCACCTTCAACTCAGGACCTTGTCCTTCAAGGAACCACAGCAATGCGTGCATGCATCGGGGGCTGACAAGGGGCCCCGGCAAGGTACGGGGTGCATTGCTTGCTACCTGCTGAATCACCGTCAGGGGGAAGCCCCCTGAATATCATTTTGGGGGCTTCTAAAAAAAATAAAAAGAGCGTTTTAAAAGAATTATTTTTTTTTCTAGAACTACGCTTTACCTTTTTAACCTGTTGTATCTTTTTTTTAAGTAACATTTTAATCCTTGTTACATTTTTAAGAATTTAAAAAATCGCAAAACAGTCAATGTACATGATAGGAAATGAAATTGCTGCATGATCGTTTCTCCTGAGCTGGTAGATAAAAAATAAATAAATAAATAAGTGTTGAGTGCACTTATTCTTTGCATGTTAGCATGGGCACATTTTTAAGTGCATCTAAGACAGTAATTAACCTTTCATCCTTTTTTAACCCTCTGACTGCTCAATTTGTAGACCGAAATCGATTAAAAAATTGTGTAATTTTTTTGTACATTTTAAATCTATATATATATTGAAGAATTTGAATATGCACTTTTCTTTCTAGAAAAGATTTTTTTATATAGATATTTATCGAAAAACCAATGTCAGATGTTATCAGAAGAAAAAAAAAATTTAAAACATTTCAATTGAATTATAGTTAATTTCTATTTACTACATAATGTAATTAGAATATAGATAATTATATACTATAATTATATTACGTAAAAAATACATAATATAAATATATAATTATATAAATATATTATTATAATCGTAATATATGATGTTATAATATTATATTATCTAATATAACTACAGTTCTATTCATATAACTCTATTTATTACATAATTAAACGTTTAATACTGTATATAATTTATTTCACTGTTTAAACTGAGAAAAAGTGGAATGCGCTCCTCAAAACAGGAAGAAAAGCAAATGCCCGCGAAAATCGCGAGATAAGCAAATTTTGCTACATTTCAGTTGCCCGTGAAAATAGCGGGATGAGCAGCCAGAGGGTTAAAGTTTGATACCAAAATTTTCAAAAGTATACTTTTAATTATTTGCAGTTCATTATTTAATAATGAAAAGAATAAACAACTGGTATTTAAATTTGCTTATCAAATTTAAGAATGTATTTCTGTTCATACGGAAATACAAAATAATTCGGCCAAGTATTTTGTATAGACTAACTACTATGTAACTTATCAGCCTAACTTATTATAGGTACTATTTTCGAAACTAACTCAAAATCGTAAAGACTAATGGTTATTGCACAAATAGGCAAGTTATCTTTCGGTTAACTTCTGTCAAGGCTGTAGAAAATTTAAACCATAAAAATATCATTGCGTCATTTTTTCTTTCACCCCTTCCGGTACGATTTAATAATGAAAAACTGTGCATGAAATAACCATTTAATTTTTATTTAAAAAACTTGTTTCATTTTACAATTCTTACATATTCTTAATTAAAATCCACTTTTTACATAGTGTTAAATAATATCAGAAACAGTAAAATTAAGAAAATATCAAAGCAAAACATTAATAAGGTATGCAGATAATAGTCTTCAAGCTAGTGGTACTTTTCAAAACAAAGTGCAAAAGAATTCTTAATTGTTTACACCGCCAAGTAGTCTCACTTTTAATTGGATTCTTGTAACACACACGGCATTTCTTAGTAGGTTTTCTTTTATTCTGACTCATTAATTTGGCAATGACTTGTACCAAGAAATTCTAAGTAAACAATATGCAATAGTGACTTGTGATTTTCACAAGTGATAAAAGTGTTGCCAAATTCAGTACATTAGAAATTTTAAATTAAATTAATTATCATATTTAACAGTAACTTTAATCGCATGACGAGTGTAGCTCGTCATTGTGCGGTATGGAATCAAAAACTAATGACGAGCTAGACTTGTCATTTTACCGGAAGGGGTTAAAAAAAGATGTAATAGTTTAAAAAAAACTTTGATTAGCAACTAGGAACATACCGAAATTTTATTAATTGATGACACCTCAGATTTAAGGGTTTTTTTATATATAAAAACTAGATATTCTGTAACCGTAAAAATATGGACTATGGAAAAATCAGTCATTTTGTTCAAACTTGTCATTATAAAGAATTAATATAAGAACTGCTAATAATATCTTATACTGCCAATTAAATAGTTAAAACTTATTGTGAATTAGATCTATAAAACAACTGATAGTAAATTGTATACCTAGAAGGAAGAGTTGGTAAAACTTCCAAGAGAATATTTTTATTTTACATAACAAGTAAAAAAGTAAACGCTTCAGTATAAATAAGCCTTAATAATTAAGCCTTAAAATACACACAATACACAATAATTAAGCCTTAAAATTTTTTAAAGCATTTCAATTGGCTTCAACTTTGACTGTAGCTTTCATCCATGATTTAGTGAAACATGTAAATTATATCATTTAAGTTTTTATTCTAGTAGATTTAAAGAGGAATTTATCTATGCTTTAACCTTAAGATGTACTTTGTAATTTTTACTTACGTCCACAAGTTATCTAGTGAAGAAAGAGCTAGATATATAACATTGTCATTTGCATCCACGCGATACTGTTCGACTTTTCGCTGATGTAAACTATTACGATCAACAAAGGACAAAATAAAACAGAAGCGTTCACCAGGAACATCTTAATAGGTATCCTCTTTATCCTGTATTCTTTTTCCCTTTTTAACACTTAAAGAAATGTATCAAATAATGCTTGTCCGCTGTTTCTTTAAACCGGAATTACTATTCTACTGTCAAAAGCAAACAATATAAATGACAAAGTTTTGAAAATCTTCATTTACTCGCTTTGGAGATAAATAACCATCGCCTAACTTTTTGACCTCTACATAAAGTCACCTTGTCCAAACGCACTTGAAAGACTTCCGAATTTTTAGAAGGGCACCTAAATTTTTATCCGGGGTCATTCGAACAATAAGCCTTTAACCACCTTCACTGCACAATGGAAACGAACTCCTTCTAGAATGCCATTGTGAGGCACCGAATTAGGAGGGAAGGTGGGGGATGAGTTGATGAAAAAAATTCTATTCTATAAATATATATAAAAAAAGAATGAATGAATGAAGAACCAGAGGAACTTAACACTTTTGGCAAAGAAGGATTCCGTTTTTCATAATTTCCCTCCCCCTTTTGTCAAACGCCCCCCTCAAAAAAAATAACAATCAGATCCGGGAATGGAAGTGAAACAGGTGGTAACCACGATCATAAGCTGAGGTCAGGAATTCATATTATACAGTTCAAGTTATGCTAGGTTTTTTTTATTATTATTATACGAGAGACAATAACTTCTTAAATCTTCTTCTGCTTTCATTTTTTGTAAATGACATTTTATGGCTTGTAGGGTGAAATTCGACAAAAATAGTAGTAAAAAAGGGTATTAATAGCGTTAGTTTTATTTAAGGAAGGCTGTAGCGCAACCATTGCGTTGATCATTTTAATAGGAAATTTATTTGTGGTTCAATATAAAAAGACTTTTACAAGTTAGAGTGATGCAGCATTATATACCGAGAAACAACTGGAGGTTCGGTTTCGTTTGGAGCTCTATGATCTACGGTTTTTGCTAATAAAACCGAGACTTTGTGCTGAAAATCGATTCCGATGGGATATGGACATCCATATCAGAACTGGAATTCAAACCCGCTAACTCCAATACCAAAGGCCGAACGATGGCTGAATGGTTAGGGTACTGGCCTTCGGAACTGGAGTTCGTGGGCTCAAATCCCACTATGGCACGAATGTTCGTAGCCGTTCGGAATCGGATTTAAACAGTAGGTCCCAGTCTCATTAGCCCTCCTGTTGCAAATAGTAGATCGTAGCACTCCAAAACCAAACCATTACCCAAGAGCAGTGCTCTCCCATTCGGCGATCTACTCGAAGACAGGGTTGATGGGAAAAGTTTTATTTGACAAAAATGTTGTCATATTTATGTAAGCTATCACTGTCTTTGTCATATCAGCTTAAATAGACTTTTTCATTTTATCTTTCCAGTTACAGCTATATAAATTTAGTATTTCACAAAATAAATAGTTAAATTGCACTGGATCATTCCAATCTTAAAATTTTAAATTTGAAGCTACCTTTACTTTAAATGAAGGTATATCATACCTGATGCTTTTCAATACAGAACATTCAAATTTTCAATACAGAGAAACTATCCATTTTAACCCTATCTGAACTCATTTTAGATAGTTTTGTAATTCCTGTTGGTAATTTTTTTAAGTGTAAAAATAGCCTGAATTTAAATTTTTAAATTATTTATGCATAAGTCGTAATATATATATATATATATATATATATATATATATATATATATATATATATATATATATGTGTGTGTGTGTGTGTGTGTATGTATATGTACATATATTTACGTACATATACGTATATATATATATATATATATATATATATATATATATATATATATATATATACATATATATATATATATATATATACATATGCATATATATATATATATATATGCATATATATATATATATATATATATATATATATATATAATTTTTCTGTCCATGTGTTTAGGATAGAACTGCTCCTAAACGGCTGGACTGATTTTCATGATATTTTGTGTATGTAAGTTGATTCGCGAATAGTTTAGATTTATAATTTGATCCGATAGAAAATGTTTTTTTTTTTATTAAAAATTCAGAATTGCGTGCTTATCGTGTTGATTATTATAAAGACGCTTCAAACCCTCCACTGCAAACGTATCTGTGGAGCGGTGGTCAACGCAATGGGCAGCAGTACGACACGTCCCTCGATCGAATCCCCATACAGGCAAGTCTGTACTCGTGGTGGCGTCAAGTATTTTTCAAATAATTTTTCCCCTTACCTTTTCATCAAAACGGTCCAATTTATAGTTTATTTAAAAACATTTTACAACTTTTGGATTTACAGCATTAAAACAGAATAGCGTCAGTCGAGCCGTCTAGTATGCACACATATATATAATATATATATACACATACACACATATATATACACACGTATATGTGTGTATGTGTGTCTTAATTGGAGTATACGACGGGTTGTTTGCAGTCATGGCCAGTTTGTTTGGTAAAACAAGATACATTTTCCAAATACGAAAGATATTTATTGCCACAGCGTCAGTTGGATGGGTTCTCACTTCAATATACTAGCGGGACAAACTTCTAAAACATCTAATATGAAAAATTTAAGAGACAATCTCCGAAAGGTCAAAGGGAACATCTAAGGAAAAACTTTTGAAAAAAAAATCTATCTCGGATAGTGAGCATTCTCTTTTTGTTCAGAATTTCCTAAATTGGCCTCTAGGGTACTATAAAGTTTCAGGTTGTTAGACCCTTGTGAAATGGTCCCAGTGACTGAACCCAGAACTGGAATTCAGTGGTCCGTTTAGACTAGGGATTGAAAAGGGAAATTTGCACCAGGAGTTTTAGAACTAGACTTTAGATTGAGACCCCTTAAGAATATTCTCGTTGAGTAATGAGGGCTTTAGGCTATAAATTTACTTCGGCACGATTGAAGTATTAAATTAAGGGAAGTTCTCTGACAATATATGTCTTTAGGGGCCGTCTTCGGAGTTTTATACAAAATCTCTACATATGTTTATATATTTAGTTTACTTTTATTAGTAATTGAATTAGTAAACAAAATTTTATATTATTAGGAATAATTCATAACATAACATGAGCACAAACTGAATAATATGAAATCTGAAAAATAATCATTTTAAATATTAAAGTATGTAGGATCGGGAAAAATGTTAATAATTTAATTTTTTATAACTACTGTTCCATTTCAGATATGACGAAAGTTAATTGTATAAAAATACGCAGAAATACTTGCAGCTTAATTTAAAAAATAATAATGATAGTCATTTACTCAACTATTAATATTCTATATTCGATTATCGGAATCGGGTTGTCCCTAATAATTCCATATAATTAAATTCTATTGTGGTATTATATACAGAGGCTTGTCCGTTATTTTTTAGACGATTTTGGTTAGCAGTATTAAAAAGTCTTTTGTTGCAAAACAAATAACTGCAATTGCATTATGTTTTTAAAAGTCAAAATTATGGTCTGCGGCTTGAGAGGTTTGTTTTTATTCAAAATGACGTTTTTAACGAAGCAGTGGTTCGAAGGCTATATTTATGCTCTTTCCGAAGAAAAGTATCCATATTCCGTTATCCAAAAACGATGTGAGAGTCATAGTTTTGTGATATCTAAAAAGTCGATAGGTAATATCGTCAAAAAGAAAGAGGAAAATAGTTAAATTGGAGCTTCAAGTGGGACAAAAACTCCAAGCATCCAAGGAAAAAACGAACACCTTCCACTATTGCAAAGGTACGTTGTTTAATGTTAAAAGAAAATCCCCCTACTCAAAGGACAGTAGCAAAATCATCAAAATGCTCGGTTTCCACTGTGAACAAAATGATAAAAGTTGATTTAAATCTTAAAGCGAAAAAACTCAATATGTATCGTCTTTCTTTAAAGAATATTGCTGGACGAAGGATACCCTGCAAAATTCTGCATTAGAAACATTTATCCAAAGAAAAATGGAAAACAAATTGTCAAAATAGATGAATCATGGGTGTATTTAAATGACTGCAACAAAAAAAGAGCCATTTATTATCATAAAAGGGGAGAAAAAAATTAAGTACATGGTCCAAAGAATCGAAAGAAAGTTTTTCTAAGGGATTCATGATTTTTGTTGGTTTTTCATATAATGACAAGTTAAAAATCAAGAGAGTGGAAGAAAATGTCAAGATTAACTCCAAAAACTGTCAGGAATATATTTTATCGCCACTTTTTCTGAATGAAATACCATCGCTTTACCCGCAATGCCACCAACCTGTGGAACTCCATCAAGACAAAGCTAGCAGTCACACATCAAAATCCACTGTAAATTTCCTGAAAGAAATGGAATAAAAAACTGGTATCAAGGACATACCCTTCACTGATATCCCTACTACATCACCTACGGATTTTTGTGCATTCTGACTTTTAAAATCTGCATTATCCAAACGTCGTCCCACAACCCTTACAGGACTATGAAAAGCTGTTCAGGAGGAATGGGATAGAATGCCTCTTCTGACACTCCAAAAGGCATTATTATCCTGAAAATTACGGTATCGCAAGATAGTTCAGAATAAGTGCTATCAAATAGAACATTTCAAACACAAGAATTATATGTAATTTAGTTTTGTGACTACAATATACATCGTCAAAGAATGTGTGAACAGCCTCTATAGATATATAATTGTTATTTTAACATTTATGCACATTTTTGTAAACTGCGATTATGCATCAAGTTTACAGTTTACGAAATTGATGATTATTCACCAAAACGTGGATTTTTCTCGATACACATCTCATAAGTTTGTTTATTTCTCGCACTTTTTCATGCGAGATTTTTCTATCCTGATTAAAAGCGAAACACGCGAGATTTATTTTCTCTCTGTAAAGACCAAAATTGGCCATGCGCTTATCGTAGCAATAAGCTTACATATGCAATCTGGGTAACTACGGAAGTTCATCATACTTCGGTAGGAGTAAATTATAGTGTTGATAGTGGGATATGCTATTTATTTTCTGTTTGTTATTCTGCCTCTTATCGAAATTTTATTCTCGGGAGAAAATGCGATAAACGATAGTTATGTTTTATTTCGATCAGAGGTTCATTTTTTTTCAAGAACACTTTCCCGTAAATCAAATAGCATTTATGATTATGATGATATTTCTCGAATAGTAGGATAAACTTTTCGATAGCTGACTAGATCTGTTCGTCGTAAAGCTTCAATTTATGCTCTCTTAGATTACAAAATTGCAATCATCTCTCTGTAAATGTATATATATTGTATATATATGCAATATATCAAAATTATTTAACTTTAATAATTCCTTAAAAACCTCTTCTCTTCCATTGTAATTCCTTAAAATCTTTTTCCCAGCCTCTAAATGTCTTAATCAAAGGAGCGCTCTCGACTTAAAATTCTTTCGATACATTTCCCAAAGCTTTCTACCCTATAGATGTAAATTTTCTGTCTAATCAACATCTTTCCCAGCTGTCGTTGGCAAATTCCTGATCTTACACTTAAATTCGCCGAGTAAGTGGAAAAATTCTTTCTGTCTTTGCTCTTGGGTGCTCCTCTGTTTCAGCAGAATGATTTTTGTTCTTTCTCTTGTCTGTCATTGACTAGTAAAGATGTCCATTTTAGCAGCTCTAAAATAAAATTTTAATTAAAGTTGTGCTGGTCTCTTCAATGTGGCCAGACTACATCATTCGTTATTACTGTTAGCTGATTAGCTTTCTTCTTGCCCAGTAGCCCGAAAAAGTAAAAATAATAGGGGGCTACATAACTATTGTGACTACAAATAAATTATTACATATGTATATATATATATATATGTATATATATGTGTGTATGTATATGTGTGTGTGTAAGGAAAAGTAAACTAGATCGGAAAACTAATGTAGGCATTTTTTATAAAACCCCTAAGACGGCCCGAGAAAATTCTCAGGGGTTTTCCAATCTTAAGTCAAGGGCAAAAATTCCAGCGTCCTCTTGCTTTCCCCTTTTTAATCCCTAACCTAAATTTACCACTGGGGCTACAGTTTACGCCCTCAAAAAAGGGGCCTAATCAATTATAATTCTACATTGCCCTAGCGGACAATTTAGGAAATTTCCAAACAAAAAGGAGATGTACTCTATCGAAGGCAGATTTTCCCACAGATTTTGACTGAGATGTTATAATGAAGAGTAACCTCCAACGATCTGTTAATACAGGTCTGTAACTAAAACGGTGTCATTTTTATGGGCCATGACTGCAATCACCCATCGTGAAGTTCGTCTTACTGCATATATATATGTATATATATATATATATATATATATATATATATATATATATATATGTGTGTGTGTGTGTGTGTGTGTGTGTGTGTGTGAGGTCTAAAAAAGAGGTAGTTGAAATTACGTGATTTATAAACGATTTTAAAAAGGGAACTCTTATAATAATAAAATAAATGAAAAAGACTCGCGCTCACGTAAGCTTTTAGGATAATCTGGTCAGGCGGAAACATTTTAGAAAAATTTGATGAGTTGGCAAACAGATAAGAGTCAGTTAGCGCGGGGACATAGAACTGTGAACACACTCTATGCGTGTCTTCGACGAATAAATGAAAATGGCTCAAATTTGGCTTAAATGAATCGATGATTTAATAAACTTATTATTATCGAGAAAGACTGTTTCCCATTCGCCTTAACAGTGGATATATATATATATATATATATATATATATATATATATATATATATATATATATATACATAGATAGAGAGAGAGGGGGAGATGTACAGGGTACCCCAAAATTTTGAGCATAAACAATGGCATATGAGAAGAATATCGTTAGAAAACGTTAGAGACACCTATCGTTACAACAGATAGATAGTGCTATACGCGATTTCTCAAGGTGGGAATTTATGATATACGTAGCCGAAAATTAGCACAATAATTAATTGAAGTACTTTACTCTTTGGGGAGGTAACTTTCCATCATTCAACTGACTGCTGAAACAATTCTACAATAACGATAATGTTGATGCGAAGTTGTTCATAAAGTCATTTTCTTTAAACTATATGCTTAAAGCCGTAACCAGTTACTTCCAAAATTCATTCCATCTAAAAGGTCTTCATTGGCAGCATTTTGATAGTTATTTTTCCGTTACACGTAATATATTTAAGAGAGTGGGGTACTAAGAAAATTTAGAGATAATTATTCGAGTGCGAGAATCAGCAAGAAACTTTAACCTGACATGTATTATCCAGAAATCTTCAATCTGTATCAGTGCATTTAGTTATATTAGTTAAAAATGTTAGTTTCGGGGAAGGCGGGAAAGAAGCAAGAACATATTAGTAATAATTCCCTTCTGGGTATCTAACCGCGAATGAAAAACTATTTGAAAAAATGTTGACTGTATGCAAATGTTTGCATGTGTTTGTACGTACGCATGTTAGTTTGTCAGTTGGCAGAGCTGCATGCAATACCGATTCTTACAGCTTAAAAGCAATTTCGAACATCTAGAAATTGCCAGGATTCAAACGCAAGAACTTAACAGCCATATGTATGTGTGTGTCTGCGAGTAACTTCGAACGAGATCTGCCGTGGAAGTTATTTATGTACTCACGATCTATCCTGCCGGGAATCAAGCTTGGAGGATCCTAGGAGCCATGTCAGGTCCCAGATCGGTTCATGAATGTGTATCAGTTTAAAGGTGTATGTATATATATTGGATAAGTATATATACATATGTGTGTCTATATATATGAATGTAATGAGACGATGGGTGGTTGCAGTCATGGTCCATAAAAATGACACCGTTTTAGCTATAGACTTTTATTAAGATAACTTTGGAGAACGGGTTCTCGCTTCATCATAGGGACAAGACAAACTGAAGGGTCAGTTAGGATGAAATTATATGTATAAGACCCTTAACACCTGGGTCAACATCTAGGTCAAAATCTGTGGGAAAATCTCTAGAAAAATCTGCCTCCGACAGCGTGCATCTCCTTTTTTTTTTTTTTTTTTTTTTTTTTTTTTTTTTTTGAAATTTCCTAAATTGTCCGAGAGGGCAATGTAGAGTTATAATTGGTCAGACCCATTCTCTGAGGGCGTAAACTGTAGCCGTAGTGGTCAATTTAGGTTAGGGGTTAAAAAGGGGAATGCAAAAGGGTGCGGGAATATTTATCCCTTGACTTCAGATTTGAAAACCCTTGCAAATTTTCTCGGGGTGTAGTAGGAGTTTATTCAAAATGTCTAATCCAGTTTATTATTCCTTACATGTATATATGTAAGTATAAATAAATAATTGTGCAAAAATAATATTTCAAACTGAAAATAACAATTTGTATTTATCATGAAAATCGAAGTTGCTGAAGTAAAATTCTAAACCATATTCAATAAAAAAAACTATTTTAAGTAAAACACACTAATAAGAAAAACATTTGTAATAGGTATGATGCCAAAACGATTCGTCGGCTCCACCCCACGAAGAGAAAACAAAAACAAACCTCCTCTGTCAATTCCAGAATTTGTCAAGGTCACATATGGCACGCCATACTGTTACATCATTGCATGACGCATATGTGCTTACTAGCATCCAGAAGTTCAATGCAGACAATTTGACAGGAGGACAAAAACGGAAAACGAACAGTCAAAAGGGGAGGGAAAAAATCGGTGATAAATTTTTGGAAATTGTCCTGTGTGGTCACGCTGTTTTAAGCAAGAAATGTATATTTCCATTCTTTCGGGTAAACATGGAAACGTTCCAGAAATGTTCGCTCCACAATAAACAATAAACGAGATTTATTCTTTAATGATTAGTATTATAGGAGGAATGCGTCTAAAATTATACTTTAGTGCGGTCGAAGTTAGCGTCATTTCGTATTTTATTGCACACTGCAGTGGTTGAAAACTGCTTGTGAAATAAGCTAAGATCCGGTTCTCGTGTTTATTTAATGTGCTTGGCAAAGCTTTAAATCTAAAAATATTATAGAAATGAATTCACAACTGCGTAATTTCAAATACGTTTGAATATGATTTGGGATACAATGGGTGTCACGGCTTTCCTATGGAGGAGTTGATTTATTCGTAACATTCTGTTACCAATTTATAAATTTTGAAATTAAAAATCTAAAATTAAAGGAGTTCAGAAATGAGTAATTATAAATAAAATTCAATAATATAGTTTGGAATAAATGGGTATCATCGATTCTTGCGGAGGGGATGATTTATTATTAACACTCTGTTATCAATATATAAATTTCAAAATTAAAATCTAAAAAAATTATAGTAAAATTTTCGAGCAGTGAATTTAAGTACGGAGATTAATATACAGGGTACTTTGAGAAATTGTTGCATAATTTCTGAAGAAATTATATTTGTCAATAAATTAGAGAATTATATATTAAATTAGGGAACTTCTAAATATACATATAATCTTCCACACTACAGCCTGACCCACGATCTTCCCAATTAGCTGAACCCAGAATTTCTTTCCAATGACTTCTATTTTTTTTTCTATCACTTTCTCCTCAATCAAGCCACCTGTATAGTAATCTTCATCCCATTCTATCCTATCTATCTTTCCTTCCAATGATCAGTAAATTTGAGTAGTTCAACTGTAGTTTGGACTGCAGCTCTGCATAAATGTGCAATCCACCTTATTTTTTAATTTTTACTAACCTAAACGATGTTCTGTTGTTTGCATTTTACGTATATTTCTAAGTTATATAATATACACCAAGAAAAATTCTCCCTTACTGCATGAAAAATCTTTCTCAATTTTTGGCGTTCAAATATTAATAGTTTATTTCTATCAGATTTTATGTGTCATCAGCATTCCTAATAAACTGTAGGTAGCAGTCATTTTTGTACAAATTTATTGTGCCATTACTTTTCAGTCGGGTTTTAAATTGGTTTTTAAGTTCAAAATAGCTTCTGTTTACAATGAACAACATATATTTTACCTCAATATTAATACTATTTTCGTCTCTTAAAAAATAAATCTAAGAAATAACAGTTATAAAGCTATTTTGTCGATAATAAATTTTCTTTCAGCCAAGTGGAAAGATAATTTAGAGAATACAATGATAAGTTTATGAAGATAATTCAAATAAAATATTTGGTTTTTAAAATCATGTTTTTCATTTTGCAAATTTTTTAAAACTACTGGTCTAATATATTCTAAAAATTAATTCAAAATTTTAAAATAAGCACAACTTTTCATTTTAAAACTTTAAGTACCTAGATCGATGGTTGGGTGCCAAGCTGCAATTTGAAGTTTAAAATTATTAGTACAACGTAATGCATAAGTAATAGCTCTATTTTTTATAACTAAAGTACAAAATTATTGCGCAAGCTTTATATTAATTTAATAATGTAATATTTTAATATTAGGTTATCGTGTAAATATTAATATTAGGTTATCGTGTTCCTAACATCTTCACTGTTTCGCTCTAAAGGGCCGTGAAAGGAGGCCAAAGAAGCCACAAAGTGATCCTTTTCATTTTCGATTTCCTCCAAATTTTACTTCTTAAAGCGAAGAGCGTTTAATTGAACTTTCTTACACAACAGCCTGAAAAGAATACTTGATTTCTCAGATTTAACAGAATTTGCGATTTCAATCAAATTTGAACACATAACTTTAAGTACAAAGAAATGTAAAGCTTTATCTTTCTTAGCATCTTATGTATGTCAAATTGGATATGCGCTGTTGTTGTAATAAAGACCAAATGTCGTTCGGAAATCACCGTAAAGCAAAAGACGAGGGAAACTGTATCAAGGCTCCTTAAAGATGTGAAAAGATGGGAGTTGATCAACGAGCTCACCATTGACATTACCTTTCTAACTAGTCACTGAAGGGTTTTTTTATTTAACTTGTATGTTTTCTTGTCAATTAAAAGCCTGTAGTACTTTTCCACTAAATTGTTGTTTTCATTCCTATGTCTTATTAACGCTAGAGTAGAAAATATTGCGACTGGAGTGCCGTTAAAAAAATTTTTAAGAACTAAGTGCAGAACGTACTGAAAAATTTGGGAAACCCCAGGACTAAAAGATTTACTATACAGTGGGCTCCGATTAATGTGATCAGTTTGGGACATCGTGATTTTGATAACAATAACCGATTGATAACAATAAACGATATACAAAATTAGATAAATTTACCCCCCTCCCATTTAATTCACAGGTACTACATCTCAAAATAAAATGAAAAAACTCACTTTATATTTATATACTGTATATTATCCTTTAAGACATAAGAAATGTTTACAAATAAAAATAATTGATCAATTTTGACGGTCTACAATTCTTTCTAAGAAGCTCATTGATAAATCGTTCGTAATCATAATGCTTATAAAGTCATCGGAGCGGTGTTGTACTACATGTTTTAGTACTTTTAATGCAGTTCAGAAGCTGAGAAATGTTTAACTGCGCAGCAGCATTGCGCTGACTCATATTTGGTATCTGTCATAATGATTTAAAATTTCGATATTTAGTTTTAATGTTTTAGTTTTAATTCTTTCGCTTTCTGACTTCCATATCGACAAACTGCATGTAAGCGAGCAAGGCATAAAATATCAATACGCTCCTTCTCAGTTTCGAATAGAATTTGTTGCCTTCTGCTTATCTGACAACTATTGACCACCAGCAGGGTGTGCGTATTTCTGAAAAATTCCAGGAACGTGTAATATCGCACTCCTTTGTTTTTTCTCCTTTTCCCTAGGTGGAAGAGGGAGAATTCTCGGAAATTAAAACAAGAACGAAGGGAAAGAAAAGAATGAGTTATTTCTGAATACATGTGAATATTCCTTTGCCAGTTAAAATGAGGTTCGAAAACTGATAACATTAACCGATGTAACGATCACATAAAGCGATAATTTTAACATACAAATGAATAGAGAAAATCGGGACCAAGTGATTTCGATAACAATAAGCGATTGATAATATTAACCGCGATCACATTAAGCGGAGTGCACTGTATTATTTTTCTTAGAGTTATTAGAGATTCGCCCACTGCTATCATATATGTAGTTCATAAATAATAATATTCAAAAAAATAAATGAAAAATTGTACAAATGGAATTTTATTATTATATGAAAAGAGACCAGTGTACGTAATGCAAGAATGACAAATAAAAAAAATAGCAGACAGCTGCTTAAGAAGCCTTGGTTTCAAAGCATCTGTCTACTTAGCTTTCTAAAATTTCATTTGTTCATTTTATTTGGCGGTCTCTATGATTTACAACTCTGAACAAAATTCTTCTACCTTTTTTATTATTACTAAGCAAAAAAGGAAATTTCCTGATGCAGATTAAAGATTCTGCATATAATTTTAATTTTGGAATTATGTTTTTACGAAAAAAATATATATTCAAAACAAATTATATAGTGGAAATAGTTAATATATATTTATTGGAGAAATTTTAAGTAATTTTCAAAGTGTACTGCGGGAATCTAGCTATATTATCTCTTCATTCTAAACTTTTATTTTAACACAGTTTTTGATTTTATGCTTGAAAAATTATCTCTTACGTCCTCATAGTATGTGTTTTTGAAACACTGAAATCTTATTTTCATAGGAATAAAAAAGGCAAATGTTCTTGTCTAATATTAGATCCCACATAACTTTTAGTAACTTTTCTCTTGCCGAAATCTATGACTTGAAACAGGATGAGTAAGATATATTTTTAGTATATGCACAAAGCCATTTTGCAAAGTGAAGCAACATCAATCAAATTTATTTTTTTAGACGGATACTTCTACTCCGCCTTTATACTATCTATTTACAGTTGTGTAGTAATAAAAAAGTTTTGAATTTGCAAGTATGATTTATATAAGGTATTTTCAGAATTTAAGAAATCCATTAAAATCCTCAATAAGATTCAGAGCCTATGAAAATCTTCTTAAAAAAATATATCATTTCATCTTTTCAGTCAGCGATGTGAGGATCATAAATCTTTTTGAGCATTCGGGACACGTGGTCTGATCATCATAGTAAATATACCAAAAGTTAAAAAAAGAGATAGTAGATATAAAAAATAACTTTGTGTAACTCAAGATTTTTATCTTTTATCTCTTCTGAAAATATATGTTTTTAACATAAAACAGAACAAAATCTAAGATTACTAACTAGACAATTACATCAATATGAAATCAATTTTAAGTTTGTTTTCTAATCGTCATTTTAAAAAAACTTCGGAGGACTTCATAAATTTTCATCTTAACATCTCTACAGAAAAAGCGTATGCGTTTTCATTTTGCAAATTCCACTTTCTGATTATTAAAATTAATTTAGCAAGTTAGATTAGTTAATTAATTATGTATAAAAACATTCGGGTAAAGTATATTGGTCATGCATTAATCAAAGAGTGTTTTTTTAAAAGATAATCTCTTATTTTTTATGCCTCCTTTCACAGTTTAAAGCAAAGAAAATAGACACGGGTTAATATAAAGTTATACCTTCTTTATTAAACAAAGTTGGCTTTGTTTAACATGTTAATTTAAAGACCTTTTTAAACATGTAACCTGTACGTGTTGAAAAAACATGGGATTCAATTGACGATTCTTTTTCACGATGGAAAGAACTTCTCGTACGGTAGCGAAAATATTTCAAACAATTTGAGGCCTTATCAAATATTAACTCAAATGAATTGGTATTAACTCAAATGAATATATTTTGCTATCATGCGAGAAATCCTTGCATTCTTCATCGAGGAATGGAATCCTAAATTGAATCCGCTGATTTTTCAACGCATACAGGTTGATTTATCTTAAGGCTTTAACTGTCGATTATACGATTAACCAAGTAATTAGATCGCTGAAGACTTTTTTATACATGCAACCTGTACGTGTTGAAAAAACATGGGATTCAGTTAGCGATTCCTTTTCTGGATGGAGAAAGAACTTCTCGTACGATAGCGAAAATTTTTCAAACAATAGGAGGCTTTATCAAATATGAATGCAAATTAAAATGAATTGGTTGAATATTTTTTGCTATCATGCGAAAATTCCATGCATTCTTCATCGAAGAATGAAATCCTAAATTGAATCCGCTAATTTTTCAACGCGTACAGGTTCATTTGTCTTAAGGCCGTAACTGTTGATTATACGATTAACCAAGTAGTTAGATCGCTGAAGACCTTTTTACACGTGCAACCTGTGAAAAAACATGGGATTCAGTTAACGATTCCTTTTCTCGATGGAGAAAGGACTTCTTCTCGTACGATAGCAAAAATTTTCAAACAATTGGAGACCTTATCACACATTCATCATCATCAGCATTAGCACGACAGCCGTTTGTGGGCCTGAGTCTTCCTTAGAAGCTTTTCCTAATCTGCCCTTCTCCCAGCAATTGATCTCCAGTTCTTTATCTTTAAGATGGCAAAATCTTCATCCACACAGTCTTTCCACCGTTTCTTAGGCCTTCCTTTTGGTCTTTTATTGGAAGGGAGTGCATTAAAAACCCTCAAAGTTGTTCGTTCTGGGCTCATTCTCATTACATGTCCTGCCCATCTCATTCTATTCAGCTTTATAGATTTGATAACACTGTTAAAGATCTTATATAATTCAAAATTATATCTTTTTCTCCAGTTGTTATTTTTAAAGACAGCACCAAAGATGGTTCACAGGATCTTAATTTCGAAGGTTGCCAACATCCTCTCTTCTTTTCTTGTTAGGGTCCAAGTCTCCGACTTATCACACATTAACCCAAATTAAAATGAATCAGTTGAATATTTTTTGCTATCATGAGAAATCTATGCATTCTTCATCGAGAAAAGGAATCATAAATTGAATCCGCTGATTTTTCAACACTTACAAGTTGGCCTGTCTTAAGACCTTCACGGTTGATTATACGATTAACCAAGTAATAAGTTCACTGAAGACAGTAAAATTTTTAATATTATCTGGAACAGATCACCAGACTGGTTACATTGTGAAAAAGAGTAGCTTACAGAGGAAAGTTTTTCAAGAAGAAGCTTATTAATATTTAAATAGTACTATTTCAAAGTCCTGTGTCAAAAGTTCTCTCAGTTGAACTTTATTGTCCTCTTTCAAATCATGATCTCAAATACCAACGGGAGGAGGTGGTGGAGGTCTGACAGTAGAAACAGATATTTATATTTTGTAGATTCGTGCCTTATTTACTGTGTCCTTATTTACTGTATAACGCCCATAGTGTTTTCCATAAAAAAATGGCTAAACATTACACCCTGTATAATGCACATCTAAAATTTCACATAAAAGCTACTTTCCAGATTGTAAACCAATTGTTCTCTGGACTCAATGAATCGAAGTCTTACGCTATTTCAATGTGGCCCTAAAGACGACTGTCCTTTCTTAATCACCGTAGGGGGCTGAAATTGAAGTCCTCGTAGCCCTCCCCCATTTTTATGGGGTGTTAAACGTGGAATTGCATTTTCTTTATTCCTTATCATTCAATTTGAAAAAAATGTTTCGAGAAAACGTGTGAATAAGGTGAAAAAAAGATTTAATTAACCTGCAGCAATAAATCTACAAGCAGTGCAATATGCAAGAGAAATAGTCCTTCAAGTTGAGATTCCGGCGTTCAACGTTAATAATTAATGCTCGTAGAAGTATTGTATGAAAGTACAATAGGAATGTTATATAGATTTAGCAATACATCTACTGAAAAAGATCTTTACCTTTTAAATTTCTTCCTTTAATACCTGTCTCTGTTCACACACACACACACACACACACACACACACACACACACACATATATATATATATATATATATATATATATATATATATATATATATATATATATATATATGTATGTATGTATATATATATGTATGTATGTATATACATATCAATTACAAGAAGTAGTAAAACATTTTACCCGTATGATCGTGCACCTAGAAATTTTTCCATTATTATACACGCGTAAATACGGAAATGCACTTGGATTACTTTATGGTCATTAATTCGATACCACAATCCATCTAACTGGAAAATTATAATTAAGTTTCAAAATAAAGGTGTACTAGAAAAAAAAGGTTTATTGAAGAAAAGTAATGATTCAGTTGCGAAAGTTTAATGATGAAGCGTATCCTTAAAATTACCTTTTCCAAAACCACTTTTCATATTTGTGGTGGAATTATGTCAACTTCAATGTACCTAGTCCCATTAATTGTATTTAATTCAGAAAAAGCTCCCCCTTATTTGACTGCTCATGGTTGCTTTATCTCTTTATTAAAAAATCATGCTTTTTGCGGCACTTTTTTTTTCTCTTAAAAGCCAATAATAATGCATTTTCCAAAGAAAAAAAAATCCATACGATACGAATATGAAATGAGATTTGCTCACTTGATTTGTTACTTGATGGAGCATTGTGAAACTTTCGTGCTTCAGTCTCGTAATATACTGTAGTTTGAATATCAATAACAAATGCGTCGCGTGCGTCCTTTTGTTTCGAAATCAATGTCTATTAAAGCCGGTTTTTTTTTTGCGTTTGTGCAATGCCGAGTTATTTTTTTTCTATTGGTAACCACGGGTGTTAATAAATTATGTAAGAGGCAATATAAAATTCAGTCCTAAAAAATACATAGAACCGCAAACAAAATGCAGTGGATCAATTTCATCTGAGTGTTTCTGACCTGCTACAAAGTTACAATGGTATATTATGCAGTTGTGAGACCATTAAAGAACATAGCAAACTTTGGAAATAAAAATAAAGTTTATTCAGAAAATCCATCTTTGGCTTTCTTCCACCAAAACGATTTACATTTATAGTAGAACCTCGATTAACCGAGGTTCGATTAACCGAGGTTTCTGTTAACCAAGTCAATAACGAAGTCTAATTTTTTTTTCTCCTTTCCAAAAAGCTTCGAAAAAATTATACACATTTTAGTTCGTTGTCCGTGTTACAGGCACGTCTTCCCCACAAAAGCACTCAACTTCCAAGAAATTATTTTTGAAAATGCGTCTTTCGATATTTAACTAAGTATAGTTTAAAAAAAATTCCATTTTACTTTTTAAAATT
This sequence comes from Pardosa pseudoannulata, assembly GCA_032207245.1. Classification (NCBI taxonomy): domain Eukaryota; kingdom Metazoa; phylum Arthropoda; class Arachnida; order Araneae; family Lycosidae; genus Pardosa; species Pardosa pseudoannulata. The sequence goes on from CM063504.1 coordinate 85,392,834, forward strand.
TACTACTAGAGTTGATTTCTTTTTAAAATCTTTTTAGCTGTGAAACATAAGTTCATATATGCTTATTTTTAATATTTTATTATTAGGGCGCATGTGAACCAGCCAGTGAGTGTATTAAGAGTTTGTCACGTGGGGGATGCTAAAATTGAAACTAAGTTAATTAAAGTATTTATATAAGAATAGTTGAGATAAGCGAAAATTAATTTTAGTTTTTTTTCGAAGTCGCCAAAGTTACCATACTCAAAAGAGAAACAAAGGTATTTCGCCAAGGGTTTTATTTTCCGACATAGAATTGCCAGAAATTTATTTCAGAATACAATTATAATTAAGTTAGTTTGGGCTAAAATAACACACATATATGTACAGTTAGACTTGGTGAATTCGAATTTCAAGGGAAATGCAAAACGTTTCGAAATATTAAAAATTCGAATTATCTAATTTTGCTAAACATACATGCTAAACATACATTGGACTACTTGCATTTATAGCATAGGTCTCTATAAAAGTAGTAGAAATGAAGAAAAAATATAACCAAATTATTTTTCTTGTTTAGAAAATTTTATTTTATAAATAAATCACATTTGTTTTCTTTTGTTTTGCACTTTTTGTAAAATCTTTAAGTGCAGTTACAGAATGTAAAACTTTTTGTTAACATTATGTGAACTTCAACAATTTTTTTTAAAACATAACCATTCTATGTTCGTTATAAAGTAATAATTGCTACACTAATAATAATAATAATAATAATACAAATTAAAAACAATTAAAATTAACTAAACTCTTTAAGGAATTAATTCTTTAGAATTAACTCAAGTATATATATATATATATATATATATATATATATATATATATATATATATATATATATATATATATGCATATATATATTATATATATATATATATATATATATATATATATATATATATATATATATATATATATATATATATATATATATATATATATATATATATGCATATTATATATATATACATATATATATATATATATATATATATATATATATATATATATATATATATATATATATATATATATATATATATATATATATATATATATATATATATATATATATATATATATATATTTATATATATATATATATATACATATACACACATATATATATATATATATATTTATATATATAATATATATATATACATATATATACATATACACACATATATATATATATATATATTTATATATTTAATATATATATACATATATATACATATACACACATATATATATATAATATATATATACATATATATACATATACATATATATATATATATATATATATATGTGTGTGTGTGTGTGTGTTCTAGATCAGAGTCCGTTTTTATATTACACTTAATATTTCACTCATTAAGCTAGCTAATGTAAATCTTTTAATTTTCATTAAATCGTATATTTTTATAAGCCTTCATCAGTTGAGTTATAGTATGCGTGCAAATAACAGAGAGCCCTGGACCAAGGGCTAGGCGCATGAAATGCAGCAAGCCTAGCTTTCGTGTTCGAGCTATAATTTTGACTTTTACCAAGAATAAAGCAGTAAAACTCTTGACTACCTCCTTCAGAACTACAAAATAAAATAATTACACTCATCGCTGAGGTGTGCTACTATAATTTTTAAATACAGCAGGCTGTTGACTTTTCATACATATATCATCAAATTCGCCCTTCTTGTGCCAGTGGGTCAACCTACAGAATATTTCAATTTTCAGTCTATTATTTTAGTGCAAATGGCGTAAGTGTGTCACAGGGCTAAATAAAAACACACCGAGAAATGTTTTCAGGAACGAGTCTCCGAGAATAAAAGTAATCCAAGTAGTCTTGATGTTAAACAATTTCCATAAAACCACCTTTGTCTCGATTCTTAGAACCGTATTACCTTCCGACATTTGTTCCACTCACGGATCTATATATTGTTTTGTAAATTGGCAACTGTTACTTTTTCTTGAGAAATCTGTGGTTTGAAAGATTACGATCTACAGCCATTTCTTTATTTCGTGTACACCTGTTTTTGTAAATGGCGAACTTTTTATTTTTGCTTAGATGGAGAAACACCAAATGCGTATCAAATGCGAAATTTTAATAAGATCTTTGTGGTGTATCATACGTGCTAATGTAGGAAATTCAATAAAAATGGTTTTATTTCCAAAATGTTTACTACACCCAGATAACCACAGAGCGAATTTAGGTTAACTGTGAATAGAGACTATTCGACATCATTCGAATAGATATAACTAAATGCAAAACATTATATTTTTTGACAAATTGCATTTTTTAATTTCTTATCTGGAACATTGAAAACGTTTGCTCACTTATATCCTGAGATTATGAGCTAGATTGTGTCAAGAGTAAACCAGCTCTACAGTTTAAAAGATAGTATCTAGTTAAGAGAATATTGAAAATAAAGGAATAATCTTGTGATTATAGTATTCTTATAACTATTTCTTATTCGACAGTTGAGATGACATTAAATTCTACAGAAAAGTATATATCTATATTTACAGAATTCGGGATGCAACTGCTTTTCGAAATGAAATCCAAAAACAGTTCTCGATTAGCTTATTATCATCTGAAATTCTAACTTTATAGCTAAGTTTATAGTTATAACTTTAAAACTATATGAATTATTGGTTACAATATTATGATGACAGCGAATTTTCAATTGGTAACTCTCTATTACACTCGTCTAAAAAATACTCCCAAAAGCCCAATAAGTTTGATTACTAGAAGGCTTAAGTTCTCGATTAACTTATCATCATCTGGAATTCTAACTTTATAGTTATAACATTAAATCTGTATGAGTTATTGGTTACAATATTTATTTAAGATGACAGCGAATTTTCAGTTGGTAACACTCTATTACACTCGTGTAAAAAATACTCCCGAAAGCCCAATAAGTTTACTAGAAGGCTTAAGTTCTCGATTAGCTTATCATAATCTGAAATTCTAAATTTATAGCTAAGTTTATAGTTATAACTTTAAAGCTGTATGAATTATTGGTTACAATATTTATTTAAGATGACAGCGAATTTTCAGTTGGTAACACTCTATTACACTCGTCTAAAAAATACTCCCGAAAGCTCAATAAGTTTGATAACTAGAAGGCTTAAGTTCCTTATTGCATATATTTCAGAAAAAGATAGATCTAAGATGGTCTTCTTGGCATCCAGATGTCTTTCTTCTGTTAGACAAGTTAAGTAGCTTATTAGACACGTTAGACAAAACTAGTTACAAGACAAAATAAATAGTCTTTTACGCCTTTTAGTGAAACTAAATAATTAGAAATGGTTTGTTCTTCTTGAAATTCGTATTAACCAAATTTGACTGTACATAATTAACTCATTGCTTGTGAAATATATTTGAGAAAAACGTACCAAAAAGGGAAAAAGGAATTTCTCTTTAATTTTATTCGTTATTATCATCAAAATATTAGAAATGGTTTTTTTTTAAATATTTAAACGAAATAACTACTGATTTCAATATTTTCACATATGTGGAAAATGTTAATGGATTACAGTAACTTTTGCTCAGTTTACAGCAAAATAAATCAAATGACATAATTTTCTAGATAAATATAATACAACAATATTGCTATCTATATCAAGTGTCATGAATTCCATATCTCTCAGACCCCTTTGAATTTCACAAATCCTGTACAGTATTCGAGAAATAGCGCGAAACTGCCTAACTTTTCGAGGGAAGGTATCTCTATCTATTGGAAAAACACACCGTTTAGCCTAACAGACGAATTTATTGAAGCTAAGTAGCAACTCGCAACTGTACAAGATCGAGAAGTTGCCTACAACTAGTGGGTATCAGCTTTTATACCCGAACAGAATATTCGAGAAATAACTAATTTACATAATAAAGAAAGATCTAGAATGTTAGAGAACATAAAGCAACAATAAATAACATTTTTAAATTAAAAATCCATACTTTGGATCAACCGCCATGGCGAGCACCGAACCCACAAACTTTGGGTCTTGATCTCGTGCTCTGACCATTCGGCCACTGAGTTTGTTGGCAAAGTTTCTTTATGCGGCAATACATTGGACGAACTGATTTCGGGTTTCACGGGTTTGAAATACCGTTTTTTCTCTTGCCCGAAACTCATTCCAAAATTGGTGCATTTACGTTGTCCGAACAGAGTTCGGGTGTCACAGGCAAGGGGTTAAAAATAATAAAGAATATTCTTTTTCTCATCCTCAAGATTATTCAGGTCAAACATCAACATCGAATGAAGATATTACAGCTGAACGTTCTATGAGAAAGATAACATCACATCATTTATACACATAAGAAAGCTTTCCATTTATTCACGAGTAGTCCTGTCAAAGTCTATAAGAGAGAGGAGAAATATTTTACATTGGACACTATACCTTAGCTGACCCCCAATGAAAGCATCATGGACTTCTGGGAGTCTTCAGACCACATGTTAAGAAACTTTGCTCTAGGTTGTTAATAGTTTGAGAGGCTTCTGGCATTCCTAAATTTTGAGATGCACAGCAGACTGGATTTAACAAGTATATTCAAATGACAGGCTCGTCAGAATTTTTAATTTGAGTATCGGCTTTTGGTAAATCTGAATTAGCTTTGTCGGGCCGGTTCTGGGCTATTAGCCACATGCAAGCAAGATAATATTTGGCCTCCCTCCACCAATAAAGATTTCTAGTAGATTCATAACTTATATCAATGCATAGAAGCTCATTATTAAATTATTATGACTGTTCCATATAAATGACTAGGGATAAAAAGTTTATAAATATTTATTTTAGTTTATTAAAATGCAGATTCTATTAAAAATAGTATCAAAATGCGCCGATGAACGGCATTATTTTTGAGTTCTTATTTTGTCAATTCACCCAAAATACCTGATAATTTTACATTTTAATATAATTTCTTTTTAATTGCTAATAGTCCTACCTAAAGAAGTCGAGGGTACAATTTGGTATCAAAATTATACATTAAAACTTCTTATTACAAACCTGTTTAAATTTTTTCAGTTGTCTTTCTAAGTAATAATTCCTTTTAAAAATGACTTCACATGTTGAAAAACAATCTCTTTTTAAATAAACAAAATATGGGAAGAATTATTCCTTAAAACAAGGCAATTAAAACCTGTGATTGTGACAAAAATAATTACCAAAATGAAAATGCAGAGTGAGAAAAAAATAGATTTTCTGAATTCACTAAATATTTTCAGTAAAATTACCTAACTCACTAGATATTTTCAGCTACCATATTTTAATGTTATGTTTTTATTCCATCAGCCGCACCAGATATTTGTCCGGGACTAGTAAGTGTACATGCATGCACTGCAGACCTACTAGTTCCAGCCCTGAGTATTATTGTATAAATAAAATTAAGTGTTGTTTTCTGTTTAACGTGTCTTACTTTTAACGTGTATTTTTCAATAGATTTTCTGAATTCACTAAATACTTTCAGTAAAATTACCTAACTCACTAGATATTTTCAGCTACCATATTTTAATGTTATGTTTTTATTCCATCAGCCGCACCAGATATTTGTCCGGGACTAGTAAGTGTACATGCATGCACTGCAGACCTACTAGTTCCAGCCCTGAGTATTATTGTATAAATAAAATTAAGTGTTGTTTTCTGTTTAACGTGTCTTACTTTTAACGTGTATTTTTCAATAGATTTTCTGAATTCACTAAATACTTTCAGTAAAATTACCTAACTCACTAGATATTTTCAGCTACCATATTTTAATGTTATGTTTTTATTCCATCAGCCGCACCAGATATTTGTCCGGGACTAGTAAGTGTACATGCATGCACTGCAGACCTACTAGTTCCAGCCCTGAGTATTATTGTATAAATAAAATTAAGTGTTGTTTTCTGTTTAACGTGTCTTACTTTTAACGTATTTTCTTAAAATTTTAGTTTTTTAAGCCTTGGGATTTTTGTGTTTGTTTCCGCCTAAAATTGGTCGTGTCCTTCTTGGTTTTGATTTTTGATACAATCGATGTGGAATGATTTTTAGTAATGAAAATGAATAAAAGTTTGTATATTAGAGAAAAGCAATATGGATATGTTATCTTTTACGGAAGTTTTGAGCAATTATTTATTGTTTAGAACATTCAGGAGAACTTAAATGTGTGTTCAGAGCCCCAGCATTGAACCTAAAGCTAGATTAAAATTCTATCTCCTAACAATCCGGGCCTGGCTTTGGTTCTTTGGTAGTCGATGACTAACGATTCGTATAAATGAAAGCGGATATTTTGTACTGTTTACAGATTTTTTAAGTAGATATTTTTTATTTAGAACTTAAATGCCCAAAGACTTACTTAAAAATACTGTATAACGTTAAAGAGAAAATAGGAAACAAATGATCTGACGGAAATTCATTCATTTAGAACCACACATACAAGTGAATGTAAAAGACGATCAAAACGTATAATAGCAAAAAACAATATAAACCCAGAAAAAAAGGCGATAATATCGGTTGCATTTCCATTTCGTTAAGGGTCCCGCTTTAGAGAAGATAATGTAAACCCGAAATGCATTCACATTTGCAAAGTTTAAACAATAGGAGAGAAAACTCCCGAAGAAAATGAAATCGTGACTATCCAACAGAAATCAATCATTGAACACTTTCTGATAACATTATAACGTCAGGCTTACGATCGGAACATCTTGGGGCTAACACCCGTTTCTTTATCTTTACTTCGACCATTGTAGCAATAGGAGAGAAAATGCTTGTTCTTATTTAACGAAATGTGCGTATTCTGACGCCTTAAGAACTCTTATAGCCTAATATGTTGAACGCAGGTGTTTATACAGAGATAGAATAGCGGATAGGTTTTTCTTACTTAATTCTACGAATGTGAATCTACATCCATTTATAGACAATGAATTTCCATTGTTATGCTCGGAATCTGAGTTTTCTAGTCTAAGTTTTCAATGTTATAGTTATACATTATACATTTAAATATACATTTAGCATTATACATTTTGTGAGAATGCAGCTATGTTTAGGTTTGCGAAACTGATTTGCTCGCCGCACTCACATGTTGTGGGTTGAATGTCCAAGTTGTTTTCGCAACTCTAAGAAGCGTGTGGTGTGGTCAGAGAAAATAAGTGCACTTAAACTTCACCAAGTTTTAGAGAATTGTGATTGGTCTCCAGGAGGCGATTCAGGATCATCCTTGGAGTCCCGGTCCTTCTGGGCAGAACTGGGAAAGGACGCACTGTGCAAAGGACAATAGAACAACGAACAGGATAATGGAAAAAGTGTAGGGTTGCCTGAGTCGAAAGAAGAGAGGTAAAGAATGCAGTGTTCTCTTGGAAATTGGCAATTTTTTTTTTAGGCGTAGCACGTGGAGTGCTCCTTTTACTTTTTAATTTATATATATATATATATATATATATATATATATATATATATATATATATATATATATATATATATATATATATATATATATATATTGCATATTTTCTTGTCGTTTCTTCTAATTTTGAACATTGTAATATAGAACAGTGGTACTATACTATAATTAAAAGCAATGTAAAGCAACTTGGGGTTATCAATGTCTTCGAAATGACAATGCAATGTACTACACCACAACACATTTGACAGTTAAAAACTAGATATTTATAGGCCTTAGGGAAAGAAGTTTAGATATTTAAGTCCCGGCAATAGTTTAAAGTTTAAAAACAACCAGTCACTGGGGTTTAAAATATTTTACTAAATGGTACAGGAAATAGTAGGTCATTGCTAACAATTAAAATGAAAATTATTCGGTTAAATAAGCAGACATAATTAGTAAATTCTTTACCATCAATACATCTTTCCTCCTTGTGAAAGGAAATTTCGTGTTCACAAAAGGTATTGCATAGCTCTAACTACTACAAGCCTTTTAATTCTATTTCATTGTATATTCTTTATATAATGATTGAAATATTAAACAAAGACACATGCATATATATAGATATGTGTGTGTAACCGGTAAAAATATACTTCACCGATCAAACGTGAGATATAGCTCCTACTTTTTAGTTGCTGGTGCTTGCTGTGCCAGGCAACTTTATTGCACTTATGTCCTGGAAAGTAAATCAATCAGACTCTAAGATCAGACAAAAAAATTAACAAAGATTCTTTACTTTCATCTTAAATTCGGAGAGCTGGACAATACGTCATACACAAGCTAGAGACAGATGTGAATCTGATGATCTGTAAAAATGCCGTCCTGAGAAGGAAGGAAATCACGTGGACACGAGAGTGCATCAGATTTCGCACGAGAGTGTGAGGTCGATGGTTCTTTAGCGGGCTGTAAAAATATCAGATGCAGCGAAAAGGCAAACAACGTCATAAAGGTTGCAAAAATCCTCAGTTTTCTCTGGGAGATTTGAAATGTTGTTTAGGAAAGGGAAAGAAAGGGCCCCATAATACAGTTACTATTTCAAACTCCAGTTTTGAGAAGTATGGAAAGAATGCAATCTCAATTAATCACGCCTTTGATTCAATATCTGGAAGTAGCTCGAAATGTTAAGATTAAGGAAGAAAGAATGTAAATTAGGAGAATTTTGAACTTTATCGTAGTAAATTTTGATATATTACATACAAAAACGCATATATATGTATATATATATATATATATATATATATATATATATATATATATATATATATATATATATATATATATACATATGTGTGTATGTGTGTAAGTATCCAATGATTGGGGTTTGGGGAGAATCAGTTTGATTTCTACACAGCAGTTATCTTTCATAGGGGATGGATCCTCGAACGTATAATCATGTGGTTTATTAAAAAAATTCAAGTATGTTTGGTTAAATTCTAATTTGGAGAAGTCTCATTTCGAAAAATATGTTAGAATATATGAATTTGCATCAGAATCACATCTTTACTTTCTTCTTATCCGTTTGAAATTGCTTTGGTTTTGAGCACTACGGTGTACTACTACACGAGGGTAAGTGAAACCAGGGCCTACTGCTTAAATTTGAATCCGAGTGACTTCGAAAACCCTTGTCTCCAACGGGATTCAGACTCACGAACTCCGGTACGAAAAATAACGTCCTACACGTTCAACTATCATTCGACCTGCTTGTAACTGATATTGACGAGTTATACGATCATTAGAAGCACACAGATAAGGTGAAGAAACGTTTACAGTACTGGTTATTATGCTCCACTACACTATATTTCTTACATATGTAAATTATTGCCATTTTGTTATGGTTTTAGTATTGGGATACAGTAATGGTGGATGTCTCCAACGAATCCTATATAAATGTTCATCAAGATATTGTTTTTTGTGGACAATTGACCAATACAAAAATTATTTAGGACATAAAGAATAATGATATTAATTCAACTGATGCAGAATATAGAAAATGGTAAAGAAGAAGTAGCTAATCCATTAGAAACAATGGCTAAACAAAAATTTAAATTTCATTTGTCACAGATCTAGCGTCGGTTTTCAGTAACCAGTGACAATGCAGAAAGTGGCCAATGGGAATGTCGTGATTCATTCTAGACTTCATACCTGGAACATCACAAAGGATGGTCTCCACAATGTATTTGTAGGAGAGTGGTGGGTTACTTCTCTGGAGATCTCAATATGTGTACAGCCTTTTTATTTATGTTATATATAAGAGACACCAGGAAACCTAATGTTGCTCATCGGATCATTTCTATCGGAGTCGAAAAGCTGTGAATCAGGACCCCACTCCATTTAATTTTCACACTTATTTATTCATGCACATATTAGAAAGAAAAAAAAAAGCACTATGGACTAAAAACACATGCGTGCGTGATAGTTGCTCGAGGGCGTCTATTCGACTCAGCTAGGCGGCGATGGAGTTGAGTTGCATGAGAGCTGGCGAAATTGCGTGGGAGTTGATGACTCCCCATAGAGTCTCAAAGTCTGGACCTACCAAATTGGAAAGAAGCGCTTTTAATCATTCCTCTAAGAGGTTTGTCCATGTGGAAAAGGGGGTTCCCCCATAGAAAATAATTTAATCAACCCATATAAATGAAATATATCTACTATTTTCAAAAGCCGCAAATATGCTATATATATATATATATATATATATATATATATATATCGGACTTTAAACCAAATAGGTCAGACCCAGATACTGACTTTAATTGACATTAAACTGAAAAACTTCTAATTTTCCTAACACCGTAGAACAAAAACCGTTAGCGATTATTTTTTTGGATTAGGTCATTTTCCTTTTTCAAAATTCCAGATCTTTTAATTTCGAGCACAGCAGTTTATAAAAAAAGTTCTAAGAGTGTAAAATAATTCTTAGTTTTAAAAGGATTCTTGTCATACCTACCCCAGGTTCACTTGTTTTTTAGAACATCACATTCTCACAGCGCACACTACAGTATCATTCTTAAATTAATAAATATCATATTTTAAGCAAGTTTTTGTTAAAGTTCCTGCCTCTTAGTCTTCCAGTGAAAACCAAGGAAAATCACAGAATTAAGTGTTTACAATAGAGTTCTAAAAAATGTTTATTTCTTATTACCAATTTATTACTGTTTTGCAATACAACGCAGAAGAAGCGTTTTTCTTTTAAGCATTCAGATGTCTTTTTCTTATGCAATAAATGTAATATTACAATGCGCACTGAACAATCATTATTATAGTCATTCTACACAGTCGTTATCAAAATTTCAAAATTTTCATCTTATAATGAAATTGTTGCGTACACTTAATAAAAAAGGGACGGACACAAATAAAGAGCCGATAGTTTACCACAACAACACGGAACAGACATTTATTCACATATATACAACAGGGTTGACAAAGGCGTACTGACGCTAAATAAAGTACAGTGAGATAGCGTCTCTAGCAGCATAGAAGGGTCACTGGACATGCGCGATGAACTCTCTGACCCCTCTCTCCTCCCACGCAGGGGAGCAACTATTTCCTTCGCCACAAAAATATTTATCATGCAACAAAGGGAAAATGGTATTATATTTGAAATATTTCTATTTATTAGTATTTTATTATTATGTGTGTTAAGTTCATAATAGAGATAGATTAATTTTATTTTTTAAAATATCAAATCTGAAGAATTTTACATTACAATGCTAAGAAGAAGTATTTACGCTCTGTTAAAATATTTTGTATAAAAGTGTTATTAATAAATTATGCTTTTAGTTAAAAATAAACACTCATTGCATAAAAGAATCCTAATAACATTCATTTGTCATTTTCTTACAATAGCTATTTTGTAAACGAGTAGTTGTTAATACTACTTCTTTGAGGAACATTTTGTTTTCGTGCAACTTGACAATTCTATTTTTGGATTGTAAATGTGTGTTAATATAACAGAAGGCTGAAATATAATATTTCACTCCTTTCGTTTACTGCAATTGAATTGAATTAATTTCAATTCCAGTTATTTCTTTCAGATGCCCTACCCAACTTAAAAGTAAGATAGATGGGGAAGAATTGCTTTCGATAAATAACAGTAATTTTATGTTATATTTACCGAAGCATTTATCATAAAAGGATATTCAAAGATAAATATAATGTTACGTTAAGTTATTGAAAGACTTATTTAAACATTTTCTTCTCTTTTCATTACACTGATTTATTTTTTACAGGTGTCTTCTTGGCGGCACACCCTAAGACACAGCTGTATAAACAACTAGATTTAAAATCTTCCATTTTTCTCGTTAATCTTCTGAAATCTGTCACCAAGATTTTACTGGCTTGTCCCAGACAAAAATTGTCTGACACTAAAGATTCATTCCTTTTATAACAGGTATGTCAAACACTTTCGCTAAGGATATACAAAGAATAAAAGATGTTATTCATATATATTCACACATATACAATCAATTAGAAAGCCCCTCTTCTTAGGTGTTTATTGTCAGGGTAATTCTAATACATAAAACCGAAGTATTGCCAATTATTAGGACTCAGATGACATAATGCTACTTTTCGTAAACTAAAGACATAGAAATGTTTTAACCGTAATTAGACCCAGTTTAGTACTTCTATAACTATAAATTAGTCAAAGTAAAACTCGTACAGTATGCTTTCTTTGTGTAATTAGAAAAATACACACACAAAAAAAAAAGTTAGTTAGCTTACGTGATGCCCAATCAAATCCTAAACTAAAATATCATGTTTATAGAAATTACGAATTTTGTATAGTGTACGAGTTTTACTTTGACCCATTTTTTTCCATATTTATCTAAATAATTGCAGCGGCGATTAAATATTGTGTAAATTTATTTGTGTAAAAATATTTATTAATAATTTAATTTGCTATTTAAATAAAGTCACCTACAAATTCTTTGGAATTTAATAAAATTAGTTTATAAATATTATCTATGAACCTTAAAAATGCAAAATGTTTACGAAATTTTTTACAATTTTAGAGGTGCCTTAGAGGATGTACCATAGAAGGATTGAGCGGGGTTAATGACAAACCCATTCTACAGCATAAACACAATACTTTTAAAATTTTAACTATATTAGAAGAACAATAAATAAGTGTTCTTAAAAAATAAGTACAATATAAGTATAATAAATAAGTATAATAAATAAGTAGTTCAAAAATGTTTGAATAGATATTTTTGTTTGGGGTCATAAGTAAAAAAAATATCGAATTACTAACTTTCCAGGGACAACAAGTATATAAATACAAGAAAAATAGATTAAATGCAAAAAAAAATAAATAAATAAAAATAAATGCAGTACTATTATGTATTGTAAGTTTTAAATGTCAAAAACATAAAAAATTAGAAAAAAAAAACATTTATATTTTTCCAAAAATTAGAGAAAAAAAAAATGTTTAACAACAGGTTTCGCTGTGAAACCGCTGTCCGCCAAATTATGTCAAATAAAAAAAATCATTTTTAAAATCTCAGCTTGGACAGAAAAAGGTTAGTATACGAGTTTTACTTTGAGCGACTGTATGCAGGATGCCAAAATATATAGTGGAATAAAGATAAGCTCCCATTCTGGCACTGTATACTACTAAATAATTCAATGCTTTACCCCAGCATAGTAGGCCTTAAAACCCTAATACGGAGATTTCAGCATTTACTTCTGTATCAATTAGTCTTTTTTCCTCCATATTGATCGCTTTGGTCAGTCCTGTACTTCAGAAGAAACCGGCATACATTACTTTTTCGATTGCTCGTTGTCTTTTCACCATTGTTGGTTTTGGTCATCTGCAAAAATGGATTCTTTACTTTTTTGACGTGTAGATTTTGGTTTTGGAGTGCTACGGTCTACTTTTTGCAACACGAGGGCTAATGAGACCGGGACCTACTGCTTAAAGCCGATTCCGAACGGCTACGAACATCCATGCCATAGTGGGATACGAACCCACGAACTCCGGTTCCGAAGGCCAGCACCCTAACCAATCGGCCATCGTTCGCATTTTGACGTGTAAAACGTAAAGAAAAAAAGAAAAAACTAATTTTTTTTCTTTCAAAATTTATTTTACTGCAGCCTAATTGCACTTGTTACCACAAATTATCGTCAGCGGTAATAATATTTTTAACGCCTGTCTATCCAGATCGATGGCTTTGACCAGACAGTAATTTTGAAGAAAACGGCATACATTACTTTTTTCCGTTGATTGTAGTATTTTCTCCATTGTTTAGATTTATTTTCAATAACCTATACTTTATTTTCTTCACGTGATGGAACGTAAAAAAAAGGGTTTGCACAATTTTTGAGAGACAATTTTGTCCTCTACGAAATTCTGTGAATCATCTTAATACAGTAGCACGATATAGAACTTATTAAGTACTAATTGCACTTTTTAAAAACATAGGAATTACCGGCACGATCATGTTCTTGCGTCAGTTCAATTTTCCTTTCTTTCAAAATTTATTCTATGACAGCTAAATTACAATTGTTGCCACAAATTATTGTCTGCGGCCATAAAAGCGTCGTTCAAATTTACATATATAACGAATATTTGCCTGCCAACTGCCACTATCTCAAAAGTTTCAGCTTAATCTAGGTATAGCTGATGGGAATTAATAACTATTTTAGAATAAACTTCAAATATTTTAGATTTTAGATCACATAAATAAGATTTACAGACTAAAATAACAGCTTCACTAAAGTAAAAACCGCATTTATTTTATCATTTACCAACTAGAAGCAAGAATCAAACTCAATGACTCAATTTACGAGTTCATTATATGATCATTTCTTATTTTAATGTAGCAATGCTATTACGAGCTGCTTTACATTTTAAAAATAAATGCAATAAATTTTAAGATTAGTTCAGAATAAATTCAGAGTTGAAAAATCCGATTGATGTTTATTTCAAGAAGAAAAGAAAGAAAATACGTCCACGAATTTTTCAGCTGCCACAAAACTGAAGGTGGGTATCGAATTCACAACCTTGATTTATCAGACCACCGCTCTGACTATTGATATATGCCGAAATGTGTTTGCGGCGCTGCAGCTGATTATCTTGACTTATTCGAAAGGTTATCTATTTTAATATTAAATCTCAGGATTGCAAAGAAAGACTCTTCTTCACAGAAAAAAAGGTAGTATTTTTCTGTAAAAGAAAGAAGTTCTTTGATTTTAAAAAATATCCACCAAGTAGCCATTTCATATCCAGTTTTCGGCCTGGATAATTAAGGTTGCACAGTGGCATAGCAAAGTTTGGTTATACCTGAAGCAAAGTTTACATATGTCACCTCATGTCTCATGTACACTAAAATATAAAATGAAATTTATTGAGAAATTAGATTTTTTATTCGATTAATTAAAGATGGAAAAAAATGTTAGTTTTTTATTAAACAATGTTTAAGGAATTAAAAAAAATTAAAATAATCCTTTATTAATAAGCTAATTTAATGTACATTGTAAAAAATCAATCATAGTAATATAGTTCCTATTGTACAACTTTATTGCTATTATAATACAACTAGCTTCGTCGAAGCCAGACTTTGGTCTGGATATATGAGAATCCCAAATAAAACTTATATTTATTTCAAAATTGATAATTGAATTTAAGTTAAATAAACAATTTAGAAAATGAAACAACTTAATTTTACCAAACGAGTAACATATTTTATTTATTTATTTATTTATTTATTTATTTTTAATACGGCGCTGGTCTTCGGAGTTCTCAGGTTCGAACCCTGCTACTGGCATGGATGTTCGTAGCTGTTCGTAGTTGGTTTTGATTTCGGAACAGAAATTGAAAAATTCGTATATCAACTCCTATTTTTATAGGGGGGTATATGTTACAAAAGGAATAATATTTTCTTATTCCTCTTCATTAAATTAGATAAGAATGTTTTGTGACTCATCGCGGATAAAATATTGACTAGATTTAGTTTTACTCTAGCTTTAAGTTGAAAGCAGCGCAATAAGCAACAAACAAGTGGATCGTACATCAAATCGGTAACAGCTAATGATTACCGTTACATACAATGCGTATAAAAGAGATGCAATGATTATAAAATACAGATGAAACAGTATTTATATAGAGTTAAATTTTAAAGTTTTATTTTCTTTCTGAAATAACTGTCTTTATTATACCGGGAGCAGTACAAAATATTCTGTACATAACGCGATCTTTGAGTTTATACCCTAAATTTAAAGTGCATGTTATACACGAGGGAATACGGCCTACCAAATAAATAAGGAGACAAAATTAAATAACTAAAGTAAATCTAATCAGTAGAATTCTAATCATGATCTAACCAAGAAATATTTCGAGTACACTATCAGATGAATTAAGTTTCTTAAAATGTTTTAATTATTTCACCATGTCACTGAAAGAAAAAGATAGATAGTTGAGCTAAGCTGCTCGATTAGCTGTTTTAAAAAAATGAATTCCAAACTAGAAGCGAATCCCACTATGGCATGGATGTTCGTAGCCGTTCGGAATCGCTTTAAGCAGTAGATCCCGGTCTCATTAGCCCTCGTGTGCAAAACAGTAGACCGTAGCGCTCCAAACCAAACCAAACCAAACCAAAATAGAAGGCAAAAAAGGAGTTAAAAAAACATTATAATTCATCTACGGCCGTGATCTGCTTAAACTTTTTCAGGTTCAACCTGAATAATCGTGAAAAATCTCATTTAGATTAATCCAACCCAACCTACCTATAAATGCCCACATACAATTTTATATAGAGAGATAGATGAGAATGGTTTACGAAATCTATGTTTAAACCATTAATGCCTAGCATCCTTTTTCAGAGACGAGTTAAAAAGTATTTTGTAGAATTTTTCTGTTTTCTCCCAACGATTTTTCCTTTTAATCTAAGGTGGATCCCAATTCTATGAGCCATCTCTGAACATTTCGAGGATTTTCAATAATGTAAAATTTTGTCATTTGGAACCACATTTTATGATTTTTCGAACGTCGCACATTGATTTATTTTTCCGGCATGGACATTGACTGAAATTACGACAAATAACTATTATTAAACTTTACTTTAACCACTAAAAACTGAAAACGCCAATGCGGATGAGAAATTCAAATAGTTTTGGGTGGGGGGTCTCATCCAAAAGTTTGAGCTAACTTTTGGGTGAGACCCCCTGCCACTCAAAACTATTTGAATTTCTCCTCCGCATTGGCGTTTTTAACCTTGTTTAATTTAAAATTTTTCATATCAATATTTACGTCGTTTTTTACTTGTGTTCTTTATTTTAAATATTTGACTAATAGTTACTTCTTTTAAATTATATATATATATATATATATATATATATATATATATATATATATATATATATATATATATATATATATATATATATATATATATATATATATATATGTGTGTGTGTGTGTGTGTGTGTGTGTGTGTGTGTTGTGTGTGTGTAATGAGACGGACTTCTCGATGGGGGGTTGCAGTCATGACCATAAAAATGATACCGTTTCAGGCTAAAGACCTTTATTAAGACAACGTTGAAGGACGGGTTCCCACTTCATCATAGGGACAGAACAAACTGAAGGGTCAGCTAGCATGAAGTTCTATGTACAAGACAAGTAACACCTGGGTCAACATCTGTGGGAAAATATCTCTAGAAAAATCTGTCTCCGCTAGCGTGTATCTTCTTTTTATTTGGAAATTTCCTAAATTGTCCGCTAGGGCCATGTAGGTTTATAATTGGACAGGCCCCTTCTCTGAGGGCGTAACCTGTAGCCCCAGTGGTCAATTTAGGTTAGGAGTTAAAAAGGGGAATGGAAAATGAAGCGGGAATTTTTACCCTTGATTTAAGTTTTGAAAACCCCTGAGAATTTTCCTTACATATATATGTATACATATTTTGGTTAACACTTAAATCATTGTTTGGCACAGCATATCTTGGCTTGGATCTTGAGTCAAGAAACCCAACCAACCAACCAACCAAACTTTACTTTATGGTATTGTATTTACAGGCGATTTCAAATTAATCTCTTATAAAGTACTTTTTCTTGTTTTGTCAATGGCATATTAGGATGTTGAAAATAGCAGCTGATCACTAAAGACGATAAGCTGTAATAATCACACTTGCTATAACTTCATATTTATTTTACCACCAAGCGTCCGAAATAGTTTAGATTTAACTTATTCTTTCATATCTTTGACGTAAAAATGATTTGGGCCTAAATTGTTTATACATAAAAAATGCTGCCACTTCTGAATTAAGTTTGAGATCTGTACAACACATTTGCTTAATCAAAAAGAAAGCTATAAGTAACATTAAATACCAAAAGAGAAAAAGTAGTTTCACCTTCAATATCCACAGGAAGAAATTCGAGATAAAAAAGTTTGTTATTCGCTTTTTCACGAGTAGAAGACGAACTTATGACCCCTGCTTACGGCGTCAGTTTTTTTTACGAGTTCTGGTGACACACATTAATAACAGGATCTGCTAAGTGACTTATTTGAGAGAAAATTAAGTCTTAAGATTTATTTGACAGTAAATCTTAAGAATGGGAGATTTACATCTAAGCAAGAAAAAGAAAAAAATAGCAGGTATTTAAAATGAAGATTATTTAATGAGATACACATTATTCCAAGTGATTTTTTTTACTGTTTCTGCAAGTTTACAGTCAGTCAAAGTAAAATTCATTCACTAAGTTTTTTTTTATTACATTGGGCATTTACATTGGAGTGTTTACTTAAACATCAAACAAAAACAAAACTAATAATAAATATTTTGACGGGAGAACTTAAGCTTTACACAATGTTTAAACAACGTAACACTTATTCAGATAAATATGGGAAAAAAAGAATGAAAAAAAGAACTCTTAAATTTTACCAAATTTTCGATCTTAGAATACTTAAAAGTATGATTTTTTTTCTATTTAGTACATTGAGAGCTATCCTGTGTGTCTCCTAAAGGAATTTTTTTACCTTTTTAAATCTCAAATTGAAAAAGAAAAGCATAGTGTACCAGGTTTACTTTAACTGACTATGGAGTTACTACCCGCCAATACAAAATGAATGTAGTTTTTGAACTTGATAGACTCTAGAATATTAAATCAGATCTCCAACTATTTTAATTTGTAATTAAATTAAGAATTGAGAAAGAGAGATAAGGGTTGAGTTAAGTAATTATATAAAAAAATCAGTGATTAGTGTGGTATCACGGGTAACGAGTGGGTTTACAAAGCGATCCTTTATACAAACGTATCTCTAAACGATGGACGAATGGCCGCCGTTTGGCAATAAGTATCCACACACACATAAATGTATATATGTAGTATGACGGACTTCACGACAGGTAGTCGAAGTCATGACCAGACGAAGACACAGTTTTAATCAAAAACTTAAAAACTTTTATTAGCAGAACATTGGATGGACGGGTTCCCATTTCATTATAGGGACAGAACAAACTGAGGGGTCAACTAACACGAAGTTTAAGTAAAAGGCTAAGTAACATCGGGATTAACATCTGTGTGAAAACCTCAGTCAAAATCTCTGGGAAAATCGCAGGGAATATCTGCCTCCGATAGCGTGCATCACTTTTTTGTTCTAGAATTTCCTATATTGGCTGAAATGGCACTATAAAGTTTTAATTGGTTAAATCCCTTCCCTGAGGGCTTGGGCGATATCCCTAGTGGTCAATTTAGATTAGAGGTTAAAAGGGGTAAGTAAAAGGAAGCGAAAATTTTGGCCCTTGACTTAAGATTTATAAACCCTTGGGAATTTTCTTGAACCTTAATGAGGGCCGTCTTTGGGGTTTTATACAAAATACCTACATTAGTTTCCCGATCTAGTTTACTTTTCCTTACACACACACACACACACACACACACACACACACACACACATATAATAATATATATATATGTGTGTGTGTCAGGATTTAAAATATAGATTAATTTTAAGAGATTTTAATTAGGAATTCTTTTAATGAGAGTGATGTGACTTGAGGAGTTAGCCACATAAATACGGCTCACGCGCAGTGATAAGAGCAGAGAGCAGTATGCACTTTCTACAGTCAGACCTATAGCTCCCCGAAGCAGTGAAAACTGCCTTTGTTAGCAGTTGGGCGCCAATGTGAGACGCCATTGTTGAGTAGAGTGTTGATGAGCTTTAAATAAAGAGATGAAGTGGTACTCCGAACTCTAGTGTGTTTACTGGAACCTGTGATATATATATATATATATATATATATATATATATATATATATATATATATATATATATATATAAATATATATATATATATATATATATATATATATATAATATGTATATGTATGTATTTCAGCATAATCATAATTTTATGTTAAAATAATACTTAAATTACAACCTTTGTAGAAACTCTTTTGTTCCTTTTGGAAAATTGGCGACTTCGCTTACACTAAAATTAATTCCTTCTTACTTTAGCACTTCTTGTATAACTTAGTTATGCTTCTTTTCCATGATTGGCTGACTCACACACCTATATATTGTCATTACCGTTTATCTCCCCAAAATCCTGGATATATACTGTCCTAATAAACCACATTTTTATTCCTAAATTTTTGCTCATTCATTTCGGTCACCGGACCGCTAACGACAGCACCCAAGTCAATGTGAATCCCTTTTTTTTTACCTTTGTGATAGGTTAAAGTGCCCATTACACACACACACACACATACATATATATATATATATATATATATATATATGTAATATATCAAAATTATTTAACTTTAATATTTTTTCAAAAGCCTCCTCTCTCCAATTTTAATTCATTTAAAAATGTTTACCAGCCTCTAAATGGGGTAATCAACGGAGTATTTTCCACTTAACATTCCTTTCTGTCCTAAAACTGTAAACTTTCTGTCTATGCAGCAGTTTCCCAGGTGTTGGCGGAACATGTTTTCGCGTTTTGCTGATATTGCATTTAATTCACTTATTAAGTGTTTTTGTTGTGGAAAAATTCTTGTTGTCAGCGCTCTTGGGTGTACTTGTGTCAGAGCAGAGTGAACTCTGTGGCTTTTGATTGTATATTGTCCATAAGGATAGATGTGTGGTGTTGCCGCTCTGAAATAAAGTTTAAAATTAGACTTCTGAGTTCTCTTAAATATGAAGCCCGACTGCATTCTCATTACTTATAGCTGTTGAGCTTTCTCCTTGTGAAGGAGTGTTATAAAAAATGGATTACATATATATATATATATATATATATATATATATATAATATATATATATATATATATATATATATATATATATTCCCTTATATAATAATAGCCTAAGTTATCTGCCGTCTGTCCGCGATTTTATGAAGCGGTTGGACCTGGAATGGATAGAGGCATCCATTGGATTCTTGATGAGTTAGGGTTAGCGAAATTCAAAGCGAGTCAAGTTTATCTTCTCCTAAACTACCCATCCGATTCTAAAATAAATTGGTATAAATAGGCTTCCTATCACAGCGAAAAATACTGTCGTCTTCAAAACGTTCGAATTCAACCCCTTCCCCTGTTTTCGAGAGTTTAATATCATTATTTCGAGCCCTATTTTCCCCGGTTAAGATCAGGCGATTCAATTTATCCATTTATCACATAAGTAGATGAAAATAACCTTTTTTTCTAGCATTATGACGTCATTCCTTTACCCATCTCATTGAATCATTTCTTATTTTAAATTATTTAAATATCGTCTGCATTATTTTCATAAGTTTTATCGCTGAACTTAGATATTACGTCAATAATTTTCTTTTATATTTGGATTAAATAATAGATTAGGTACACAGGTGATAATTTTAAATTGGATCATCGATTATTTTTTTAATTTAACTCCTCTTCTTAGCCCACTCTCCTGTTTCTAATCATGGATCTTGTTGGTGCTTCAACCACATTTGGCGAAATTGGCGTGCTTGCAGCTTGCGTGTGTGGCGTGCTTGCAGCGTGGCGTTTGAAATCTGGCGAGGGGATCGTAACGCAACAAATTGATACATAAACAAAAACAACATTTTGTGGAAAAATTTTACAAAAATTGAATATTTAAAATCTAATTGAATTAACAAAGAAAACACAAAGGAAACACATAACATTCATACTAAATAGACTGAAACATTCACTTAATCACAAATTAAATTAACTGAGTGTGATTTTCATCACAAATTTGTGATTTAGTGTAAATTGTAAAATTAATTTAAACAAAAAAAAAAGAAAACTGTATTTTGAGTGGAGGTTGAAGAGGAGTTGTAAAATTGAAAATTTTTTTTCAAATCTCTTATTTTTGTTGCAATGAAAATTTTGTCACCGGTATTAACAACCAATTCTTTTCGTAAAAGTCTAGGAGCCTATTTCATGGATTCATAAATATCTAGCTTTTAAGTTATATAGCTTTAAAAATTAAGAAGTTTGTTCGTTTGTGTGTTTGTTTTTTTATACATAACTACAAAGTTTGAAATCGATTCTCTAAATTTTGAACATTCTTCATATATACCGCGAAATAATCACTGTCAATATTAAAACCTCTGCAGTCCCTAATATGACAAGATAAATTAAAGTTGGCAAACTAACATTCGGTCAGTAAAGATAATCAAATTATTGAGCGTGTACCAAATAATTCTCAGCCAAAATCAAACCATTTTATTACCTGCCTCACAGGGTACTTTACAATTCTGGAAAATTAAAAATTTTACTGATCCCGACATAGGACGGGCTATATGCTAGTATATATATATTAAAATGTAATACTGAATTGCCCTGATAAGTAACAGCACTGGACCATACGTGGTCAATCTACACTCCGGTAGTGAAATTTTGCGGCCCGCAATGAAACTCATAAACCTCTGCAGTCCCTAATATGACAAGATAAATTAAAGTTGGCAAACTAACATTCGGTCAGTAAAGATAATCAAATTATTGAGCGTGTACCAAATAATTCTCAGCCAAAATCAAACCATTTTATTACCTACCTCACATGGTACTTTACAATTCTGGAAAATTAAAAATTTTACTGATCCCGACATAGGACGGGCTATATGCTAGTATATATATATATTAAAATGTAATACTGAATTGCCCTGATAAGTAACAGCACTGGACCATACGTGGTCAATCTACACTCCGGTAGTGAAATTTTGCGGCCCGCAATGAAACTCATAAACCTCTGCAGTCCCTAATATGACAAGATAAATTAAAGTTGGCAAACTAACATTCGGTCAGTAAAGATAATCAAATTATTGAGCGTGTACCAAATAATTCTCAGCCAAAATCAAACCATTTTATTACCTGCCTCACAGGGTACTTTACAATTCTGGAAAATTAAAAATTTTACTGATCCCGACATAGGACGGGCTATATGCTAGTATATATATATTAAAATGTAATACTGAATTGCCCTGATAAGTAACAGCACTGGACCATACGTGGTCAATCTACACTCCGGTAGTGAAATTTTGCGGCCCGCAATGAAACTCATAAACCTCTGCAGTCCCTAATATGACAAGATAAATTAAAGTTGGCAAACTAACATTCGGTCAGTAAAGATAATCAAATTATTGAGCGTGTACCAAATAATTCTCAGCCAAAATCAAACCATTTTATTACCTGCCTCACATGTACTTAACAATTCTGGAAAATTAAAAATTTTACTGATCCCGACATAGGACGGGCTATATGCTAGTATATATATATTAAAATGTAATACTGAATTGCCCTGATAAGTAACAGCACTGGACCATACGTGGTCAATCTACACTCCGGTAGTGAAATTTTGCGGCCCGCAATGAAACTCATAAATTGCAGTCCCTAATATGACAAGATAAATTAAAATTGACAACTAACATGCGGTCAGTAAAGACGAACAAATTATTGAGCGTGTACCAAATAATTCTCAGCCAAGAAATTAACTATTTTATTTACCTGCCTTATAAAATACTTTATAATTCTAGAAAATTAAAAATTTTACTGATATAGGATATATGTAGTATATATATATTAAAATGTAATACTGAATTGCCCTGATAAGTAATATGGACCATAATGGTCAATCTACACTCCGGTAGTGAAATTTTGCGGCCCGCAATGAAACTCATAAACCTCTGCAGTCCCTAATATGACAAGATAAATTAAAGTTGGCAAATAACATTCGTCAGTAAAGATAATCAAATTATTGAGCGTGTATCAAATAATTCTCAGCCAAAATCAAACCATTTTATTACCTGCCTCACAGGGTACTTTACAATTCTGGAAAATTAAAAATTTTACTGATCCCGACATAGGACGGGCTATATGCTAGTATATATATATTAAAATGTAATACTGAATTGCCCTGATAAGTAACAGCACTGGACCATACGTGGTCAATCTACACTCCGGTAGTGAAATTTTGCGGCCCGCAATGAAACTCATAAATACTACATGTATTTATATTATATCGTAAATATAATGTTATTCGGACGATTCACTAATTATTATTGTTATTGTTATAATTATTTATGTATGATTATAATTTTAGCTGTTCTATTGTTTATGAATAAATAGCAGTAGAACTGTATATGAATTAATAGTAATAAAACATAGAATAATTATGTATTTTTTAAATTTTTTACCAACATAATGTGATACATCGGAATAAAATGTAATTATTGTTTATGAATTGTTTATCAATAAATAGTAGTAGAATTGTATATGAATTAATAGCAATAAAATATACAATAATTATGAATTTTTTTTTTAATTTCACCAGTATAATGTGACAAGCCGGAATAAAATGTAATTATTGTTTATGAATTGTTTATGAATAAATAGTAGTAGAATTGTATATGAATTAATAGCAATAAAATATACAATAATTATGAATTTTTTTTTAATTTCACCAGCATAATGTGACACGTCGGAATAAAATGTAATTATTGTTTATGAATTGTTTATGAATAAATAGTAGTAGAATTCTATATGAATTAATAGTAATAAAATATACAATAATTATGTATTTTTTTTTAAATTTCACCAGCATAATGTGACACGCCGGAATAAAATGTAATTATTGTTTATGAATTGTTTATGAATAAATAGTAGTAGAATTCTATATGAATTAATAGTAATAAAATATACAATAATTATGTATTTTTTTTTTAAATTTCACCAGCATAATGTGACACGCCGGAATAAAATGTAATTATTGTTTATGAATTGTTTATGAATAAATAGTAGTAGAATTCTATATGAATTAATAGTAATAAAATATACAATAATTATGTATTTTTTTTTTAAATTTCACAGTATAATGTGACACCCCGGAATAAAATCTATGTCTTTGACACCCACCGAGTGTTTATAGTTGGTTTACAATGCCTCCTCAAGACAACACAAGTGGAAGTAAAGTATTCGAAGCATTTGTCACAAATCTAAATATTAATAACTTCAGTTGTCACATGTCATCTACATAAGATATTCTTTGATACGCGGGTTTTTATAAATCACACGTTTTTATCTCATTAGCGGAACTAAAGCATGACTTCTGATTTTGCTTTTTTTTTACCCTTGAACCGTTTAAATAATATCTTAGCACCAAATCACAAGCACAGAACCATTCATGAATAGTTGATTGGCGAAAATTATTATATCCTATCTGATAGCTGGGCGAAAAACATCTCGCCTCTCTGTTGCTCGTAGTCGTCCGAACTTTTCCTGCTTCTGACCTTGAAGGCTGGTTTTCATTATCGCATGAAGGAGAAAGAGGTTATACGTTTCTTTTTTACTTTTTCTTTCTTTCATTTTCGGAAGCAACAAAAAGTATCAGTTTCAGTGTTTCACTATTCAAGAGAGTAAATTAGCCTTAAGAAGTGGAGAATGTTCATTAGACCTCTACTTCTCTTGCAGAGAAAGGTAAAAACATGGAGTGGAAGTTGATATTGATTTAAGTACTCCCTTGATTTATTACATCGGGAGAAATGTTCATTTCGTACGAAGGCTGTGTACTATTTAATAATATATAAATATTTAGACATGGTATTTTCTTGCAAGATTGAGAGCATTTCAGAACTGCATGATAAGCTCTACAAATTTATTCTGAATATTTTTGAGGGCTAAAATAACATAATGTTAAGGTTTACAATAACATTGTTAACATCTTCTTAACACTTGGCATGCGAGTATACTTCACCGCCAACTTACGCATGCAGCGGGCGTTTTTTCGTGAATCGCGCGAAAGTTTAGTTATTCAGAAAAATCGCAGTAAATCGAAAACTACTTTGTTTTTATGAACGAAACTTTTTTTATTTTACACTTTAATATATACTGTATGATTATTTAACCAAAAAATAATAATATTTTTACAAAATCATAAGAATAAACAATTTTTAAAATTTTACAATCAAAAATATTTTTTCATGACAAGTACAAATAGCACTATTTATTATCAATTTTGTATTCAACAATAAAAAACCAAGCTTCAAATTGACAAAACACGACTTGTAATTTTGAAGATAGGAATTCGATTGAAGACGAAATAACTCAACAAAAGACCGAGTAACTCGACAATCATAACTTGTGCAAAGAAAAAATGCAAAACGTTGCATAGCAGCGCAAACAGCACTCATATAATGTCACACATACATATAATTATACGTATTTAGTAGATTTGTGGTGGTTAGCGGATATCCACCACAAATCTACTAAATACGTATTTTTACGTGACCAGCGCTCCAGTGACAGACTGCAAAAAAACGTAAAAATACGTTGCCCATATGCGAAGTGTTAAATTATTAATGTTATTAATGCAGGTAATGGGAGCAGAGTAGGCTTTAAAAATTTTCCCAACGCATAGAAAAATGTAAAATGCCTCCATCTACTGGCATATAAAATTTACTTAGAGGTTAAATATTAAATTTATGATTGAAACCTATGAATAGCTTTTGTAAAGAAAAAGTAACAGCATGACAAAATAAAACACGTTTATTAAAAAAAACGTTGAAATAAACTAAAAAACAAAAGGGAAAACCATTAAATTCAAACAAATAAAAAAATATAATTTCTGGTTGTAATTGAGTTTTTTTCTGACTTTTGACTTTGAAGACTTTTAAATTAAATATTTTAGTTCCATTTGACCAGCTAATTCATGTTAGACAACCATTGTAGTTAAACCATTTAACCAATCTTGAAAATTTGTGAAGCGTAAGAAACACTTTACTAACTTTGTTATTTAAAATTGTGTTTGAATTTTGAAAAGTTCCCCTGACCACTTGCCATACTTATTGACAAAAAACACAAAATTTTTTAATAAATAGCAATATTTGCTACAATATTTAGGTTTGAAATTAATTTTTTAAAAATTTACTTGGGCTTTTCCTTTTTGTCAGTTATGACTAAAATGCGCCACAAAATACTCTGTTTCGTCCGTCTCTAGTCCAGTAATGCTGAGAGTTTTAATAAGCTTCATTTTTACACTTTGTTACCACATAATTGAATTACAAATACACATTATTGTTTTATTATACAAACCTACATGACAGGCTAGTACAATGAAGTATTAGTTAATTTAGCTGGAATCAAATATCTGGCTAAATAGTTTCTGTTATTAAATATCGAGAGACTGATTTTTATATGCTAGCTCAATTATTATTTGCATCAGGGATAAAGGAATATGTTAGAGGTGGAACAGTTCCTTATTGGACTGATTTGGTTTGGTTTGGAGTGATACGGTCTACTTATTGCAACACAAGGACTAATGAGACCGGGACCTACAGCTTAAAGCCGATTCCGAACGGCTACAAATATCTATGCCAAAGTGGGATTAGAACCCACAAACTCCGATTCCGAAGGCCAGCACCCTAACCAATCGGCCATTTATCCTTTTTGGACGACGTCTTGACGGATAGGAGATTCGCGTTTGTTACAACCGAGGAAATAACGAAAACTCAATCCTTACTTCTATTGTCCAAAAAATTATGAAAGATAGCATTCATTAACATCAGCACAGGGATATATTATGTTCAAAATTACCAACTTTATCTAGTCGACCCCAGTGAGCCTATGATTATCAGTACTAGATACAAAATAAGAATTTATTAGACATTAACACCAAAATGTCAAATTTTTGAACCAGTTAACATTTAAGTACATAATATTACAGACATGCCTTTTTTAAAATAACTTTATAGCTTTATTACGTAACTAGCATATAGCCCGTCATATGCCGGGATCAGTCAAATTTTTAATTTTCCAGAATTGCAAATACCCTATGAGACAGGTAAAAAAAAAGGTTAGTGTTTTGGCTGAGAATTATCTTTCAACAAAATTATCAATTAAAATTATCACATATGTACCTAATCTATTAAGCTAAACATAAAAGAAAATTATTTACATAAATCTAAGACCAGTGATAAAACCTATGAAAATAATGCAGACGATATTTAAATAATTTAAAATAAGAAATAATTAAAAGAGATGGTTAAAGGAATGACGTCAGAATACTAGAAAAAAATATTATTTTTATCTATTTATTATGTGATAAATTGATAAATTTATTCGCCTGCTCTTAAAAGGGGCTTGATATAATGACATTAAACACTCGAAAAGGGAGGAAGGGGTAGATTTCGAGGACAGTATTTTCCGCTGTCATATGAAGCATATTTATACCAATTTATTTAAGAATCGGATAGTTTAGGAGAAAATAAACTTTACTAGCTTTGAATTTTGCTAAACCTAACTCATCAAAAATCCAATATGGATGCCTCTATCCATTCCAGGTACAACCGCTTCATAAATTCAAGGACGGACGGGCTATTATTATATAGGGGATGCTATGATATAGGGATTAAACTATTTTCAGGCTACGAGTTTTAAGAATATTTATTTAAAAGAAAAAATTAGGGTTTTTTGTCTTTTTTGCCTATTTTACGCTTTTAAACAGGGATTTCAAAGGTTCATGTTCAATCCTTTCATGCTTTTAATACATTGTCTGCCATGGGTGTCACCAGTGACCGGCACTCTACTTGGCTACAGAGGTGCCACCGGTGACCGGCGACGAAGCAAATAATAAAAGTACATAAATATAATAAATATGGATACTGATACATTTTCAATAATACCGCTGTTATTATAATGGTTTGAAGAAATTAATGCAAAATAGAACATACAAAAATAATTCTATTAGTACATGAAAAATATACATTTTATCAGTGCATACTGCGATGAGTCAGACTGAAACATTCAAGGCAAGTAAAAGGTGAATACACGCAATTGGAACGATATGTCACCCCTTTTTTAGTCAAATTCATTGAACTAGTTCTTCCTAACTGCTTTGAATTCTAAAGAGAAGGTTAAAAACAATTTTTTTAATTATCAGACCAGCTTATCTCGTATCATGTTTGAACTCAATTTTTCTTTAGCTGGTATACTCAATTTGCTACCTATAAAGCTTTAATCTTTCTCCCAAACTCAAGCATTTTCTCTCCTTTTTTCCCCGTACCCAAATTTAACTTTTCTGTGTATGTCATGCCAACTCATACTCATAGTCTGATGCAATACCATTAATAGTTACTCCAGTACTAGAGGGCTTGGCCCAGGGAGTACTGTTGAGAAATCTTCCTGTGAGATCCTGTGAGAATTCTAAAGAATGACCGTAATCACTTAGCAATCGAGCAAATGAGATTGGTCTCAATGGTATGTGTGATAAATCAGAGCCCAACTCTAATTTTGTAATAGCAGTCAGAACTGGAAGCTCTGGCCTATTTTTACTCTTCAAATATTTTCTTATGCAACATCTTTCCTTGGGCATTATAACATTCATTCGAGAACCGTATGAATCTTATTCTCTAATGGGTGTTGAAAGAAGCGTCATCAATTTATTTTTATCAAAAGATAGTAATGACCAGGATACATATAAAGAAAAAAATTACGAAATAGATAAACTTAGGAGGAACAACTTGTATTCCACCCCCACCATTTCTTTTCTATTCTTGAAAGAAAAAATCCTTAGTTTTATTAATGAAACAAACTCACTTCCATTTCCATTTCGCCCGAAAAATCACAAAGGAAAAGGAGAGAAAAAAAACTAGCACCCAGTAACCCCCTGTTTCATAAATCCGCCAACGAGGTCAAATGCGATATAAATTTTTCGTTCTGATGAAGCGCGTGTAATAGAGGGGGGAAAATCAGGGATAGGTCTGCTTCGACCGGGCGTCACGACAGTGTTTTCACACTTATCTATCCCCCTCTGGTATACTCTCTGGGATTTACGGCCTGCAATTACCGAAATAAGCTTTACGGGATGAAAAAGTAGATAATAAAGATATCTTAACCCCAATAAAATATCCCCTTTCCCACTCTCTCTTAGGCACATAAGGTGCATATGATAAAAGAGTTGGGAAATATTCTTAATTGCCAAATGGAAACCGTATACCGACAAAAGTTTGAGTTAGCATACAGTAAATGAGAAACTATTTTTTAAATACTTCTTTATATATTGCAGGGGTGACCAAGACGTCGACCGCGAAGACATTTTAAGTAGTCCGCGCGACCATCCCTACAGCAGTGGCGTGCGGTCCATATGTGCAGGGTGTGCACTGCACACCCTGACAAAATTATGAGAGACAATAATTTTCTGCACCTATGTCTACCTATCTTTATATGATATATAATAAATATTATTTATAATATATTCAAATATTATGTTGATTTGCTTGCTTGTATTCTCGCAGTGCGTGCGGTACTAGGTTCTGCACCACGTAGCGCGTTCAAAAGCAAACAAACATAAAAAAAATTTATGTGTAAGCACTTCGCACTAATAGAATATCACGCTTTATATGTATGAGCTACTGGAGAAGAACAGCATACTATGGCACTGATGCAAGTTCAGCTATTTTTCCTGCACTTGGCATTCACAATCATCCGAAGGTACAGTTTATTAAGCGTTGTATTAGAGCGGGGACTTACGTGCTGAAGCGATTTCGGTTTTTTAACTGATTAACTGGCCATGCACTTTTGCCGACTGTAAATGTTTAAATTTATATATTGTAAGCTTTTGTTTTCATGGAAATATAAAAGAAGTATTTCATCAATATAAAGGAACATGTTTTAGGGTGGTAAAGTAATTTCGGTGATGTATTCTATTTATAGAAATAATTAGCTGAAAAACAATTTTGTTTTGTTAGACAAAAAAAGAAACGAATTCTAACACAACAGTCCAAATTTTCCCATTCAGACAGTATATAAGTTATATTATGTAACACCATATCCCTGGTTTTGCTTTTAAAAATTGTGAAGAGGTTTTTCCAAGAATATATGATTTTCGAATGTTAAAAACAATTGATAAATATAATTTAATCCACTGACCGAACAATAAACAGTTCGTTCTATTGCTCCAGCGTGCAGTGAAATCCTCTGCACGTGAACTAGACTTTCGGTTTGTTGGCCCCCATGAGCATTCTGATGAGGCACCGCAGCGGCAGGCGCCGTGTGGTGCTACGTTTGCTGAAAATATGTTTTTCGTGGAAATATAAGCATTTCGTTATTTTATTAGTAATACAGATAGACGTATGGACTTTGTGTACAAATGAATAATAAACGTTAAGGAAGTGTTTAATGTACATTTTTATGGTTTTATTATTATTGTTGTTGTTGCTCTCTGCACACCCTGCATGAACACCTACCGCACGCCACTGCCCTACAGTGACTTCGGATATGAACAATTTAATATATGACTTATGACATAGAATTAATGAATTATTTAAAATAAAAATTTACTACAGTTTCCGCTTTAAAACCTAAAACAAACTGTGCAAAATAATACAATGAATTTGTCGTTATGCAGTAGAGAATTAAATAAAAACAACTTGACAAAGTGGGATGCTTAGATTATAATATAATCGAATCAGAACCATATAATCATTATGTGGTACTGATTCGAAATTCTATACACACTGCTATTTTTGTCGCCAAACTTGGCGACTTTTCGGGTGATGTCTGACGCCGCTGGAGATTTTTGGCGACTTTAAGCTTTCCAAGCTTTTCGGAGCTTTGTAGTGGCAACCCTGGTTCGTAAAGGTTCGTTAGCAGATGAACATAATTTTGTATTTACGCATTGCAATAAGCTAGTACCAGCCACAATATGATAAACTTCGCAAATATACAGTGCCAAATTTCAACTAAACGAAGTGAATAGGATAATCAATTTTTGATATAAGAATACTTTGATTATTTTCTTCAGTAAATTTTTATTTTGTAAATATTAAGTTTTTTTTTAGAAAAATTAGATAATTTACCATTTTTTCTTGTTACCGATAATAAATATATAAACATGTACGTTACGTTAATTTAGATCTGCCATTGGTAGACCGCCTTCGATTTTTTAAATGTGGAGTAGACCACGGATCCCAAAAGTTTGACCACCCCTGATATATTGCATAGTATACATTGCATAAATTAATATTATAGTTGTAGCAAAGCTAAGAATAGCTCCTTAGCGCTATAGACAAAAAACTGTCCGTCAGACTCCAGCTGTCGGAGATGTAGCATGGTCATTATTTTGGCTTGTTAATTGTGTTATTTTTTAACTGTTTTGTACTTAACTTGGCTCAGTAGATTTTAAATATCATATTATGGGAGCTAGCCGATATCTGTCATAATTTAAAATCTCTCTGTCAATAGGTGTAAAATTTTCGAAGTTTTAGATATTTAACTATGTTATTCACGAAATGGGTTAGTGGTGCTTTATTTAGTCAGAAGAAACACCCTTCCATCGCTGGTGTAAGGCTTTTTTGGAGTTCCTTTGTGAGTAATTGATGTAAAAAAGAAAATATCAAAAAACTGTGGAGCACGTGGGGGATCCTCTAGAAGTGTCAGCCCTAAAAGAGCCACACTCCTGAAAGATAATTTAAAGAGGGGGGGGGAGGAAAATGTACTAAAATCTAACACAATTTTTTTATCTAATTAGAAAGAAAATAATTTGGATATATGAGGGAACTTTTACAGGTAACCCCTTAAGAAGACAAAAAAGATAAAAAAAATTCTTAAGTTAGGCAAATTCAAACAATTTTATAACTTTATGGTTCTTGCAAGAATTGTATGTTGGCTTCTAACCAGAGAAATATTTAATTTAGTTTAAAACGTAGTGATTTAGTTCTAATTACTTGCTTGGCCCATATTTCTTCTCCTCCAGGTTTTATGTCTTTTTAAATGAAAAGATAAATCAAAGGAGCAATCAAAAAATTAATGTTCAGCATTTCCATGAGTTTGGCAAAAATAGTTCTTGTTGCTGTTATTTAAATAGAAAAGGACAAACTAAGTTGGAAAAGATTCGTGCATTGTAAACATACTTAAGAATGCTATATTGCAGGATTGGCCAGACTTTTTACAGCAAGAACAAACATTACCTTTAAAATCTTGAGCCACTCCTCAAGTTCTTGATAGAAAAAAAAATCAGAATCATAATGTATTTATTTTGATAGTTTTTACATATTTATGAAAACTATTTACTCTTTGTTGTTACATAAATGAATGAAAAGATAAATGAATTTGTAATATAGAAACCAATTTTTTTCAATTAGGTTGATAATTCGAAATTGAACTCCTTATGGATTCTTTTAGATGCTGGTTGATCAGCATTGAACGTAAGTTCCAGAAATTTAAATATATAACAAATATTTTTCATTTATTAGTTGACCCTCAATAAACTTCTTGAAGATCCATATGCGGCTCTTGTATCACTATTTGGGCACCGTTGATATTCTATTTAATTTAATAGAGATATTTACTTTTGGGAAATATTTATAAGTGTTTCTAGCGTGTCGTTGTTGAATCCCAAGAAGATTGTAGTTGTATTATTTAAGTAATAGTTTAAATATTATTTAAGTATTATTATTTAAGTATTATTAAGTATTAGTGATTTAATATAAGACGAAGGAGATTGATATCTATTATAGATTTTAAAGTTACTCGTTACTTAAAGTGTCTACAAGTTCATATCCTATTGTTCCTGAATACCCTTCTATCCAATTTAAACTTCCGTTCTGGTATTTCACTATTTATACTAGTAATAGATGGATACTTTAAATTTGCTTATTTTGTTGGTGAAATTGGTTGCGTGAGAACTAGTCTGACTGTCGGAATAAATTAGTATATTGGATTTTGTATGTCTAGAAAATAATGACAGTAAGGCTTTTTTGATTGCAGTTAGTTCAGACTGTTAGTAGCACTAAACTAGAACTTGCAAAAATCACGAATCATCTCCCTGTATACTTCAAGAAAGTGCAAAAAAAAAACCGATGAGACTGAATACCCAATTTTGCAGTTCTGCTGCTCCGAACATATAAAATATCCCCCAGGTTAAAATTATCATTAAAAGAGATAAATTGTTGATAAATACAAATTTAATTTTGACAAACACCTTGACTTTCTTACGACACTTATTCTTAAAGAAAGCAGGATTTACCGTAAAATCTAGAGTTGAAATTATTTGTTAAATTTTCAATTGGGCTTACTTCTTTACCTAAAAAGGCCAAAACTGACTCTTTTACATCTCTCAGATCAAACTCGTTCTTCATCGGTTGACATTACTTCTAAATCTTTACAATGACTAATTAATAAATTTTAGAGGTATATTTTATGTAAACAAATTTATGTAAAATATACATAAATTTGTTCTACAAGAATGAAAATATCGGCGTAAGTACTCACTAAATAAAATGTACATTCTAAGACATTAATCGGTTCATTGGTTATTTATATGCTTATCGCTTATTTATATGTGTCAGAGTGGGTAACCTGCCACCTGTGAAAAATAATTATTAACTGTTGATTAACTCTTCTAAAGGAAAACCCATCATGTTAAACGGTTCATAAGGAACACATTCTAAATATAAATACAAAATCCCTCTTTACTTTCATGATAAAAGGTGAGAATAATTTAGAGGCTAATTATAGTTAATAATTTAGAAAATTGTACTTTTGAATTAATTTTTAAAGATGGTAATTATAATGAAGATAAATATGTTTATCGGAAATAGTGTTAGTTCCTGTGAAAAGAAAAGTTTAAAAAAATATATGTAAATCTGAAAGGAAAATAAAGATACTTTATTTTCGAAACAAACAAAGCGAATCCAGTATTCGGGTGAACAAGGTCAGCTTTCTTTCTGAAAGAATAATTTTTTCGTTCTCAAACGAAAGAAATCCAGGAAACTAACTTCCTGTCCAGCAAACTCGAAACCTGCCATTAACTATCTCTATGGCATTGTGTCATGGTGTCGCATACCGACAATGAAAAAAACAAATGAATAATACCCGTCAAGTTCTGTGCATCTTAAATTATTCACTACTCTTCTTTAAATTTACCTTTCCTCGGCCTGTGTAGTTTATTGTGCTTTTAATCCCTGATGTCGCTCACTATCAAATAAATCATGTGTAAATCTTGATTTAGCGAAAAGTTCAGTCGTGTGCTTTAAAGTCGAATCGATCACTTGGAGCCGGATGTTTACTCCTCTTTGAGATTGAATTACGTAGCACAAACTCGTTTCTAAAATATCTGTCTGTAAGCATACACCACTAGGGGCGGATAGGGCGAACTTTTAAAATACTTGCTTTCTCAGGAAAATATTTGTACACAATATTTCACAAAGTATAATTCTTGATTGCTTGGAAATCAGGAACATAATTTTTTAGTCGATTTAATTGAACTATCAACTAAAGCAATTAAAATGGGTCACGCATGAATATGTACATTTTTAAAAGAAAAATTGCTCTGCGTAGCAATTTGTTGTAATAAGTGTATATCAAAACGTACGTTTTTAACTGCCCTATTTTTATTATTTCCAATGCTTGGGCACTTGCTTTTAAAGCTTGCTTTTCCATTACCAAGCAGCAGATATTTGTTGGCTATTTTATTATGAGAGCTCCGTATATGGATCCAACATTACCCTTAGGGACAACACAAACAAAGTGGAGCCTGGTAATTTTAGAAGTAGGGACCAAGCCAAAGACTATCAGACCCAGGCTTGTCCAGCTACCTCCAGAGGTTATATTAGGGAAAATAGAGGACATTACGACCACGAACCAATTTTACGTGGCCCAGATACCATTGCACATGATGGATCTTTGACCGGTTCGAGACGATAACTGCCCTATTATAAAAAGTAAAAAAGGCTCTATTATTTTAATTGGGCTAATACTAAGTAAAAAGTGACAAGTGCATACAAAACTGAGAAGTTCATTCAGGTAATTCATGATGATTAGAATAAACAGTGGTGTAACGAAGGAGAAGGATGTCTGTAATCACCATAATGATTGATGTATATATTGTTAAGAATTTGTTAGTGAACCTTACATTTAACATGGGACTCTATGGGTATATCGCCAAATGGTATCTAGCCAATACCGGCTCGTTGGTGACAGTTTTGGCAACCTATTTTTGTCTCCAAGTTCGTCGCCAAACATCGCCAAGTATCGCCAAATGTTGCCAAGTGTGGCGATACATGACAACTTCCGGTTCCGGTTTCTGGAATATTCCAGCAGTTTCTTCGGGCCTATATAAGGCAGGCTGAGTTCTCACACAGGATCCCACTCATCCTGTGAGATCCTATGAGAAACGAGAGAGTTTTCTCGGTTTACAGAGTATGCACGGTTTGTTGTATTTTCCCACTGATGGTTAATAAATTATTGTTTTCGTGCTGTAGTCCTTAAAGTCCATTCAATCCCCGAACCCAGCTTTGAAGTTCGTAACAATATGTATTATATATTTAAGGACTAATGTATTAATTTTAAGGTAAGAGTTGAAGGTGGAGAACTCCCCACCCCCCTCCCTATGGAATATTTATCACTAACGTCCCTAAGGATAAGTAATAGATGTTGTGATGTTTCTGAAATAACTAATTTTTTTATGTTTATACGCTATTTTCAAAAAAGCGTCCTAATCCTGTGGGAAAACTTTATAGTAATTTATATCGTATGAAAAAGCATTTTATATTTTTGTCGGGTCAGAAAAGGCATCACTCTGTTCAGCTCAGATCCTATGCTCCAGTAATGCCTGTAGGTATACAATAAAATTTGAGTTACTGTTTAATTTGTGATATACGATGTATATTTTTCATGTTATTTATTGTGATTATTACCGCATTAATTTGGTTAGTATACAACTAAACTAGATAATATGAATTGTTTTTTATTAGTATAAAGGTATATTAAAGATAAGTAATTTATTATTTTTTAACATCATATGCAAAAGAAGGGAAAATACGGGCCGTCAGTGAAATTTTGTTAAATTGACGAGATATATAATTGAATACAATTTTGACTCTGTTAAAGCAAACATACTATTTAATTGATTTACTATTGTTAGAACTGTTTATGAACGTTTATAAATTTTTTTTGTTCCATTGTTAATTTATGAATAATAATAATAACTTCAGTAATAAGTACTGTTTTCAATTTTCACCTCAAATTTGTATATACAAATAACACGCAAGAGCCAAAACATTATGACCACCTGTCAATAACGAGTTGGCCCACCTTTGGCGCGCAACACAGCTTCAACCCGCCTTGGCATGGATGCCACAAGTCCTTGGTAGGTGGCCGGAGACAGATTGTACCAGATGTTTAAGCAACGGTTACGCAAATCCGAGGTATTGCGAATTGTTGGTCTTTGAACTCTGAGCTGCCGTCCCATGACATCCCAAATGTGTTCTATCGGATTGAGATCCGGTGAGTTAGGCTTCTAGGACATTAACTGGAATTCAGCATCATGTTCCTGGAACCTTCCTTTCTTCCTCAGTGGCATGACAGCCCAGGATGGGCCTTAGCCTTCTCTAGAATTCCATACCAAGCAGTCTTATCTTTGGCTCTGGATTTCCAATTTGAAATTTTCAAGGATCTTATGTCTTTCTCAATGTACTCTAACCATCTAAGTTTTGGTCGTCCTCTCATTCGGGTTTCTATTGGTTTGGCCGTAAAAACTTTTTTTGTGGATCTATTGTCATTAAGTCGAACTAGGTGTCCGTCCCATTTTAATCTTTGTAAGCTAATAAAATTAATTATATCTGAGTTTTTATGTGTTCTGTATAATTCAATATTTGTTCTTCTTCTCCATATACCATTTACATTAATTCCCCCCAAAAATACTTCTCAATATTTTTCTCTCAAAAACTGCTAGGGTTTCCTTGTCTCTTTCTAACAATGCTCAGGTTTCAGCTGAGTAAGTCAAAACAAGTCTTATTAGACATTTATACAATATTATTTTAATCAATCTTTTAATGTACTTAGACTTTAAATATTTCTTTCATCCACAAAAACATCGATTAGCAGCAGTAATTCTGCTATGAATTTCAATAGATATATTATTTTGTGTATTAATTTCCGAACCTAGGTATATAAACTGCTTTACAGTCTCAAATCTATAACTGCCTATTTCTAAGAAGGAGTGATTATATTCTGATTTTAAACAAGGCATATATTTGGTTTTAGTTTCATTAATGCTCAAATGCATCTTTTTGGCCTTAGTTTCCAGAGAAATAAATGCTTGTTTTTGGGCTGCCGTGTATTTCTTTCCTTTGCGTTGTTCCTGGAACCACTCTAACACAATTTTAACCTTGTGACACGGGGCGTTGTCCTGTTGGAACATTCCCTTTCCAGCTGGAAAAACAGACGCCATGTAAGGGTGCAACTGGGCCGCGATTCAGACACCCTGTAGCATTCATGAGCTAGTCTACCCCAACCACGGGTCCCAGAGACGCCCAAGAGAACGTTCTCCAAAGCATAATACCGTCACCACCGGCTTGTGTATGACCTACTGTACACTGAGGAAGCAACTGTTCGCCTGGTTCATAATGTTTTGGCTCTTGAATGTAGTGTGATAAGATGCATTTCCAATGCAACCCTCAGACTCTTTGGGGCTCCCCAGGCCTCCCCAGGCCTCCTACATGCTTTAAATCTAGTTGTAAGCCACGATTCTTAATAAACCAGCTCACAGCTTCTAATCAAAAAGCAAAATAATCGTTTAATAAGCTAATTTTATTTTTCATATAAAAATTGTGATTAATCCACTTTATATCCAATACCCATTCCCTAAATTTCTGCTGGAAAGAAAAATAATGTATGTAACTGAACTGAAATATATTTCCCGTTAATTTACCATAAAGATTTTAAGTAATGTTTCACTTTTCTACAATTCAAGAAAAAAAATACGGCACATCTTTAGTTGTTAATACACATCACGATTGTAATCCCCGCTCAGCACCAATTTCAAAGCAAACCTTGAAAAATGGAATAGTGATCAGCAGGTGTTAGGTTTCCTCTTTCACGAATTGCAAAACTGCCCGAATCCTATTTCCTAATCACTAAGATATTTTTTTTTTCTTAGGAGCAAAGATTACAAATCAAAGTCACCTCTGACCTCCATAAAAAAATGTAAATAGATGAATCATGAAGTAAAAAGCGAAGGGATCGTTTTATAGGGCCTCCCGTATCTAGGTCTCGGTCGTTAATGGTTCCCTCAAGTGAATCACGTTGATGAAAGTCGAGTATCCTTGCCGAGAGAATCGACTGGAAAAGAGAATGTAAAATTTTATAACAAAGGTGTGTTTTGTTTCGATATCGGAGATAAAGCTCATTCCGCGTAATAATGGTGTTCACGTCAGATAGCAATAATTGTGGATAATGTTTAGGAGTGTTGAAAACTTTATTACTGGAACAAAGATTTTTATAACAAACGATGAGGAGGATTATTCATCTAAGATGATAAACCGGTTATGATGAATCACAAAGAATTGACGTGATAAGGGCACTTATTATTATTTTCACAATTTAATATTATTTTTATTATTGTTGTCTCCATAGTATTCAGTTATTAACATTGCAGGATTAAAATTCTTTTTTCATAAATAATTTTTAAAAGTTGGAACAAGATAACATGTCAGTGGTGAATTACTAAAGCATTAAGGAATTTATAATTATCATTGTTGTCGGCTTGAAACCATTTATTAAATTATAATAATTTTGTTTATCTATTTTATATAAATATTACACCGCTTGTCAGAAACCGAAACTTCTACATTGTCTACCAATAAGTATTTGGACACCTATGTAAATGACGATATCTGCGGTCCTGAGGTACGTCGGCCTCCGCCGATATACATTGTATAGGAAACAGATCGGCATTAGTCGCATGCAAGTTGCCGCTCAATTCGGAGCTCTCTGATTTCGAGAAAGGTATAATTATCGGGTATCACAAATGTGGCCGATCCTTAAGGGACATATCTAGCTATCTGAAGTACCCAAAATCGACAGTGGCCTATGTGATTTAGAAGTGTATGGTGAGCGGTGATTGTCGGAATGTGCCCAGAGTTGCAGACTAACGAAAATAGTAGATAGAGACCGACGAGTGCTGTCCAGAGAAATTCGGAAGAACAGCACCCAACCGACGGCCCTCATCCGCGAGGAGTTTCAACAGGCATCATGTTTGCACTACCCGTCCAAAATCGGTGAAGGAACTTGTATGTCTACTCCAAGCCAAATGGAAGACAATACCACTAGCTGTAATACAAAGACTTGTGGAAAGTATGCCCCGGAGGGTTCACGCTGTAATTGCCTCTCATGGAGGCTCTACCAACTATTGATTTTGAATAAAGTTAGTTTTCTGAAACTAATTTTCTGAACATACTACAAAATTTTCTGAAAAAGTATACGTTACTAATTTAAAATTAAAACCATCTGAAGGTTAATTTCTGGATGTCAAAACTACAGCTGGATGATATCTGAATTTTAATATTGGGATTTATCACCTATCATATATCAATATGTTAATACGTTCTGACTAGCATATTGCCCATCATATGACGGGATCAGTAAAATTTTTAATTTTCCAGTATTATAAAGTACTCTATGAGGCAGGTAAAAAATAGTTTGCTTTTTGGCTGAGTATTATCTGATACACGCTCAATAATTTGTTTATCTTTAGTGATCATATGGTAGTTGCCAACTTTAATTTATCTTGTCATATTACATGATAGGATGGACAACAGAGGTTTTAACATTGACAGTAATTATTTGGCGGTATATATGAATGAAGTCCAAAATTTAGAGAATCGATTACAAACCGTGTGGAGTTGTATAAAAAAACAAACACACAAACAAACGAACTTCTTAATTTTCAAAGATATATAACTTAAACGCTAGAGATTTATTATTCCGTGAAATAGACTCCTAGACTTTTATAAAAAGAATTTGTTGTTAATAGCGGTGATAAAATTTCCATTGCAACAAAAAATAATCGATGATACAATTTATAATTATCACATATGTACTTAATCTATTATTTAAGCCAAATATAAAAGAAAATTATTGACGTCATATCTAAGTTCAGTGATAAAAGTATGAAAATAATGCAGACGATATTTAAATAATATAAAATAAGAAATGATTTAATGAGATAGTTAAAGGAATGAAGTCATAATTCTAGAAATAAATGTTATTTTCATCTACTTATAATGTGATAAATTGGTGAATTTAATCGCCTCCTCTTAACCGGGGAAAATAGGGTTTGAAATAAGCACATTAAACGATCGAAAAGGGGGGAGAATAGGTGGATTTTGGACGTTTTCGAACTCGCTTTGAATTTTGCTAACCCTAACTCATCAAGAATCCAATATGGATGCCTCTATCCATTCCAGGTCCAACCGCTTCATAAATGCGAGGACAGACGGACAGATAACTTAGGCTATTATTATAAAGGGGGATATATATATCACATTATTATAGAGTTGCAAATATAAGTGTGTTCTATATGAAATAATACAAACACACATATCCATGTGTGTGTTGGTTATCTAGAAAACAATAATGCAATTTTTTAATTTGAATACATAACTTTAAATTTTAATGTATTGCTTTAAAAAAGAAAATCACATAACATTTTTACAGTTCTTCGATAGGAAAAGATTTGTGAAGGCGGTAAAAAAAAAAGGTGAAAAAAGATATAAATATTTCTGATTATCTTCAAATTTCATTGATATATTTTTTATTTGAAGCGGAAAATGGTTTTAAAAAACTTATTTTTGATTTTCAGAAACAGATTTTTACGAAAATTCTTTTCAAATTTTTGGAGGAAAAAAACTGTTTTTTATAATTTTCGGAACAGACTCACACACATTTTCGGAAAATTCGGATCAGACTCACCCCTGGAGAAGGTTTTTTGGGTTTTTGTTTGGAGTGCTACTGTCTACTTTTTGCAACACGAGGGTTAATGAGACCGGGACTTACAGCTTAAAGCCGATTCCGAACGGCTACGAACATCCATGCACACAGTGGGATTCGAACCCACGAACTCCGGCACCGAAGGCCAACACCCTAACCAGTCGGCCATCGTTCGGCAACCATGGAGGAAGAGAACGGAGAAAAAATATTCCCCAACTCGGAATCGAACTTCGGTAGCCAGTCAAGCGTGACAGTCAAGCATTTTACTATCGAGGGAAAGAAAGATGGCAACGGTTAAAAACTCAATGCATATTAAAATAAATCAATTTATCAATAATGATTTAATTTTTATGGTTATTTCATGTGTTGTTATCGAAGATCTTTAATGTGTAAAATAACATCCAATCACAGATCGGGTAGCTAGCGAAAAATTGATTATCAAGATTTAGACTTAAACATACAAAGCGAGTTAAATAAAAACTTCTATTTTCGTCTTATCTTTTATCTTTTACTCATTAATCACTATTATTATTCGTGAATCTCAAGCCGGACGATGACCAAATTGGTAAAGAGCTGCCAAGGTCCCTGTGTTTGAATCCCATTTCTGTAATGAATCTTCATAGATGTTCATAATTGACTTAGCAGTAGATCCCAATATAACTGTCCCTAATGACAGTAGTGATCAGAACCAAGATAAATTTCAAAATATTGGAATCGGTTTTTTATAGCCAATTAAAGCATGGAAAAGCATTAAAACAGCGAAATTTCCTTCATAAGCAGAAAATTATTTCTCTGATCACTCGCAGAAAAATACAGTTACATATTAAACAAACAACTTACACCTGCTAAGAGCAAAATTACGTAAAATCTCTCAATAATTGTGTTCCTCAGTAGACAAAATTCTAGAAAATCCACGGGCCACAGAGGCAAAAATTGGATCAACCCCAAACTACATTAGAGTGGTGATAATTCTTCGCGGAGGTAGAAATAGTATCTATCTCAAGATCGTCCTCATACAACTGAAATTCATATTTCTCGAGCATGCATGGTATTTTGCAGCTAATTCAATAAATAACGCAGAGGTCTGGTTTGTTCTATTTGTATTACGGAGTGTATTTGCGAATATGAATGACGTTTCGTTTGGCGAGCATCCAAAAAACG